>OV651815.1:30231669-30476669 GCA_927349885.1 Psylliodes chrysocephalus | reverse complement strand
TAGTGTCGGGGTGGTTGGGAGCGGATATATCACGTAGAGGTGATATGATATATTAATTTATCCCCTATTTCTTAAACAAAATCTCAAAAAATTCAAGTTTATATCGCCTAAAACACCAGATATAATTATTGGTAATAGTCTGGCCTGAACTTTGAATTAATTTTTGCTTTGTCATTTATCGTTATTGGTTCTCTTTTGTTATAAGATATTTTTAGAATTTTTCTTAAACATAGGTAACGTTCTGTATTTTAAAATTTATTTCCACTAATCGAAGTCATATTTATATTTAAAAGCATATCTATCAATCTTCATAACTAGTTATTTTTAATTTTTTATGTAGACAGAATACTCGTCTTTGCCTTAATTCACCTGTCCCTTTCTGTGTCATTTGCACTTATCGTTTTTCTCGCTTCATGAAAAAAAAAAAAGATTTACTCTACTTATTCGTTTTAAGTAAGAATCCCAATATCTTACGTCGCGTCGCTGTTACGACCAAATACAGCTCATTTCAAAGTCGGTGAAGACCCAAAAAGTCTATAAATCTCTTACATTGTTCTCTCTATTTCCCGATGGGAACACGTGGATAATTTCAAATTTCAAAACCTATTATTTTATTTCAACCTTTTCCATTTATTTCCTAATTAATTTTACTCAAGTGTGCAAAGTTACCAAATTCATCTATTTTAGGCTTGATTGCCGAACGCCCTCCACAAAGTTTATTTAAATATGAGACAGGAAATATATAAAATATTTCTAACACTGTGCACACTTTATATACGAATTTAATTTTATCACAACCTTCATATAATTATTCGATTCAAGGTTTTCGCGTGGACATCAGGTATATGAAAGAATAGTGTTATTTAAATTCTGCCCTACAGATAAAAAACAAACACTAAGAATATCGGGTCACAGTTATAGCCAAACATTGTAAATAATGCAATTCAAAACACGGGTTGTTTTAAGATTCGTATAACCCGACATTCAAATATATAATCCCGGAAGCAAAGCATTTAAATGATTACTTCCTAGGTCCTAGGTTTTTATTAGCATCTTGGGAACAATGAGTCGTCCCCATTCGTAAACGACTATTCAAGTAGTTGCTCTAAAATAACAAATAACACTTTCGGAAAGGATGATCCCTCTCGAACGTGAAGTCTCAGACATACATTTATGCCTTTATAGTTAGTAGGCGGCCAAAACTTTGCATAATCCCGGTAAGTTCGTTTATGGTTCGCTTTCCAAATAGACCCTGTACTCGATTAATTCGAATAGACCAACAAAATTACTTTGAGATATAAGTTTCACCAAGTAAATAATTTGCTAGGCAAAAAATATTTAAGAAATACATCGCAATTCCTTTGTAAAAGCGACATAACTCAATAAGCGCCAGGTTTTGTTTTATATCGACCAACCTAATAAAATCGTTATACGATTCTTCTGTAAAAGTGTCACTAATCCGTTTTTACAATTATTAGAAGGATGCTAGTATCGATTTTAAATTTTCTCGAATTATCTGTTGATCACACATCAAAAGAGTCATATTTTGACTATAAAATTGTGTGTTTCTTTATTTACCACTACTTGTACAGTTATTCTTGATGTCATAAATCAAAATTTGTTGTACTATCACACTCTTAAAGAGTAACACAACTCAAAATAGGCCGACGTTTTACTCAGCCACTTGTCATTTCTGATGAGAGCGTAAACGAAGAAGGCCTTCAACTGGAATTGTGTGATTTACAGTCAAATCCGTTTAACCATAGTTTTTTAAATTATTTACAGGAGAACATTATCCAAATTTACGAAACTTCCGAACAAACAATTAACTGCCGAGAAACTGATGGCCCATTGCTACGATTGATGGGGAGATGAACATGTTGGCTAAATGTTAAAGGACCATTATATTTTCGTAGTTTGTAGGCCATTAACCATTCATGATGTTGGTTGGCCTTGGATTGGGAGACAGTCATTTGCCCATCTCATATGTTTGTGATTTTTAAGCGCTCATATATAAGATAACTACAAAATGCAAATAGTTTCGACTAAGAGAAAAAAGAGGTGGGAATTAATTGATGAAAGTGTATTTTTCAACCGTTTATAACCGTTTTGAAAAAGAAAAAGAAAAGAAGAAAAAGAAGAAGAAGGATTTTTACAGTAATTGGCTTGCAGATTGCAAAAAATTTTTCTTCAAATCAAAGTGTTTTGATCATGGAGTTTACCTTCTACCTCTGTGGTTTTGATGGAATCTCAGGAAAATAGGAACTATGTCTGTATTAAAATAGTTCTTATTTTGTGGTATTTAGTACAATAACACCGATTATATTACTTAACCCCACTTTTTTATTTAGTTTGTACCAAAAAAAGAATTAATTTCAGTACTTATATATTGCTTTATTTTCCTGTATTGAAGAAAAGAATAATAATGTTTCAGTATTTCAAATTCATTTTATCAGAATGTCATCAATATGTAGGTACCTGAATTTTTAATATGTTGTAGTTGTCGACTTGCTGAACAATAGTGCCTGTTGGCACAACTCAATCCTATGACTAGTTTTTGATATACAGGGAGTTGAACTTTCAAATTGGCGTGTTTAAAAAGGACGTGCCTTAAGATAGGTACTACTATGGTTACACATATTTTTCGATAATAATGTTTAACTAATATCAAACAATATTTTCAGCATAACAAATGAAGTAATTGTTACAGGGTGAGTCATAAATTACTGAAAATCTAATTTAAATTATTACTTTAACATGGACATATTTTTCAAATTAATTTCACTAGCCTTCGCTTAAATAATCAAAATTAGGGACTATTATATTCTATACAGGGTGAGTCAAAAATTTGGTAGACCCTGTATTCTGTTTTTATTAAAATTTTATATATTTAATATCATATTTTATTAATAGACATCAAATCATTTTAAATTGTGTTTAATTTATAAACCGTATACAGTATTATTATTCAAAAGATATTTAAAGAGCAAAATGAGAAAAAGTGGTTTTGTATGTCTCACTCTATATATTTTTTAACATTTATTTTAAGTATGCCAATAAAGTGTAAAAGTTATATGATCTTACTATGATCACTTTTTGAGATATGACTTATGAAACCATGTAATGAAGAGGTACTTTTTTTGTACACAATTGCAAGTATTCTATGGTTTCCTTATTTGTTAGTAGTTGAAAATCACGTCCATGGAGCCAACTAATTTAAATAAATAGTTTTTGATTAAAGTTGAAAAAAGCTAATTTTTTAATCAATTAAAATCTCACAGTTTTTATATATTCAAGGTTTTTTGCTATAACATGCTATAGCATGATATCAAATATGAATCACTAATGAAGCAAAGTTACTGGGTGACCAAAAAAATACGCTGATATTAAGTTTAATTCTACTTTGGTAGGAATATCAAAGTCAGGCTGAAGTTACTTTGGCTTACTTGACAATAATAATATATTTAAATATTTTAAACAAAGTGGGTCAAAGAATTGATCACCTCTTTATCTTATTTTTAATATAATTTTAAGTTTTTTTTAATTCATGTTTAAATGACATACTGGGATGTTCACTCTGTAATTTATAATTTTCTCAGTGAATTTCTGCCTTTTGTTATTCACATGTAGATATTCTGCCAACTTTCTATGACTAGTTTTTTCAAATATTTAATTTTGCTATGATAACCTACCAAAAATCAATAGGGCTATAAGTACCTACTTTAATGTGCACAAATATCTCAATATAAATATTAAAAACAAGAATCTCTCTTATTCTCTAGTTTTTAAGAAGTTTTAGGTACTTTTCTCATGTGTACGGTGTTGCATGCGAATTTTTTTTTTAAATGCCATCATTGTTTTACATACTTCATGTTCACATTTGTTTGACTGATGACATATTCGATTATATTTTTAAAAAGAAACAGTTATGAGCTTCTGACGAAGTCACTAAATTTTGCTCTTAATTAATTTAAAAATTGATATTTCAATTAATTCCCGCCTGAGGACATGTAGAAGATCCCCCGTATTTCTGTTTCCCAGAAATTGCCATTTTTCAACAATTGCGAGTACCCTCGTAGGTTAAAATATTTGCCGAAATCCCAATGGGCATTTTTAGAGTCGATTTCGTATTAATTATCTACTTTTGATTATCAAGGTACTAGAAGGACATTTTTTTTATTTTTAGATTGTAAACAGTCGGCTGAAGTAGTGGTATCCTCCACTCGGACTTACTGGTCTTCCATCTTGCTTTACCGAAAAGCATAAATTTAATGACATTTGAGAATTACGTTCTCTTTTGCTTGCCGGCAGTCGTAAGCTCTTCCTCTTGATTGCCGACAGCCGAAAACTATTCACCCTTAGTTAGTACCCTAGTGAATGCTGCGTGAAGTTCCGTGATTTCTGAAAAGTTCATTGATTAACCCCGTTTATCTGCTAAGGTAGGAACCGTATATTATTTATTTTGGCTTTTATATAATTAGTTGGGACACCCGTGCGACAAGTAAAAAATTTTGATTCATATCCAAGATATATTATTTCATCCCTTAGTGGGAAACCGTTGACAATTTTTTATTTGAGGCTGGACATAGGCTAGACTTTGAGTGCTCTCTTTGTCAACGACTATATCTAATTTCTTTAAAAAACCGCCCAGTTAACATCGAAGTGAAAGGTTCGACCTGTTTTCAATTTTTTCCTATAATTTTATTGTTTTATTTTCTTTTTTCGGAGGTTCGATCCGTTCCCGGATTAGAGTGCTCTCTCTCCTGATGACGTATCTAATTTCCCAAAAGACGTTTAAATTAATTTCCCCGCCTCACTTCGTGTAAAAATTTATTTCCTTTTAATTTTTTTTTTTATTCAGCTGTATTTGAATTATTTAGTTTCGTTCACAATTAGTAAATGAATGAAGCCAGACGACTTCTGTAAAAATTAATTCACACACACGCTCTCGATCGACTCTGGGCAAAATTCAAAATATTATTTTCTATGATCTTCGTGCCGCCGTTCAAAACACCACGTAAATAACCATATTTATCACTAGACGAAAATTTTCGCTTTCCATCGCTTTGTTATTAAGATATGAGGGAGTTTCGACAACTTTGATTTCATTTATTTGCTTGCATTTGATTACCGTCATATTTAAATTGTTTTCAAATGTATTAATTTATTTTCCATAAATTTTCCGTATACTGGGCGTTTTACGATTTCCAGACCGATTAGCCTCCTGTGCTAATGAACCATAAACATTTCCCTATATTTAAATAATTTTCAATAATTTATTTTTTATAAATTTTCCGGATATAGGGATCCGTCAATATTTAAATAATTTTCAATAATTTATTTTTCATAAATTTTCCGGATATAGGGATCCGTCAATATTTAAATAGTTTTCAACTTTAATGATTTATTTTTAATAAATTTTCAAATACAGGGAGTTTCATAATTCCCAGACCGCTTAGCCTCCTGGGCTACTGAATCATTAACATTTCCCTACATTTAAATAATTTCCAATTGTAATAATTTATTTTTCATAAATTTTCCGGATATAGGGACCCGTCAATATTTAAATAGTTTTCAATTGCAAATAATTTATTTTTCGTTAATTTTCCGGATATAGGGATCCGTCAATATTT
Organism: Psylliodes chrysocephalus; assembly: GCA_927349885.1. NCBI lineage: Eukaryota > Metazoa > Arthropoda > Insecta > Coleoptera > Chrysomelidae > Psylliodes > Psylliodes chrysocephalus. The sequence continues at coordinate 30,471,036 of OV651815.1, read as the reverse complement.
AAATAGTTTTCAGTTATAATAATTTAATTTTATTACATTTTCCGAATACAGGGAGCCGATCATATTTTATTACCTATTCCTGTGTTTCTCTTATTGCTGATTCTTAACCGTTCTCTTTCAGGGTACCGTAGGGTACGAGGTGTAAAGGAGATAAGTGTTTTATTTTTACTTATTCTAGTATAGTGGCTACCTAGCAGTGACCGCCTGGAAATATTTTTACCTCCACTGAGTTCACCTTGAGTACACTCTGGTGTACCACAAGGTCGCAGAGCAAACTGTGATACCAAAACTGGCGCCTGAGCAACCCCTATTCGGGAATCACTTTCATAGCGCCACACAGACTCGCTGATTCACTGTAGGTGAACCAGAAGCCTGTCACAAGCTTACTCAGTTAAGAGATTATTAAAAATTCAGCAGTATAATAGTGAATAAACCAAAACATCGATCTTAACCCTTCTTGTGGAATCAAAAATTATTAAATAACTTAAAATATGGCACTTAATGAAAGCTAATTTTACAAGTAATTTATTGTATCACATAACGTTATCCTAAATAGCTCCTAGAACTTTTAAATGTTATAACGCAAACTCTTTGAAATATTTTTAATAAAGTTAATTTTTTTTAATTATATGTTATGTAATACATTGAATTACTTATAAAATTAGAGTATTTACGAGGAGACACACTTCATAATATAATTTAATAATTATTATACCCGCCAAAAGGATGTAAAAATAAATGTCTGTTATTCATTTTCATACTGTTGACTTTATCATAAAATTGCCTTTCAAATGAGAGAGCCCATGAATTAATGTTTCTATTTTAAAAAATCGACTATTACGTCATTAGTCAAACAATGGTAAAGTAATCTCATTCGTAAGTACCTTAAAGAATGGCAATTTAAAATAAAATACGACGTGTTTTAGGATTTTTCCTAAAAGTCGATTATTTTCTAAATAATCAATTTATTTCATACTTTTGTATCATACTGTATAATTTGAAGTATTGTAGATAGATACAAAATATTTTTTTATGTATAGCATATAAAGTAACCCTATAGTTTCCATAATATTTCTTGTAAATTGAGTGTTAATGTAGAGGAAATGGGTTTAATTGTTCATGTCATTACCAAGTTTTATACCTCATACCTCAAAAACTGATCAAAGTAAGTTCATATAACTTTAACACTTTATTGTCATACTCAAAATAAATCAAGTGTAAAAAAATATGCAAATTAACAGTAGACATTTTTTAATATAGGGTGAAACATAAAAAAAGCTTTTTCTTTATTTTTCTCTTTAAATATCGTTTGAATCATATTGTTTATGGTTTATAAATTATACTTATTATAAAATGGTTTAATGTCTATTATTAAAACACGATATTAAATATGAAAATTTTTATTAAAAACAGCATACCAACTTTTTGACTTACTCTATATAGATTGTTATAGTTCCTAATTTTCATTATTTAAGCGAAGTCTATTACATTTGGAAAATGCTTAAGCAAAAATTACAATTCCATTTTCAGTATTTTATGACTCACCCTGTAACTAATAATAGTTTACAGCATTGGTTATACTGGAAATATTGTTTGATGTCAGTAAAGCATTATTCTCAAAAAATATCTGTAATCATAGAAGTATCTTAAGAGACACGTATTTTTTAAAAATTGGACAATTTGAAAATTCAATGCACTAGTCACAGGATTGAGTTGTACCCATGGACACTATTGTTCAGAAAGTTGACAACTACAATATATTAAGAATTTAGGAAATTCGACAGAAGCCCATTTGTCCTTTATAAAGTAAATATACAAGATAAGCTAAAAAGAAATACAAATATTTTAGGAGGTGATAGAATAATGAAAATTAGGGTCAGTGTGCTATATAAACTCCTAAAACTTTGAAATAAGGCAGATAAAGCCATTCAAAGGAGGAATGAAAAAATCAGGAACAAACTATCCAAATTTATTAGAGGACTTAAAAGTTTTATGTAATTTGATTTAATGGTAAAAGAAAAGAAAACAATAATTTTTAGACAGGTAGTTTTAGGGGATGGGTAGGATATTCTTATTACTCCCACTTTTATGATTTTATCTTTTCAGCAAAATTTCCATAGTTTTTCCTATATATAATGCACTCTTGTTTAAACGCAATAGAGTGAACCGGTTTTAAATAATTTGACTTTTAAAATGTATTTGTAAACTAGATAATTTGTTAACGAATTACAGAATTGCAATATGTTAAGTTTAATCATAAACAAATCTTATACATCAAAGCCTAATAATTAAACTATAATCTAAAACTACAACAAATGTATAAAATATCCTCCATTTTGTTCGATATATAGGTTTAGTCGTCGTCTCAGAGAAAACATAATTCGGTTTAAAATGTGGTCATTGTTCACTGACTCTGTTCACTCATTTTCTACCCACCTTCTTAATTCTACTAAATTACAATTTTTTTTAATTATGGACCCTAGACTTTAAATATTCTCCTACAGCAAAGTCCAGTGCATGTAAGTCTGGCGACCGAGCAGGGCAGTGAATGGATGCATCTTCACCCGTGCCTATCCATCTGGCGGGAAAATTTTGATGTAACTACATTCTGGCATCCCCTGTGTAGATGAGAATTTTTTACAGTTTGAAAGAGCTGATTTTCCAAAAAAAATCTAAATACATATCGCTGTTCAAATTGCTCGGTAAAATAAAATATCCAAGGATACTATTGCTTATTGCCTAAATGTTGACTTTAAAAGAATGTTGATAATGGTATTCTCGGATAACAAAAAAATTTTCTTTAGCATAAAAATTGGAGTTGTGACCTGTGTGAAAAGAATTTTATTGAAGAAAGAAGACCAACATTTTTTCTGACATTGCCTGGCAAAACTCCATTGTAGTTGGTAAATTCTCAGGAAGAAGTTTTTTAACTTCTCAAAAATGAAAACCATACAATACTCTAGTTACTGAAGAATGCCAATTGCCTGACTTTAGGCTATTTGTCTCGTATCTCTGTATCTGTAACGTGTAGAGGAGGGTGGATTACTCCCACGGCACTTAGGCTTTACTAGGCCTATTATGCATCCTCCTAAGATGATAGGCACCTCTTAACTCGTGAGCTAGCCTACAAATTTATTGTAGTTTCACAACTTTGCTTCTCTTATATTCTCTCTTATATTGGCCGGTGTTATTTGATACTCGCCGAACACAGATCATCTAATAAATGAGAGCGTCGAGCAATCGTAAAGAATATCTTCGATTGTCTCATCTTCTTGTTTGCACCCTCTGTAGAGTGCGGATTCTGAGAGCCACATGATATGGAGATGCTTCCGTACTTGGCAATGACCAGTCAAGTATTTGTTTGCTGTATTGTTGTGAGTATAACTTAACAGCTCCCTGGCAACTCGGCAGTTTCTTGTTTCATCTCATCTTTCCTTAAATTTCACAAAGGAATGTTCTTTAATTAGGTTTGTCACTACTGATTTTGTCAGGCCAATAGAAGGACCAGGTCCAAAAAGTATTTAATTGGCTGCTTTCTTGGCTAATGAATTAGCACCTTTCGATCTGGCGTGACCTTTGATCCATCTTAAGATGACCACATTGTTGATGGATACTTCGGCCAAAGCTTCGTGACATTCTAGTACTAACCCTAAGTAAATTCGTTGTCTGTTCAAGGTGAGTAGTGCTTGTCTGCTATCTGTAGAGATGAGCATGTTAATCTATTTTACGGGTAGCTGTTTTTTTTTTCTCGATCACATATTTTTCGACTGTAAGAGTTTTTATAATAATGACCTGTGGGATGGTCTTATGAAAGCAGGTATTCAGTTTCCTACGTATATTAAGATGTTGCTTGCGACTGGAAATCAATCTGTGTACGATTTATTGGTAGATTCTGTAAGTAAAAATAATATTGATATCTAATATTTAAATGTAATACCTTTCAATTTGTGTGTGGCTGAAGGACTAATATCCATTGCCAATAAAGCGAGAAAAAAAAATAACTGTACCGTATGTTAGCATAAGTCTTATTATAGCCGTGTAAGTTCATGCGACGACTCTGTGGGAGAAACCCCAGGTGCGTCCTATGGTTCAATTGTACTCTGTTTTCCAAATGCGAGTTCCATGTTAACTTGCTGTCAAAGGTGAGAGCTAGGTACTTCACCTCTTTTCCAAAGTTTAGTTTTGTGTTTAGGATTTCTGGACTGTTGAGATTTTCTGAACAATATTTAGAATTTGGTCTTCGGCTTTCAACGTTAAGAAATGTCCTTAAATTTATTACACATCGAAGAGGAAATTTTTCTGCATTTCTTCTGACTGCAGCATTGGCATTTCTCAGACATTGTAAGTAGCATGTCGGTATACTCGTCAAATGTCAAATAATACTATACTCTGTTTTTAAACTAAGAGAAGCGATTTGAATTTAAGTTGGCAATTCTGTAGCCTTCTGATTGGTCAGATTACAGTCAGTTTCACACATTACTTTTTAGCATGAACATCAGCTAATAATTGATATTGTTGACAGTTCTGACATTTTATAATTTGATATCTTATCCATTACTTGTTTTTAGTTTTTACCTTCATAGTTTTTACTCGTAAATAATAGTTCTTCAGTAAGCAATTGTATTGAAAATCTACAATTATGGATCCTTCTACACTGAGTACTACTAAAGGTAGCAATTCATGAAAAGCCTTACAAGAAAGAGAAGACACCTTATTATTTTACATGATGGTTCTGAAGGTTTTGTAGAAAATGCGTTATTGGTTTTTGAAGGTAAAAAGATGGGAGATTACCATGAAGAGATGAATTCCGAAGTATTTTAGAAAAAAATAATTTTATTACTGATTTTTTAAAACTAAAAATTGATGAATTTCTTACCAAAATGATTAAAATGTAACTAAATATTCAAGCAAATTTTATTTATTAGAATAGAATAAAACTATTTACAAAATTGTTATAACATTTAAAACACCATCTACTACTTTAGGGACAATCTTAATTTGGCACAATGAGTTAACATTACTTTCACAAAAAAATATTTTAAAAATACTTAAAATTAATACATAGGTATGTATGAATAGTTCACTTTAAAAAATATATGTTGACATGTAGTGTTCCAGTTTTCAAAACAAATTCTGACTCATAGGCCTGTAAACTTTTGAATGCATTTATTTGCCCTCTAGCGCATTAACCATGGGTTAACACTAAATAAGCCATAATATCCACATTACTCATAGAAGGGATACCAATTATACTGTGTGATCCACTTGTCATTCACTGATTAACTTTTACTTTTTATACCTATAACAAATATATCCTTAAAAATGTAAACAGATCTTTATATTTTATACTAACCTGGCTACATCTGGATATTCCATTAACAATTTTCTTAAATATTTAACATTTTAAAAAGATCATAGTTATTCTCAAAAAGTCGATTTTAAAAGCAAGAGAAAAGTATTTCTGACATCAATCAACAACCATATTGACTTTAATTTGACAGTGACATTTCGTTTTAGACACACATTTCAGATCACAATAATGTGAAATTTGCGACCGTTGTCTGGGACCAATTAAAAAATTACTTCTATGACATTTATTCGTTTCTTAACCGCTCATTGGCCGTTCACCGACTAAGGCCGATAAAGATAATTATTTTATAAATTTTGAACACGACTTTATTTCGAAACTTGCTCTTAGTAACAAATCTAGTTACTTTTCCCTGTGTAAATGCGTCTTTTCAATTCACTCCTCCTATATAGTTTAAAAACAGCGTATAGCACAAATAACACACCGGGGTGAGTTCGAAAAGTACACTCAAGTGCGATAGATTGACACTAGTCGTTCGTACAAAATCGTCGAAAATATTAGAGAGTTGAAGTGATGCTATGAACGTAAACGTATAAGTGAAAATTGGCATCTACGCATGCGCATTCAAATATCCTTCACGTTTACGTCTACGTACATACGTAAGCTTGCGGTCTCTGGCGTATGCACGTAACGCAAATAAAATAGCCTCTTTTAAATTGGGAAAGAAGAAATGCTAATAATAATTGTCAATATCTGTCATGACACGTAAATGTCACGATACGTTTAACGACTTCAACTCATATTTTGGACTATACCGTAAACTTATTTTTGTGCGTTTACGTTAACGTACTGGAAACACTTCAACTCTCTATTACCCTTACTTATATCGAATCTGTCACCAACTAAAATTTTAGTTAACATTAGTTTTAATTTATGCAAGAATAAAATACCTTAAGAAATCAGGGTTTGCTAATAGCCATAAAATAATCAGCAATTTCTTCCTGAAGTTGCCTAATAGACGCCATGTTAGTTTTGCGTTTGCCTTAAAACATGACATTAACAAAGTAGTTGTTCAAATGTATCATTGGTCAATCGGAAGTGCATTTGAAACTGTTTGTGAGTTAAATGAGGAATCACGTTTTCAAAATATCCCCTTATTCTCATTGGCTTTTCTCTGCCTTTTTTATTTTTTTTTATAATTAAAATAAATTCGTCGTCATCATCACTACTCCCTGATTCTCTTTCAATATTTAAGAATCCATTCAAAAGGGCCGATTATAAACTTGCCAAAGCCTCAACCTCTTTACGATTCATATCTTATAATAAATTACACTATCTATTTTGGCTTTGTTTTTGATTACATTTCGTGTTTTCGTTTTTAGGTTAGTTTACTTGACTTTTGACTTTGACCGACCGCAACACTCTAACCATTCGAAAAGAAGTCACACGAGCGAGACAACCGAATCACGTACTTTACGAATTCAGTTCCGTATTGTCACTGTTACTTTAACAAAATTGTGACATTCCATAGCTTATTTGATAGTTTATATTGAAACCATAGATGGCAAACTTTTAATGTTATTAAACATAAATAAAATCTATTGTGCAAATACAAGTCACATTATTCAAAAACGGTAACTCTATTTCTAGACAAGAATAGGTAATAGCAGAGACAATCCAGCGAGACGTGTAACTCAATGTATTTTTTTTGTTCGGTAAAAGTTATTTGGGCGATTGTAACCACAACCAGTCTATGATGGCGCCACTAGTAAATAGCGGGAAAATTAAAAATGCTTTAGGGCGGGAAATTCAAACATGGATTCAGAAATAAAGTTTTTTTATACAAATTTACAGGAGAAACAAAAACTATTGTTTCACTGTATATTAAAAAAATATAAAAGCTTCCAATAACATCAAATTTTTTGTCACATAAATAATCATTTTAATAAAGGAAGTTTTAATCAGTTTAATATAAACAGTGAACATAGTTTTTATTACTCTTGTAAATTTAGCTAAAAAAAAACTTGAAAATTCTATTGATTATTAAATATTTAAACTTGGAAAAATAATACACCAAACTCTTTTTCTATAAATTATATTTTTGTAAGGTACAGAAAAACAAACTACAATTGCTTCGTTTAGAAAGTACCTCCTATCATTTTGTGACAAATTACAAAGAAAGTAACAGTTGTTATATATTCATAATATATTTAAAAACTAATGTAACAAATATTTTATAAAGTATAGTAACGATACCTTTTTGCCAGACTATCATAAGTGCCATTTGAACAAATGTCACTTATGTTAGTCTGGCAAAAAGGTATGGATATGTTATGACTGTTTATTTTAATAGAAACCATGGAAACCAAACACACATACACTCAACACAAATGTATAAAGCCCGAGTCAAGTAAGTTCCCATCCTGTAAACTGGATATAAACCTGCTAGATCCCTGTTAACTCCTCTTATAGTAATCAAGATCAATATATTTATATGCCATGCCTTCTAAAAGGGAATGAAGGATGACATACTATCATCATTTAAACAGGACGTTGCTGAAGGCTTACCCCTGTTATTTCGTTTGTGTATCTTGTGTGTGTGCATTCCTGTTGTGTCCCCAGTCATGTAAAAGTTTTCCTAGTCTCCTAATTTGGTTACTAGGTGGACCTTCTCCAACTAGTAGTCTAATCTATTCGATCTGTTCGGAAGCAGGGGTACTTTTCAAACATAGCAAATAATATTATTAATAATAAACACTATTTAAAGATAAATACATTTTTGTAATTTTTTTGTCATTGCCCCTTACCGTTCTCTTACACCACCAGGGTATACCTATTTTCCATATTCCCTTAATTATAGTTTACCTTACAATGTTCGAATGAATATAACATTTTACTCATGAAAAATCTAATTTCATATTTAACTCTTTTTCAATTTCATTTGAAACAATAATTGGTACCTATATTACAATTTATTATCAAAGAAAATTTCTAATAAAGTTATAGCAAATCCTACTTAAACTACTGGTTGTTCTGCAGGATAAATTAACTTTTCTTGAGATTGATCTCTCTATAAAATCCAAAACCGACCTGATGTCCCCAAATTTATTTTCCAATGCATCCTGATTTAAAATTCTGCCCTTTTGTGATTCAATTTTTTTTTTCTTCCTTTAGAGTGGCTGTTAGAGGTAGGTGTATGTAAGAAATAGCTAATCTCTAATCATTTCAAAAGTCCTTTGCCAATACTACATGTGCAGATTTTTTACTCAGCATACATTTTACTTTTCTAGTAGATAGGAACTTTGTTCTGCCATTAAAGCTGTCCAGACATTCATCTACCTACTTAATGAACACAAGTAGCTGTAACAATGGATCTCTGTTCCAATTCACCTAAAATAATTATAGTCATTGTGTAATATATTATTAAACACACACATTATACAGTGGTTTTCTTAATAAATTGGAAATTACCTCTAGAAAGAAATGTGTACAAAAACGCGAGTTTGGTTCCAGAAATTGCTTCATGCAAAAAATAATATGCAAAAATAAACATTCACCCCCAAAGAAAATTAATTAAACAACAAAATCAGACTAAAAGAAATATACGGGGCCCAAATTAAATTAATTTTAATAAAATGCACATGTTCATAACAACATTCATAACATTGTCAGTTGTCAGTTTTAATACTTTTAATCGATATTTCTACGTCAAAAAACCAGCAACACCAGCGCCCTCTGAAAATGGTGTTAGTTTTATTGGAGAGAAATAGACATATGTAAAGATCAATGTAAAAGAAAAAGAGGGTCATATATGTAATTTAAATGGACCACCGAACATATTTTCCTATTAAGTTACACGTCTCTGTTGTCTCTGGTAATAGGTATCTTTTTGTAGGACAAACTATGAAAATTTGATTTTCTCCAACCATTTTTCTGAAAAAATAAAAATAAAAAAATTGTGGTAAGAATATTTTATTTTGTTTTACCATAAAATTAAATGATATAAAACTTTTAAGTTCATCAAGAAAGGAGTTGATAGTTTCCTCCGTATGGAAGTTGGGACCGAAAAACTGGTTTTTCCATTCCCCCTTTGAATCGATTAATCTCCCTTATTTCAAAGTTTCCGTCATGAGCAGTGGCGGCTCGTACTAATTTAAAATGGGTGTTCACTTTTTCCAATAATTTTATGATTTGTAAGTTTGGATCAAAACTTTATACAAGAGGCAATATCGCTGTTTTTTTTATTATTTGAGTTTGTATTATTATGTATAAGTGTAGTTATTATTGTCAACATCATACTGTTTTTAAGCACTACAACTATTAATAAATGAATATTTTAGTTAGTGTAATATTTGTTTTGTTTTTAATACGTTGAAAACCATCTATAAATATTATTAGTTAGTAAACTGACTTTTCTTCATAATTTGAGATTATTTTTAAATATACAGGGTTGGGCATAATTGGCGGAACACCCGATTTGTGGCTCAATTATGGATTGTATTGAAAATTAACCCAAATAAAGTTTTTTGTATATTTTATGTACTATTTAATGACGCTTGGGGATTTTCATTATCTGTCATATTTATCAAGATATGACGTCATCGGATGAAATTTTAAATGAATCACCCTATATTTATATTTTTTTTCAGATCGATCTTTTCTTTCTGAATCCATTAATGTAAGGTTTGAGGGTCTCCGAGTTCATAACAAAATAGAAAGTAAACATTTATTTAATAAAAAATAATAATTATTATCAATCGAAGTATTACAAATCTCTCAAAGTAAGTGTTCGAAGTGAAAGCCTCCAACTGCCTGACAATATCCTAGTCTATCAACAAATGATCTTAAGGCATTTTGATAAACTTCAGGTGTTATTTCTTGAACCTCAATTCTTATTTTGTATTCCAATTCTTCCAGCGAATGTGGCAGGTCCTTATAAACTACTGATTTCAAATGGCCCCAAAGAAAAAAATCCAGTGGGGTTAAATCCGGTGACCGTGCCGACCACTCAATATGTCCTCTTCGACCCACCCATCTCTGTGGAAATATTGTGTTCAGGTACTGCCTCACTCTAGCATCGAAATGAGGTGGAGCACCATCTTGCTGGAACCAAATTTCATCAGAAAGTTGTAAGTGATTTCTGTGATTTGGATATAAACGAACTAACTCTGGAACTATCTGCTCTTGAAGTAGTTGCAAATAACGATCACCGTTCAGAGTTCCTCTCATGAAGAATGGTCCAATAATTCTTCCTCTAACTATACCAGCCCAAACATTTAACTTTTGTGGATATTGGGTGTGACCTTCTTCCATCCAGTGAGGATTATGATCAGACCAATACCGGCAATTATGTTTATTTACAAATCCATTGAGACAAAATGTTGATTCGTCGGAAAAAACAATGCTGTTCATCAACATATTATTTTCATTAATGGCATCCATCATTACCTGGCAGAATTGCATTCGCCTATCTGGGTCATCTTCATTCAATTCCTGGTGTAATTGCACTTTATAGGGATGAAATTTATTGACTTTCAGAATCCTCCTTACAGATCTCTCGCTCATATTATTGTCTAACGCAAGCTTTGGAACTGAAGTTTTTGGTTCTTCCTGTACACTTAGAACCACATTAAGTGCATTTTCTTCATCAGTGGCTGTCTTCTTCCGTCCAGATCTGGGATTATTTTTCACACTTCCTGTTTCATTAAACTTGCTCAAATTTCTGGATACTGTAGATTTAGAAATCGGGGAAATCCTGTCAGGAAATGTTTCATTGAACAAATTACAAGCTTCTTGCAGAGATCTCTTTCTGTCTCCAAACCCAATAATCATCAATAGTGTAATTCTTTCACGTTCACTCAGTTCAACCATGGTTTAAATTAATAAAAATTCTCAATAGTATCAAATGCTAAGAGTTATTTATTTTCGCGTATTGGGCTAGTTTGGGTGAAATGAATTGACTTGCAATTAAACTCAACTTGTTTGATTGTCTCCATAAACCAGAATGAATTAAAATCTACAGATTAATAAAAGGTGACAATAGTTTTTATAATATTATAAAAACCAAGTAAACAGTAACACAAAAACATTGGTAGGTATTTCTGTCAGAGATGTACAATAATCGTATTAATAAAACTCAGTGATTAATATCGAGATGTCAATATTACATTTTAATGTCAAAAAGTGAAACCATGGCAAAACAATTGATATTGGTACATTATGATGGCACAGACAACTTTGTGAATAGTTATTCATTAATTATTTAAAAGAACGTTTACCATTTTGTTTTATTATTTTCTGATGATAAGGAAAATCAGAGACCACCCGAACCCCATATTGATGGATTCAGAAAGAAAAGATCTATCTGAAAAAAAATATAAATATAGGGTGATTCATTTAAAATTTCATCCGATGACGTCATATCTTGATAAATATGACAGATAATGAAAATCCCCAAGCGTCATTAAATAGTACATAAAATATACAAAAAACTTTATTTGGGTTAATTTTCAATACAATCCATAATTGAGCCACAAATCGGGTGTTCCGCCAATTATGCCCAACCCTGTATATCAGGTTATGTAGAAAGCTTGATATTGATTTTTGTGTAAAAATTTAATATGAAACTTTACATACCATTTTTTAGTTTTTATTGTAAGTTTAATCATTTTCACAATTTGTCAAAGATGTCAAATAAACAATATATTTTTTAAATACCTTTTATTGGCAAATAAAATAAGAACTAAAATGTTTTAAATGTTTATTTTATAAGATCAGTCCCATCACAATACATAATATTACAGAGACACAAACTAGAATAAAGATATATAATGCCTGGCATTCTAAATGATACTCTTTGCAGTTTAACAGAGCCCCTTAGTCCCCATTTTCAAACAGATTGTTTTCACAATCAATAGGCCTCAACTCCTTATAGAGTTTGATTTTTACTAAAAATTTCATGTTGATATCCTTTTCATTTTTGAGTTTTTTTTTTAATTTTAACCCCCCTTATATCCCCTATATTTAATCAGATTCTTTTTTATAATTAAAGGGCTTCTTCTCCTTTTAGAAATTGATGTTTGCTAACAATTTCAAGTTTATATTATTTTTCGTTTTCAGTTAAGATTTTTTTTTTATATTTTAACCCCCCTTAACTCCCCAATACATTCATATTTTTTTCAGTATCAGCAGGCTTTATCTTCTAATAAAGCTTCATTTTTACTAAAAATTTCATGTAGATATCGCTTTTCGTTTATAATTTAGGATTTTTTTTTAATTTCAACCGATCTTAACCCTCTATTTTTAATCAGATTTGTTAAAAATGAATAGGCTTTGTCCCCTTATAGAGCTTGATTTTTGTTTAAAATTTTCAAATTGATATTATTTTTCGTTTTTGATTTATAGTGCAGACAAAAAAGGAGACATCGGACAGACAGATACAGATAACAATAATATTCAACTTCTTTTATCAAAGGATACTAAAAGTTTGAAATAGCAGCACATAATTGAACACAGAACACAGAAATCTGTGAACTAAACTAGTGACATACATATCGTAAAATGTTATCACACTTAATTTTCCATATTATGATCTTTTCTGTGTATTTCACAGCACATTTCAAAGTATTCTTGCACTCACTAATGTCCTACCCTACTGGCTGCTTTTGCATGTCCAAGTTTACTAAAAAAATAATGTGTTTTAAATTTTAATAAATAGAATAATAGTAATTTTGTTTAAATAGGTAAATCGGCTTCATCTGTATTTCCAAATTATTGTTTAATTGTAGATAGTATATTAATGTTTTGATATGTATTTATAGGATTGATTAGCCAGAGCATGTAGATATCTGGGATGTGACTTGTTAAGTGCCTAATCAAAATCACAATTTATGTTTGACTTATTTCGAGACTCTTTTCGAGACATTCTTTATCACCAACTGTAAATTAATTTACCAATAGCCTTATTTTTATTTAATACCTGCAGTGATTCAAATTACCATAACATCTAATATTTTTGAAAATACTAAATTATACAAACAAGGCAATACAAAAATTTCTGGTTTGCATGCAACAAACGATCTTGGTTAGAGGGTAACACGATTGATAATTGCAGGCAAACATAACTTTATATAGGTAAACTATTTAAATGTACATACCATTTCTTAGGTAAAATTTCTCATCGAGTATATTAAATTAACTCGTTAATCCATTTTTCCGATTCAGACATTTGTCTCTTTATCTTTACCAAATTTTTATTGTACATTTCCATAATGATGTCTAGTGACCTCATCAGATTAATTCAATTTTTCCTTTCAGCGGGTTTTGTGAGAGAAAAAAATTACAAATTTTTTTGCTTACTTCTTTCTTCATAGTATTTACAATTGGATACAAAATGGACCATTTTGAAGTAGTCTTTGGATGGTCTTATACTTAGACACTAAAACAATTTACCTTGCCTTTCGGGAACAATCGTTGAATTAACACACATCTTTCAATTTATTGAAGACACAATTCTTAATTAAACACATTTTTTTAAATAAGCACAATTAATATAATCTTACGTTTTTTTTGTATTTAATAATAGAGAAGTGACACTAATGACAGTGACAATTTGTTTGATTTGATACAGTGTTGCCAGAATATGTTTTTGTTATGTACCAGATTTGTCTAAAAAATGTACCAGATTCCTTAAATGTATCAGATTTTTCGAATTCTATTTGCAATGACATCTTATTCATTGAAAGGAAAAAAAGGGGGTCTTTATTGATAATGAACCCAAACAAGGATCACAATATATATATATATATATATATATATATATATATATATATATATATATATATATATATTTTACACGTGAACACTGATGCACGCAGAAAGTACTACATAGTACAATTGCGAATTGTACTAGACTGGCAACACTGGTTTGGCAACGTTGTTTGTGAGCGGTAAGCCAATTAATGTGTTCTTTAACAGTTTGAAGGATCTGTTGGCGTGTTGTCTTCTCTTTTTAGCTTTATGCATTTCGGCATATCGTCTCACTCGTATTAGGCTCACTGATCATAGTGCGCCACAGACACAGTATACTTAGGTATACTGTGCCACAGAGACGCGATCAGCCAGAGGACAATGATGTACCAAAAAAATATAGATTAACACGTATGAAAATAAAAATATTAAAATTAAATTTATATTTTTATGTTATTTGTGTAATATTAAAATAATGTGTTTTTATGAAATTTAACTGAGTGTTCACTGCACAAATAAACCAATGGAGAAACCGCCCCTGGTCATGAGCTGACCTTAATTTTTATTTTTATATAACCTCCTAAAATATTTGAATTTCTTTTTGACTCTTTTTGACCTTGTATAGTCAAAACCTGTCTGATAAGTTCCTCATATATTTTTGTGGTATATTAAGATTATGTTTGCATTTTTTTGTACATATGTAGCTTAACACAGTAAGTGACAGCTACAAAATAAATAAAAAATGACACCGCAAGACCTTTCCTTGAAGCACTCCTGCTCTCATTTCCCTTAGAATGTACATAATATTAAACTAACAACATATAAACCTAGTAGTAATGGCCTAGTTTTGAGAGAAAAGAACCACAACAAATAAAATTTGATTTATACTTAATGTTTGTACATATGTACATAAAAATAAAAACTTATGTATCGTATATATAACTTTTTAAAACACGAGTAAATGTTGTTTTCGCTGGATTACTTTTTCAATTTACCAATTTGAAACGTAATAATTTGCAAATAGCTTTAAAACTCTCCGACCGATGAGTGAAATAAAGTTGCTTGCGACACAGAATTCCGTCACGGTGTATTTTTCCCGGAAATAAGAGAAAAACTCTCCTCCGCGAAAGTTGGCTTATTTACTGCGAAACTGAATTAGTTCATTTCTAGAAGTTGAACTCATTACCAACAATATTCGGAAGATGTCTCTCTCTTCGAGACTAAATTCAATTTGATACTAACTCAAAGTAAAATAAACTTTTTATAGGTCCATTTTGGGAAACCAAATTTTGATGTAACTGGTGACACCATTGTAGCAACAATACTTTACGATACTGATCTATTTATAAATTAAATAAGGTTGTACAGCACACCTTTTGAGGTTCATAAAATTATAAAATAATTGTACACATATTCCTAAGGTTCTATTTATATTGAATTGTACCCATTTAATTACTGCAACATTTATTTATTTAAACGGTTTGTTATTAAATTTATTTATAGAGGAGAAGTACCAAATATGGAATACCATTTTGTTTTTGCCTTGTTTTTTTTTTAAAAGAAGTTTCTACTTTTATTCATAAACATACATTAGTATTTTATTTATCGGGTTTTGATATTAGAAATGAGAAAATTTGTATAACGGCATCCTCAAAAAATAATCTTTGAAAAAGGGGAATTTTGTACCTAATGTGGAATATGTACATAATATGGAATAGGGTAAGAATAAAACAATATAAATTTCAAAACATTTTTTAGCTTTATTAAACATATATGAATTCCTTTAAGAAACGAAGTTTAATTTAGTATAGACCTTGAACAAGTAAAAGTAAACCTACCTATAAAAAATAAAATAAAGGTAATGTAATTTTTAATGAAATGAATATTGGCAAAACAAACTAATGTTCTCTACAAAATTCACAAATGAAAATATCAGTTTCACATCCCGAACAATCGATATGGCACCACTCTTTGCAGATAACGCATTCTATCCACGTCTCCCCTTTTCTATCATCCAAAAACTTTCCATTGCAATAGAAACAAGTAGCGTCATCTTCCTGTGGTTTGTCTGCTCCAATGTTTTCCATGTCATCCTCCTCAGAAGAATTGTCTTTGAAACTCGCGGACTCTGAAGAAGAATCTTGAATAATCGCTTTCTTCTTTGAAGCACTGGTTTTGCACAAATTGATGTTACTACAGGATGGTCGATTTAGGTCAACTGATAATTCCGCTAACACTTTACGCTTTACTGTTTTAGCTTCTTTTGAAGAGACTGCATTTATTAAAGTTTCTAACTTATCTTTATATGGAGATGAGGTTATAATTATTGCTGCCTTTCCAGGTGCCCTTCCTCTTCGAGGCCCTTTTCTTTTCTTTAAAAGTTGGCACTGGTGAAATATTTTCGGGTCCAATAAATTCCCTTGCTACTACAGTATTTTCAGCAATATTTTTGTCTGCTGTGGCTGCCCCTTCATCAATATTTTCTTGTACTGCAGCAAGGAAATCGCTGTCTGTGAAGACATGACGATTTGGGGGAAATATTCCTGTTTTTTTAAAACCGTTAACGGCAATTGCCCCAGTTTGCACCTTTAGATACGCCTTTCCAAATAGTTCAGCTATGTCAAAATGTGTGACTGCCCTTTGATTCGATCTCAAAAATAATCTCAACTCCTCACTATAATGGGCTTTCAAAGGTCACATTAACGTTTTATCTAAAGGTTGCATGTGGTGTGTAGAATGAGGGGGCAAGCACACTATTTCAACAAAATTATGCCTTGCCAACTTTATCATTTCCAAATTGCGGCAATGCGTATGGTGTCCGTCCAAAACTAGCAACACAGGATCGTTCTGTGATGGTTTCACCTTTTCAATAAAATGTAGAAACCACTGAGTAAAAATGTTGGTTTGAATCCACCCGCTTGGATGACAAACAATTTTTGTCCCAGAAGGAGCACCATTTCCCAGTAGAACATTGGTATTTTTTCTGGGGAAGATTAGAAATGGTGAAACAAAACTTCCTCCAGCACTCATACACAAAACTGCCGTAACTAAGGAACCTCTTTCCGCAGATGTTAAAGCTCCTACCTGCTTCGTGCCCCTAAGCGACAGAACATAATGGACTTTCGACTGAACAATAGATAAGCCAGTCTCGTCCACGTTAAATACTCTGTCAGCTGGATATTTGTGATTTTTAAATGCTGTCTCCAAAATATCAAAAAAGAGGGTCACGCTTTCTTTATTAAAGCCTTTGGCTTTATGGATGGACGTCCCAGTTGGCTTCCTGACAGAAATTCTGTCTTTGTGTCGCTTTAGGAATAAATTCAACCATTTTCTTCCAGCTCTTTCATTATTTTTGGAAAATGGGTTTGGTAATCTATTTAAGGTAGCCAGCTGATATGCCATCCTTTTAACATCACTTCGTGTTATTCCATAAAACTTTTTTTCCATCAAAAGCAGATACTCTACCAACTGATCTTCTAACTTTTGTGGTAAGACCGCGGATCTTCCTAATTTTGTTTCAACAGCCTGGGCTGGTGTTGCATTTGACTTAGTTGAAAGACGGAATAATGTCGTGCGTGCAACATTAAATGTATCTGCGGCTTTTTTGTACCCCGTCTCGCAACTCCGCACAGCTTCGATTGCACAAACCATGTCTTGTTTCCTCCATTCTTTACGATTCATAATATTTTTCTGTAAAGAAGGCTAGGAATTAATATTTGGATTATTTTAACAGAAAGCTTTTGCAGTTTTCTCATGAAATTCTATAAAAAAAAGCGAAGTGTTCCTAATATGGAATATTCTAACATAGGAACAGCGTGCTATTCCATATGAGGTACACCCGGCCATTTTTATTATCGTTTACCAAAGTTACGTGGTAACACGCTAATCTTAGATTTCAATATAAGAAACCTAAGCAAAAGTTATATAAACATACAAGACAGAATAGGATATTACTGTGTTTATTCTAACTGGGTATATCAAAATTTCGAATACATACCTTAAATAATTTACGATGCCGCGTAAAAACCGATCGAACTGCGAAATAACAACAGTTACGTTAACACCTTCACTGCGCATGACGGATCTATCCGTCATGGGTACTCGTTAACCTACGCGCATGACGGACGCGTCCGTCATAAGACCTAACTATTTCAATAGTTTAGTGTGAGCTTAGCAGTGGCCGGGTGTGTTTGTTATATCGTCAGCGTGTGAATAAAAGAGCAATTCGTCAAAAAAATTGTTTAGTTTTTGTTCGAAATGAGTGAGTCAGAGGCAGGTCCATCCGATGCAAAACGTGCAAAAAGAGTTCCGAATTGGCGGTTAAAAACACCTTTAACATATGCAGAGATGGAAATAAGTTTGTTAGAATCCGATGACGACATCGAAGATCCAACTTATTTATCAGACTCTAATGAGGACTATACGACTGGGGAGAATTCTGACGACGATGAGGAGTTATTGGAAATACCTGAAGATGCTGAAGAAAATGAAAATACTATTAATAGTATTCAAACGTCACCTGTTGCTGTTGTTTCTGGTGAACCAGAACCGGTTTGGATACATGATAAATCCACAATAAAAACTATTAATTTTACCGGTGAAAAAAAATTGCTGGTTAATCCAGAAGGTAAGTGTTTGAATTTTTTAGCGGTTGTAGCAATGTCAAATGTTCTAATGGTATCACCTTTGTCAAGTTTTAGAAATAATTTTATTTATAGGTAACACACCGATGGATTTTTTTAAAATGTTGGTAGATGAAAGTTTTTATGATATGATTTGTGAAGAAACAAATATCTACGCCGTAGAGGTTTTGTCCAAAACAACAGGTACATCATCACGGATAT
Source organism: Psylliodes chrysocephalus (assembly GCA_927349885.1). Lineage (NCBI taxonomy): Eukaryota > Metazoa > Arthropoda > Insecta > Coleoptera > Chrysomelidae > Psylliodes > Psylliodes chrysocephalus. Next base: position 30,452,136 of record OV651815.1, on the reverse strand, counting down.
CTCGGTGGTATGATGTCACTCCAGAAGAAATTCGTATTTTCTTTGGTGTTCTCCTTCACATGAAAACTATTAAAACTAACAGGTTGAATGACTACTGGAAAACAAACCGATATTTTAATATGCCCTTCTTCTCCTCAGCCATAAGTAGAGATAGATTTTTGCTTATTATGAGGTTAGTAATAATTATAATGTATTTGTTCGTAAATAAATTACAAAATTTATATCTTTAGGTGCTTGCATTTCGCCAGAAATCCTGAGAACGGTGATTTGGTTCCCGAAGATCGGCTGTTCAAGATTCGCCCAGTGATTGAATATTTTAACAAAAAAATTACAACCATATATTCTCCAGGACAGAATCTTTCACTGGACGAATCAATGGTCCTGTGGAGGGGTAGACTGTCTTTTCGGCAGTACATTAAAAACAAGCGGCACAAATATTGGTGTTAAATTATATATGGTCACTGAACCTAATGGTATAATTTTAAAATTTGCGGTTTACACAGGACAATTAGATGTAATCGGTGGTAAAGGACATGCTACTAAAATTGTTCTTCATCTAATGGAGGAACGTTTAGGTATGGGACATTCTCTATATTTAGACAATTTTTACAATAGTTATGATCTTGCTATCAAGCTTCTGAACCGTCAAACGTTTTGTACAGGTACTCTACGAATTGACAGGAAGAACATCCCTGAAGATGTAAAAACCGCTAAATTAAAAAGATCTGAAACGATTTTTAGGTATAGCAGTAAAGGTGTTTTGGTGGGTAAATGGCGCGATAAGCGAGATGTAACCTACATCAGTACCGAATTTGACAATGACATGGTTACATATCACGATAAATTGAATCGAGTAAAAGAAAAACCTAAACCAATATACATGTACAACAAGTACATGGGGGGTATAGACAGGCAGGATCAGTTTATGTCATACTATCCTATTGAAAGAAAGACTCTACGCTGGTACAGAAAATTGGGAATTCATATTTTCCAAATGTTGCTCTTAAATGCTTATCTACTTTTTAAGAACAGTACCAATTCTAGGATGTCATTTTACGACAGAAAAAAATCACCTACCAAAGAAAAACCCTGCAGGCCCTACTGGAAAGGTGGTATCTAGGAGATGTACCTGGTGTTATAACCATAATAATAAAAAAAGAAGAGATACGTCCTATCACTGCCCGGCTTGTACCGAAAAACCATATTTGTGTTTGAATAATTGTTTCGATTTATATCACAGAAATATACATTAACTCTTCGTTTTTTTGTTGTGTTTTTTATTGTACATAATAAAAGGATGCAAAAATTAAATAAAAAAATTATAGATTTCATGACGGACAAATCCGTCATCAGCACTAAGGCATGATTTCACCGCCTTAGTGCGCATGACGGATTTAGCAGTCACAGCCCTTTTGATCATATTTTCTACAATAACATCTTCCCAACACATATTACAAAAGTTGTGCATGATAATAATATCATATACTTTAAAAAAGTTAAGTTAGCACAACGCTAAAGAGGCATTTCAGAAAGTCGCAGCCAATGTGTTAAACGGTTCATAAACGACTGCCAGAACTCTCGTCTTGGCGTAACATGGTATTGGTGATGTTGTGGCGGTTTTGCCGCTCTTGGTTTATTAAATTTTAGGGTATTCCATATAAGGAACATATTCCATATATGGCACATGTCCTCTACTATTACACTAATTTATTTTATAACTTAATTTATTTGTACTAAATACGACACTAATTTATATCTCTTATTAATACACTTAATTTACTTGGACAGTATTTATCTTTACAGTACAATATCTTAAAGATTGATTTCCAACGGCAGAATAGTCTATTTATACATATGAGGCTTCTAAAATGTTCGCGGAGCCACCAGAATTTGTTATCGAATAACCTAAAACCGGTGACTTAACCAAAATTCTTTTTGCGTTATCATTCATCGAAGAGTCCAGTACAATCTATAATGAATAATTCACATCCACTGGCGGTCACCATAAGTAGGTCATAGGAGTCTTCTGGGGCAGAATTATTCTTGGTACCGACACAAAATAGATGAAAAAAATGGAAAAGAAACATGTAAACACTGTTGCCTTATTTCCACAGTACAATAGAAACAAATATAGTTTTCGCAGTGTAGTTTATGTTCGCGTGCATTAGTTTTCTTAGAGTACTTCTATAGGTCAGAGATTCATATTCCTTCTGCTTCAAAGTGCAAACCGCATTACTTTTCTTTCTGTATTCATCACACTGGGCCAAACAAAACAAACTAACAAACAACATGACAAAGACAGAAAATGTTCATTCCACACAAAAACACAAGACCACCAAGACGAAATTGGAGACGCAGACCCGAAATACTCTGGTATATGTACGAACATGGGGTAAAACTCATGATACTTGACGGAGCGGAACTATGGGGACAAAGACTTCAAGACACATGTAATAACTAGACACCTACACGCGACAGAAAGATCCTTTCTACTACGCATAACAAAATCATACAAGACACCAAATTTAGCACCCAGTACTGGCCGGAGTTCCCCCACTAACAGCGGTTGCGGGAGCCAACCACTTTACGCATACACTACACGAAGAAATAGACTATAGCAGAACTAAAACCACAGACAAACCACATCCTGCTTACAGACACCTACAAACAGGACAAAACAGACACACAACACACACCACTATATACACGGACGTTAGTATTAGAGATAACAGTAAAACGATAACGCTAGCGATATTAAACGATTACATATACAGAGACATCAGACTAAAGGTGGACAAAGACATACATAAACTACATAACATAATTATTACATACGGGTATACACACAGGACAACAGAAGGCATAAAACGAGCATACAAACCAGCTAATGAGGCACACAATCAAACCACGTAAACAGAGACAAAACAGACACACGTAAAAACGACACGACAATACTATGACATTATGGCAAAACACATGGACCAACGGAACAACAGGATGGACAACCTACGATATCATCAAGACAGTACGCTACAAATATATAAAACTAAACAGAAACAAGTTTTAACAGGACATGGACTCATACTTGAACAGTTTCCACTTAAAGAACACGAAAGGCACTTGCGACATTGACGATGAAATAGAAGACACCAAAACCAAGGAAAATTTTTATTTATACAAATATATACGATTGCTACAGACACAACAGATAAATGGCCAGGTCAAGACTCAAAGATTAAACGACAAAGGACTAGGCTACATACCACAATACTTAAACCTTACAGATAGACCTAGTCAACTAGGTAAACGATTTGGCGGATATACTAATACTTGATGACAAACCGGGAGACTATAGCCTCAAGAGAACATAAAAAACCTGTAGTTTGATCTCTTGATCTCAAATTTCGAATACACACTCTAAAACAAAAAGATGGGGTTTCTGGTATTGTAAAAATTTTAAACTGTTTGTAATCGTCTTCATGTATTTTTTAATGTTTTTAAAATTTTGACTGCACCCGAAGATAAAAACATAGATTTCCGAAACATATGTAGTGCTGTGATAACAACATAAAATAAAATTAATGAACGAATATACCAAGGAAATTTTTATTTATATGAATTTTAAATGTCACAAATTTGTCTTTACAAACGATTAGATTATGTAACGTTTAAATTTGGCCTTATAGCGGTTTTTCATAAAAATAAGAATACACTAGTTTTTATCCGTGTACAATAATTATTTAATGGGTCCTTCTATACCCGCATTTTTAACCACTGTGCTTTTGGGTTCGATATTCGAACAGAGGGTCCTTTTGCGACAATCTGAGTGAGCATGTGGCTGCCCTGTATTTAAGATGTCGGTCTAGCGTTTCCGATCTGACGTTAACTGTGAGTATATGATCAGTTTGGGGTAGATAGGACCCCTATTTGAGTTTAGTTAGGTTGTTTATTTCGTTTTAGAGGCCTTGTTTGCTTATTTTAGCCCTTTCTGTCAAGAAATTATTTCGTAATAGAGGGCGCTGATGGGACACCTATCTGTCATTGAGGTATGTTGGTATTACTGTTTTTGTTTTTTTGAAGTGACATTGGTTTCCGCCTTCTGGAATATTTTTCGTGATTGATGTTCGACACGAGGTTTTAATTTGAAAGATTGTTTCGAAATTTATTGGAAGTCGTTTCAATCCATTTGGGATATTGCGAAGCAACCTTTTGTGTTAAGTTACAACAGTGTGGATTTGGTAGTATTTTTTGGTGTCCACATGTTGTAGGAGCTCCTAGGAGGATATATTTAAACACGTGTTGATTCTCATTGGTGAGTTTTTTCTACCCAGTATTTAATGTTACAACGTAGATATTCTTTTGTAAGACCTTTCGTTCTTTTATTTCAGTGCCCACATATATGTATGTAGTCTTTCTGAATAAGCCGTTCACGAATTTGCCGTTAAATTGATCATAGTTTCGTCCCTCTATTTAGCTGTGAGGTAAATATGCTTTGATTTTAGTTAGAATGCTTACTTAGACCTAACCCTAGGTTATGTTCTTTTCATTGTATATATTTTCAGTATTTGGGATTGACTATTAGGGGTAGTATCTTGAAATCTAAGGGTGTAATTTACCTATTAAATGTAATTGTTGGGTAGAACTCGCTTCACGAGCCGTCTATCCTGTTACTTTGTAAATCTGAAGAATACCTACATAGATTGATAAGCCGAACTTTAATTTAACTAGTAAACGTTGAGTAGTTTTACCTATTTCTAGATCTCGCTTCACGAGAAGGCTATGTAGGTACCTGGTTATTTAATTTTAACTTCTTATTAACCAGGGATAAATAGTTATTACTGTGTTTTATCTTATACGTTTTCTTTAGGGTTCTTGTGACGGGCCAGTATTCTTGTGACGGGCCAGTATTCTTGTGACGGGCCAGTATTCTTGTGACGGGCACACACTTCTTGTGAAGGGCCAACACTTATTGTGACCAGCTGATTGATTCGTAGGCTGCTAACGAGGCAGAGACATCAACGTCTACTCTATTTTATTGGGGGGTGTTATTAGTATATAATTTAGGGGTGTGGTTCACAGTACAGTTTTATTAAACCCGAAACACTTCACCAAGAGCTCTTCGTGGGTTGTATATTATTTATAGGTAATTAATATTTTAATAAGTAACAGTATTTTACTTGTTTTTACCCCTAGCGTCCGTAATTAGTACACTTTTATTTGTTTTTTTTTGATAAATACAGTACACACTTCATGTGTTATAGTTTTACGATTACCCCTAGTCCCATTTAATGATTTTTAAGCTGGATATAGTATTTTAGTTGTAAATATTACTCCCAGTGATACTGGATTACTGTTAATAGTTGGGGAATCTATTAGTAAGGTACTAAGTGATTTAATTATTTGTTTATTTGTTAAATATCAGTACATTTCATAGTGGTAACGAAGTTGACCCCCCCATGTCAACACGATAAATTTATATTACATTATTAAACTTGGGTATATATTGAATCTAACTTATTATTTATCCCCACTTGCCAATTGTCTGTTTGATTTTATAAACATCTGGTTGAGCATTTATTTTTATGGTAAAGTACACTTATAATAGGAGAATACTCGATTTGTAGCCGCTTGATGGCCTTGTAGAGGAGATGCTATAGTTTCCTATTTGGAGTTTGGTAGTGAACTGTCACATGGATTGTTGGATGTGAGGTTAAACTCCTGGCGCCCACTGAAGAACATAACTTTTACTACGACTCACCCCCTTCTTCACTGTAGTTAGTCGGCATCCAACTTTGGATTGACATAAATCCCACCTCGGTGCTTAGGCACAGAAAGTAGGTAGCAATTAAATGGTTAAAAATGAGAATAATCTGAATATAGAATATTGAAAAAGTTGAAAATGCTTAGTCAGTTTCGTGTGTATTATTACGTATCAAAATAAGTACCAAAATGCAAATTTATTAAAGACAGTCATAAAAAAATATCTATTTTCCACAGTCTATTTTCGACACTATCTTCCAAACTGAGCACACCGATTTTGACATGACTAATTTACTTTATAACGTATTAAACAATAAATTGAAGAGATGACCGATAACGCTTCCTTGTGGTACATCTGTATTAAATCGATATATAGTTTTTCATTAGTGGGTTGTAACTAAAATTATCTATCTACTATAAGTGCATAAACTACTATTATAGACCGATTAATATGTTTAGCAGCATTTATTATTTAAATACATTTTCAATAGCAGCATTTATTATTTAAATACATTTTCAACTTGTTTCCATTTTTTAACGCGATTTATTTTATTTAGAACCTTTTCATCTTTCTAAAGAAAAAAGTGCGATTATGTGTGATGCGAGATTATAGTATCTATCCACGAAAGTCTGTAAATCAACCTTTAATACTTTTCTCTCAGTTTTGGAGTCTTTCCAGATTATATTTCATGATAACGTTAGATATGAAATAGTGGAATGATATTGGTTGCTGAACAAAAAATATGTCAGGGGCGTTATCTTTTTTATTAATAATTGTGACACAGGTGCTGACCATCCAAGCTCTATACAGGGTGTTCATATTTTTTTTATTTATATAAAACTTTCTAAATAAATCAGTCCTAACTTAGATAAAAGTTACCCAGGCAGTACACATTAGTATAATTATTAACGTATTTTATACGTAATTCTCGTTTGAATTTGGTATTGGTTGATTCTGTATACTTTTACAGTTTACGATTATTAAACATACCGTTTATTAAATAATATACGTTTTATTTATACGTCCTTTTGTATATAATTTTAAATTATTTTACGTTTAAATATAGTTAACAATATACGGCTATTTTTAGTTTGCCATGAACGATTTATAGACAGTGTGCCTAAATATACGTTTAGGTTTTTTTAAATTAAATGCGTATAAATTTATGTAATATTTTAATATGTATATTTCATTAATAAATCCCTTTTAAATTTCGTCCTGGTTGATTTCTTAAAGGTTTAATATCTACTATTTTTATACTTAACGTTTTTTAACGAATACATTAAACGTTTCTGTTTTGTAGATACTAGTAATTGTATATTATACGTTTAAATATACTTTAACTTACACGCATATTTCCAGTTGGCGATAAATTAGTAGACAGAAGTAAATAATATGTTTACATTTAGGTTTATTTATTTTAAAAGTTTATTGGTATATTTATTTATATTACATCCATATTTTTTTATTATATCGCCTGTAACATTTATAACAAATTTCCCATACACACGGAACTATTTGATAAGGTGGATGGAACATAGCGTAGATTTCTACTCTTGCGTATTGGCGTAATGGGTACTATAGTCATCTGTGGTATTGTTTGGTAGGTCGTTCTATCGTTCATTCATATTCATTTGTGTAAACCTGTTTAAAGATATTAATTAAAAGTAAAGGTAAATTTATATTAATGTTTTATTTTAGCTATTCCTTCAATAATTCCTGCATTTTACAATAACTGTTGTTTTATAGGTAGGTATATTGTGTAATATGCTTACAGATATTCTAAAACATTACCTTACTACCCCCTATTTTTATAAGTGTTCTTATTGCTCTTATTATTCCTATCTCATTCATTTTCCATATTTTGTTCGTCAGTTAATTTTTATTTCATAAAATGTCGAAAATAGCCCTGCATCCGCTGAGTAAACATTAGGAATTGTACCTACCATGGACATTATGAAATACCTTCTAAAAAACCAAGTTGCCATTAAATTTATTTGGGAAAGCCGTGATAAGCATCTAATAAAAAATTGTAACGTTACGATGATTATTTTAACAGTTTATTTTAGCAATGATATGACCTTTATAATAAAAATGGTTCTTTTGTAGAAGCCATAACGAATGCCTATAGGAATGATGGTGTACCTACCAACCGATTTGACAGACCGTACTATTAAATGTGACATATTAGACTGGCTTTAATGTAGTGGTGACTTAAGATTTTCATTTTGATATGTATTATTTCTGTTTGTTTTGTTTGTTTGTTTGTTTGTTTGTTTGTTTGTTTGTTTGTTTGTTTGTTTGTTTGTTTGTTTGTTTGTTTGTTTGTTTGTTTGTTTGTTTGTTTGTTTGTTTGTTTGTTTGTTTGTTTGTTTGTTTGTTTGTTTGTTTGTTTGTTTGTTTGTTTGTTTGTTTGTTTGTTTGTTTGTTTGTTTGTTTGTTTGTTTGTTTGTTTGTTTGTTTGTTTGTTTGTTTGTTTGTTTGTTTGTTTGTTTGTTTGTTTGTTTGTTTGTTTGTTTGTTTGTTTGTTTGTTTGTTTGTTTGTTTGTTTGTTTGTTTGTTTGTTTGTTTGTTTGTTTGTTTGTTTGTTTGTTTGTTTGTTTGTTTGTTTGTTTGTTTGTTTGTTTGTTTGTTTGTTTGTTTGTTTGTTTGTTTGTTTGTTTGTTTGTTTGTTTGTTTGTTTGTTTGTTTGTTTGTTTGTTTGTTTGTTTGTTTGTTTGTTTGTTTGTTTGTTTGTTTGTTTGTTTGTTTGTTTGTTTGTTTGTTTGTTTGTTTGTTTGTTTGTTTGTTTGTTTGTTTGTTTGTTTGTTTGTTTGTTTGTTTGTTTGTTTGTTTGTTTGTTTGTTTGTTTGTTTGTTTGTTTGTTTGTTTGTTTGTTTGTTTGTTTGTTTGTTTGTTTGTTTGTTTGTTTGTTTGTTTGTTTGTTTGTTTGTTTGTTTGTTTGTTTGTTTGTTTGTTTGTTTGTTTGTTTGTTTGTTTGTTTGTTTGTTTGTTTGTTTGTTTGTTTGTTTGTTTGTTTGTTTGTTTGTTTGTTTGTTTGTTTGTTTGTTTGTTTGTTTGTTTGTTTGTTTGTTTGTTTGTTTGTTTGTTTGTTTGTTTGTTTGTTTGTTTGTTTGTTTGTTTGTTTGTTTGTTTGTTTGTTTGTTTGTTTGTTTGTTTGTTTGTTTGTTTGTTTGTTTGTTTGTTTGTTTGTTTGTTTGTTTGTTTGTTTGTTTGTTTGTTTGTTTGTTTGTTTGTTTGTTTGTTTGTTTGTTTGTTTGTTTGTTTGTTTGTTTGTTTGTTTGTTTGTTTGTTTGTTTGTTTGTTTGTTTGTTTGTTTGTTTGTTTGTTTGTTTGTTTGTTTGTTTGTTTGTTTGTTTGTTTGTTTGTTTGTTTGTTTGTTTGTTTGTTTGTTTGTTTGTTTGTTTGTTTGTTTGTTTGTTTGTTTGTTTGTTTGTTTGTTTGTTTGTTTGTTTGTTTGTTTGTTTGTTTGTTTGTTTGTTTGTTTGTTTGTTTGTTTGTTTGTTTGTTTGTTTGTTTGTTTGTTTGTTTGTTTGTTTGTTTGTTTGTTTGTTTGTTTGTTTGTTTGTTTGTTTGTTTGTTTGTTTGTTTGTTTGTTTGTTTGTTTGTTTGTTTGTTTGTTTGTTTGTTTGTTTGTTTGTTTGTTTGTTTGTTTGTTTGTTTGTTTGTTTGTTTGTTTGTTTGTTTGTTTGTTTGTTTGTTTGTTTGTTTGTTTGTTTGTTTGTTTGTTTGTTTGTTTGTTTGTTTGTTTGTTTGTTTGTTTGTTTGTTTGTTTGTTTGTTTGTTTGTTTGTTTGTTTGTTTGTTTGTTTGTTTGTTTGTTTGTTTGTTTGTTTGTTTGTTTGTTTGTTTGTTTGTTTGTTTGTTTGTTTGTTTGTTTGTTTGTTTGTTTGTTTGTTTGTTTGTTTGTTTGTTTGTTTGTTTGTTTGTTTGTTTGTTTGTTTGTTTGTTTGTTTGTTTGTTTGTTTGTTTGTTTGTTTGTTTGTTTGTTTGTTTGTTTGTTTGTTTGTTTGTTTGTTTGTTTGTTTGTTTGTTTGTTTGTTTGTTTGTTTGTTTGTTTGTTTGTTTGTTTGTTTGTTTGTTTGTTTGTTTGTTTGTTTGTTTGTTTGTTTGTTTGTTTGTTTGTTTGTTTGTTTGTTTGTTTGTTTGTTTGTTTGTTTGTTTGTTTGTTTGTTTGTTTGTTTGTTTGTTTGTTTGTTTGTTTGTTTGTTTGTTTGTTTGTTTGTTTGTTTGTTTGTTTGTTTGTTTGTTTGTTTGTTTGTTTGTTTGTTTGTTTGTTTGTTTGTTTGTTTGTTTGTTTGTTTGTTTGTTTGTTTGTTTGTTTGTTTGTTTGTTTGTTTGTTTGTTTGTTTGTTTGTTTGTTTGTTTGTTTGTTTGTTTGTTTGTTTGTTTGTTTGTTTGTTTGTTTGTTTGTTTGTTTGTTTGTTTGTTTGTTTGTTTGTTTGTTTGTTTGTTTGTTTGTTTGTTTGTTTGTTTGTTTGTTTGTTTGTTTGTTTGTTTGTTTGTTTGTTTGTTTGTTTGTTTGTTTGTTTGTTTGTTTGTTTGTTTGTTTGTTTGTTTGTTTGTTTGTTTGTTTGTTTGTTTGTTTGTTTGTTTGTTTGTTTGTTTGTTTGTTTGTTTGTTTGTTTGTTTGTTTGTTTGTTTGTTTGTTTGTTTGTTTGTTTGTTTGTTTGTTTGTTTGTTTGTTTGTTTGTTTGTTTGTTTGTTTGTTTGTTTGTTTGTTTGTTTGTTTGTTTGTTTGTTTGTTTGTTTGTTTGTTTGTTTGTTTGTTTGTTTGTTTGTTTGTTTGTTTGTTTGTTTGTTTGTTTGTTTGTTTGTTTGTTTGTTTGTTTGTTTGTTTGTTTGTTTGTTTGTTTGTTTGTTTGTTTGTTTGTTTGTTTGTTTGTTTGTTTGTTTGTTTGTTTGTTTGTTTGTTTGTTTGTTTGTTTGTTTGTTTGTTTGTTTGTTTGTTTGTTTGTTTGTTTGTTTGTTTGTTTGTTTGTTTGTTTGTTTGTTTGTTTGTTTGTTTGTTTGTTTGTTTGTTTGTTTGTTTGTTTGTTTGTTTGTTTGTTTGTTTGTTTGTTTGTTTGTTTGTTTGTTTGTTTGTTTGTTTGTTTGTTTGTTTGTTTGTTTGTTTGTTTGTTTGTTTGTTTGTTTGTTTGTTTGTTTGTTTGTTTGTTTGTTTGTTTGTTTGTTTGTTTGTTTGTTTGTTTGTTTGTTTGTTTGTTTGTTTGTTTGTTTGTTTGTTTGTTTGTTTGTTTGTTTGTTTGTTTGTTTGTTTGTTTGTTTGTTTGTTTGTTTGTTTGTTTGTTTGTTTGTTTGTTTGTTTGTTTGTTTGTTTGTTTGTTTGTTTGTTTGTTTGTTTGTTTGTTTGTTTGTTTGTTTGTTTGTTTGTTTGTTTGTTTGTTTGTTTGTTTGTTTGTTTGTTTGTTTGTTTGTTTGTTTGTTTGTTTGTTTGTTTGTTTGTTTGTTTGTTTGTTTGTTTGTTTGTTTGTTTGTTTGTTTGTTTGTTTGTTTGTTTGTTTGTTTGTTTGTTTGTTTGTTTGTTTGTTTGTTTGTTTGTTTGTTTGTTTGTTTGTTTGTTTGTTTGTTTGTTTGTTTGTTTGTTTGTTTGTTTGTTTGTTTGTTTGTTTGTTTGTTTGTTTGTTTGTTTGTTTGTTTGTTTGTTTGTTTGTTTGTTTGTTTGTTTGTTTGTTTGTTTGTTTGTTTGTTTGTTTGTTTGTTTGTTTGTTTGTTTGTTTGTTTGTTTGTTTGTTTGTTTGTTTGTTTGTTTGTTTGTTTGTTTGTTTGTTTGTTTGTTTGTTTGTTTGTTTGTTTGTTTGTTTGTTTGTTTGTTTGTTTGTTTGTTTGTTTGTTTGTTTGTTTGTTTGTTTGTTTGTTTGTTTGTTTGTTTGTTTGTTTGTTTGTTTGTTTGTTTGTTTGTTTGTTTGTTTGTTTGTTTGTTTGTTTGTTTGTTTGTTTGTTTGTTTGTTTGTTTGTTTGTTTGTTTGTTTGTTTGTTTGTTTGTTTGTTTGTTTGTTTGTTTGTTTGTTTGTTTGTTTGTTTGTTTGTTTGTTTGTTTGTTTGTTTGTTTGTTTGTTTGTTTGTTTGTTTGTTTGTTTGTTTGTTTGTTTGTTTGTTTGTTTGTTTGTTTGTTTGTTTGTTTGTTTGTTTGTTTGTTTGTTTGTTTGTTTGTTTGTTTGTTTGTTTGTTTGTTTGTTTGTTTGTTTGTTTGTTTGTTTGTTTGTTTGTTTGTTTGTTTGTTTGTTTGTTTGTTTGTTTGTTTGTTTGTTTGTTTGTTTGTTTGTTTGTTTGTTTGTTTGTTTGTTTGTTTGTTTGTTTGTTTGTTTGTTTGTTTGTTTGTTTGTTTGTTTGTTTGTTTGTTTGTTTGTTTGTTTGTTTGTTTGTTTGTTTGTTTGTTTGTTTGTTTGTTTGTTTGTTTGTTTGTTTGTTTGTTTGTTTGTTTGTTTGTTTGTTTGTTTGTTTGTTTGTTTGTTTGTTTGTTTGTTTGTTTGTTTGTTTGTTTGTTTGTTTGTTTGTTTGTTTGTTTGTTTGTTTGTTTGTTTGTTTGTTTGTTTGTTTGTTTGTTTGTTTGTTTGTTTGTTTGTTTGTTTGTTTGTTTGTTTGTTTGTTTGTTTGTTTGTTTGTTTGTTTGTTTGTTTGTTTGTTTGTTTGTTTGTTTGTTTGTTTGTTTGTTTGTTTGTTTGTTTGTTTGTTTGTTTGTTTGTTTGTTTGTTTGTTTGTTTGTTTGTTTGTTTGTTTGTTTGTTTGTTTGTTTGTTTGTTTGTTTGTTTGATAGTTTTGTTTGTTTGTTTGTTTGTTTGTTCATTTAAAGTTTTATTCTTTATTTTTTTGAAATAAAATATTTTTTATACATGTTTCTTAAGTAGGCTATTTCCAGCCAAACTTATATATTGCGCAGCATATCAATGGTATTCGTACGTATAATGTAGTACATAAAAATTGTCTTTTATACAAAAGTGTATTCGTATAAATATACTACAACTATAAATGTAATATAGACGTATAGTAAACACTTGGCTAACTCAAGTGCGTCTCCTTACCAGGTTGATGTTGTCAAAAAGCTGGATCGCCTTTAACAGTTACTTATTGGTGTAACCGTTGTCTACAACTCCTAGCGAATCTGGTAATAATCTGATCAACTGTATCTGAAGATTTCGATGTAGATCGTTGTGTTAATGTATCAATATCCTTTAATACTTTGTTCTGAAATCTCTGAATTATTAGAATATTATTTTTGCTGGCACAACCGCAGAACTGAAGGCCATATGTTTAAACTGATTAGAGGACTTGTTTCTATAAAATAAACCAGGGACTCTAAAACGTGAACATCTGAAATAATTTCGAAAGATGACTTTTTACGAGAGAAGTAAAAAAATACTAGTATATTTCCTGCAATTTTATATCTTCTCTTTTCTTTTTAACATGGACCTTCCAACGAAGTTCTGCATCTAATATAAAAAACTAGATGTTTTACTGTTACCATAAGGGGGATCTGGGCAATATTTATCTTAATTGGTATTTGTTGACCATTAATATTGTTACGCAGCACCCTGCAGTAGCCTGCGGCTATCATAGGAAACGTACAGATAGAAGAAGAAAAAGAATGTTACTCATCACTCTACAGTGTGCTGCGGTCGTCATAAGTAAAAGTACAAGTAAAAGAAGAGAATATTCCAGAAATGTCCAGAAATGTCATTACCCGTCAAGAACATTCTAGATGACAGGTCGAGAAGGTTCGAGAAGGTTTATAGTTATTGTAAAGTTCAGTTGAAATAAATTGTGATACCAAAAACATTGGTGACAGCGGTGGGATACAAAGTAAAAGTTCATGGTAAATACTAGATCCACTAAATACGAAGCACTCATAGATACTTCAAGCCCACCAGCATGGTTTTTAAAGATGAAAGAGAAGAGAGTAAAGCGAGAAGAGGAAAAGGAAAGGCGTAGGCAGGAAAAAGAGGAGAAAAAGGAACGGCATAGGAAAGAAGAACAGGAGGAAAAGGAACGGCGTAGGAAGGAAGAAGGGGAGAAAAAGAAACGGCGTAGGAAGGAAGAAGAGGAGAAAAAGGAACGGCGTAGGAAGAAAGAAGAGGAGGAGAAAGTGAGGCGAGAAGAGGAAAAGGAAAGGCGTAGCAAGGAAGAGGAGGAGGAGGAAAAGGAAAGGCGTAGGAAGGAAGAAGAGGAGGAGAGAGTGAGGCAAGAAGAGGAAAAGGAAAGGCGTAGGAAGGACGAGGAAAAAGAGAGGGAAGAAAGGCGTAGAAAAGCTGAGGTAGAGATTATAAATGCCATAGTGCAAATCCAGAAAACCTTTAAGCAAGAGGTTGGTCAGTTTAAAATAAGAATAGATCTGTTAGAACAGCAGTAAGAGAATCTAAAACGTAATTTAGAGAACTTGAAAACGAATTTAGAGCAACAACAAGAAAAGGCTAGAGCAGACTTGGAAAGGCAAATTAGAACTGAAATAGTTGAGTTAGAAAGAAGAATTCGCAGCCAAGCTCCAGTAAGCAACATTGAAGCTGAAAACACTACCTCGTCTTCATCCATAACCGAACCAAGCCACATTCGAATCCCAGTTTCACAAAACTATACTAGCAAGACCCTTAAGCCACCCACGTTTGAAGGTCAGACAACATGGGAATCATATCGACTCCAATTTGAAGCTGCAGCTAGAGCCAATGGCTGGACCGAGAAAAAAATGGCGACTTCATTGATAGTGTCACTGCGAGGTCAGGCAGCAACCGTTTTACAATTACTTCCCCAAGAAGGACCCAGTTATTCATCTCTCGTCCAAGCTTTGGAGACAAGATATGCCCAGCAGCATTTGCAACGGGTATTCCAAAGCCAGCTAAAGGTTCGTAGTCAGAAACATAATGAGAGTCTACATGAATTCGAGGCTGATATAAGAAGGTTGATTCATCTGGCCTATCCACGGGTGCCGAAAGATTTCCAAGAACAACTCGGAATACAAGCATTCATTGATGGACTACAAGATGCGGAAATGCAGCAAGTCCTTCGTCTACAACATCACAAGACGCTGAAGGAGAAACTGATTGTAGCCCAGGAATATGAAGCCGCAAAACTCATATTCAGATCTTCTCGCGCAAAAATGAGAGAAATTAAATCACAGGAAAGTGAGGAGACCCATACCAATGCTATTCCCTAACCTACCCTCTTGCAAATATTAAATATCCTGCAAAATATACAACGAAATAACCAAAATATGAACAGAAGATGCTTCAATTGCGGAAGAATCGGGCACCTTCAAAGAACTTGTAGAAGCAGAGCTCGTTCTATAAATAGAGAATCAGGGAATGAAGTCGGAAAGTCACAAAGATCAGTCTTCCGAAGCCCGTCACGAAGTCCAACAAGAAATAGTCACAGCAGCCATGCGTTCTGAAGTAGCCAATCACCCACACCGAGCCGGTTTTCTAGCAATAATCAGGAAGTAGAGCATCGTAGAGTCCATCTGTATAGCAATGCAGACATTCTCTCCAAGCGACCCTGTTTAGAACGAGAATGCCAGTACAGTAAGGGGCTCGGAGAACGGGAGGAACCAGTTGATAAAGTTACCCTTCAAGCAACTACTATCAAGTTAGAGGGCGGCGAAGAAAAAATCACCCTTGAAAGTCTGAAACAGGTACAGAAGAAAGACAGACTTGATGGTTGTACGAGAATGACTGAAAAATAAAGTCACACCTACTTGGCAAGAGATAGCCAACTACAGTAGAACTATAAGAGGCTACTGGACCCAGTGGAATTCCCTGTATCTTCACGATGGCCTATTGCACCGGAAGTGGGAGAGCCTCGATGGAGTACATGTAGTCCGCCAAGTGATACTGCCGAGGTTACAGGTGAGAAATGTATTGGAGAAGCTTCATAGCAGCCGTTCAGGAAGACACTTTAATACTAAGAGGACACTGGCACGAGTTCGGGAAAGATTTTATTGGGTCAACTGCCGACGAGATGTTGCGAATTGGTGTAAAAGATGTGATGTATGCAATGGTAGGACAAAGGTCTATGGATTCGCTCGGCAACGTTTAAAAGTTAATAGCGATAAAGCAAAAGCTAGAATCGACATGCATGCCACAGGGACACATTTTGAGAGAGGCGATCCAGTGTGGCTGTACAATCCCAAGCGCCGAAAAGGACTTTGTCAGAAACTGCAACGAAACTGGGAAGGCCCCTACACCGTCCTCAAGAAAATCAACGACTTGATCTACCGCATTTAGTTGTCAACGAGAAGTAAACCCAAGGTAGTTCACATTGAGAAGTTAGCGCCATACCGTGGTTCAGATCCTCCCCGTTGGCTCCTAACAGATCCCAATAATCAAGTTATTCGGGACGAATAACTAGAGAGGAGGGAGCAATGTTACGCAGCACCCTGCAGTAGCCTGCAGCTATCATAGAAAACGTACAGATAGAAGAAGAAAATGAATGTTACTCATCGCTCTACAGTGTGCTGCGGTCGTCATAAGTAAAAGTACAAGTAAAAGAAGAGAATATTCCAGAAATATTCATAAATGTCATTACATGGTCATTACCAATGAACTGGAGTGGGGTAGAAAGCCAATGTGCATATTGTATCAATAGAACAGGTTGCGACTCTATGGGCGCAGCCATTTTTATTTCTCATCTCACTCGGGAGTATTTATTATAACAATTTTCTATTTCGCATTGTTATTGTTCAATCCACAAGCTGGTGGATCAGACAATAACAAACTGAAATAGAAAATGGTTGTTATAAATACTCCCGAATGAGATGAAAAATAACCTGTCTTCGCCCATAGAGTCGCATCTTAAGCCTATTCTACTTCACTCCAGTTCATTGGTCATTACCCGTCAAGAACATTCTAGATGACAGGTTTTCTGATAGACGTTATACGTGAATGTTATCAGTTGTAAAGTTATTGTCAAACTTGAATTATAGTTATTGTAAAGTTTAGTTGAAATAAATTGTGATACCAAAAACCTGCGTAACAATATTAATAGATTTTGTTTTATGCAGTTTGCATCCTTCGAAACACCTATTCTTTTGACATGTTATCTCTACTTTGGAGGAGAACATAACTTGGGTTTTAACCTTCTCAAACACTCTTTTTTAATTAGAAGAGTAGAAACACAGATTCGATTGAAACACCGATAATAATAATTATAGAAAATAAGTACATCGAAAGAAAAAATCGATAAATTTCTTGGAGAGAATTTTGTAATTATCTTAATTAAAGAAGAGCAAAAACGCTTTAGTATTAATTAGAGAAGAAGTTAATGGTTTCGGATTCCACAAGAAGGAATGAGATGGTAAAAAAAAATTAATGAGTTAGCGAACATGAAATAATGACCAGATAGGTGGGAAAGCAAAATGGAAGTGAGGGAAACATCTTCTTCATCCCGCATATTGAAATTCTATCCTCGAGGTAGAGCGTAAATTACGATAACACAGTAATTTAGACCTGGGTGTAATTAAGGTAAAATCCAACTACTTCACTGATAATATCGCGATCATAGATTTTAATGAAAACTCTTCAAGTACTCGCATGAAAGCGGCTTTTAACGTTTCAACATTATAGAGAGACATAAATGTTTACAAACATTATACACCTAAACTTTTATACCTCGAATTACTTTTTATATGGATGGGCGATCATAGCAACAATTTAATTTTTAAGTCTATATCATTTATTTCAACTATAAAATGCCATAAAATATTTATTTTAAAGTCCAATACAAATTTTAATGTCTAAAATATAGTTAGATACGTTTCAAAATTTTGAAGTTTAAAAAAATACATTTAAAATCTAACATGTGATACACAAAAAATTATCATGATATGATAACCTCATGGAATACTGTTGGTGGTACAATTAATTTTAAAACAAATACATTTTTATCAATATTTATCTTTTGGTCGTTTTTATGAAAAAAATTTTTAATATTTTGAGTTACCGTAAAGTCGGGTGACTTTGACTCACTGTCAAAATTTAAACCTAGTTTCAATTGTTAAATAAAAGCAAATCCAAATTCGAATTTTTGCCATAATTTAGTCCTCAGGTATATTTTAAGAATTATTAAGCAAAAATATCTCAAATCGTCTAAGTTTTCAAATAAAAAATAAAAAAGGAGTATGCAAAGCCAGCCGCAGGCAGAGGATGACTTTGACTCACCCATCATTTTACATTGTTTTCTCTATAATATTACTTGCTGGTTTAAAGCCACCCATCACAGTTCTGTATCTGTAACGTGTGGAGGGTGGGTTACCCCCACAGTACTTAGGCCTCATTATGCCCATTGTGCATCCTCCTAAGATGATAGGCACCTCCTAGCTCATGAGCTAGCCTACAGATTTAATGAAGTTGACATAGAAAAACTAAAACAGAAGGTTTGAATAATAGGCGGGAATTGTTTCCTTGTTTGTAGTTTATCATATCGCGCTTCACGCGCTGCGAGCACTAAATAAAAGCCGTTTTTACACCCATATAATAATTAAAAAAATGAATAAATTTTAAAGAAATCAATAATTTTACTAATGCAATCTTTTAAATATCACTTTAATACAATATATGATCAATTACAGGGATAATTGTTATAAATTTATAAAGTTAAAGCTAAATTTGAATATTATGAGGTGGTGTAAATCTGGCTTTGCTAATAAATTAGGTTGTTACACTAAAACATGACAGTCGGGGAAAATGTAGGTGAGTAAAATTTGATTAATCTTACTTTTAATTTAATTTTAGTTAGATTTAAGTAATTTATGGGTGTAAAAATATACTGAGGTCCTTAACGATGTCATTAACTTATAATACATTATCAGGTGCTGCTCTAAATTGCCGAAACAAAATAAATATTATTTACATACACTTAATAAGAAATTTTTACCCTTAGGGAGAAATGGTTTGATATTTTAAATATTCCCTACACATCTAAAAAAAACTATTGTGCGAGGCTCATTTTGACGAGAATGTCTTTACCAGCACTTTGCCTACTAAGCTCATTAAATTTGCCTTGCCTTTGGCTTTGAGAACATCTGTTTTAAATAGTTTAATAATACCTAAAAATTACAGCACCAATTGTGAGGCAGATGATAGTAGTTTGTTGACAATTTAAATTCATTTTTAACTTTTAGTGATGAACCGCAACCACTACTATCTGGCGAAGAAAATGAATTGGCTAGCCTTAAAATTAAACAATTCAGTGTCAATTCACTTCATAATACTGACTTTGATATTCAGGCTATCACTTATGTAGCTGGATTTGTAGTAAAAAAAATGAATGGAATTGATTGTGAAGTGCGTTCGGGCAATTTAAGAACAGATATTGTAGAACCTCGTCATAGTTTTACACATTTAAAGGAATATGATGCAAAAAGACGTTTGATTTATGCGCTAAAAGCAATTGTTCAATTTTTGGGTACTATTCATGATTGTATTTATCAAATTCTACCCAAATATGGACATATAGAATGCATTGTTCAAAAACTAATTTTATATTTACACGAACATGTTAATTTTGCATGGTTCACTTGCCGAGAGCATAAATCAGATGTTTTTTTGAAATTATTTAAAATCTGTATACTTTTCATTATAAGAAAATATAAGGATATTTCTAAGAATTTAAAAAAGTAATATCTCTGTTAATTTTTAATTTTAAGATACACTGCGCCTTTATTTTTTGTTTGTTTTAGTTATTCCTGAGTATGGAGTTTTTTTGGAATGGATATTGCAAATACTATGGATTGAAATAGAAGGGTAAAAGGATAGTAAAGTGGTTCAGTGCCAGAGTTGCCTAATCAACAAAATTTCAAAACAACTAGTATTTGTATATTGTTTTAAAATAATTTCTATACATGCTTGAATATGATGTTTAATATAATGTAATGACATAGTTACCTATTCTAAATAAAATAACCGTATTACAAATGTTTTTATTTTTCATTTAAAACAAGTGACACTTTCCGTTTTTCAGCATTTACTTACAATAAAAATTCATTTTACTTATTGATTTTTCAATTATTGTAAGTAAAAGCTGTAAAATAGGAAAATGTTACTTGAAATTGCTTCAAATTTCATCAATTTTGAAGCCCGCCGTTTTTTAAATCGCTTTACTTAGTAGTTTTCTACTTTACCGACTGTACCGAATTATAGTTCATCATAACGCACTCAGCGCGCTACTGTCGAGGTCAAACAAACTTGTTACCAACTATTTACAGGGGGAACGGCTACCCTGGTTGACAACGTCGCTAAGAGGTGCTTCTCTTATATCGGTCGGTGTTAGCTGATACTCGTCGAACACAAATCTTGTAATAAATAAGAGCGTCGGGCAATCGTAAAGGATATGCTCGAAGTCTCATCTTCTTGTTCGCACCATCTGCAGAGTGCGGATTCTGAAAGCCCCATGATATGGAGATGCTTCTGTACTTGGCAATGACCAGTCAGAATGCAGATTCTGTCTAGTAATAGTCAAGTATTTGTTTGCTGCAGTGTTGTCAGGATAACTTAAGAGCTCTCTGGCAACTCTGCAGTTTCTTGTTTCATCCCATCTTTCCTTAAATTTCACAAGGGAATGTTCTTCAATTAGGTCTGTCACTACCGATTTTGTCAGGCCAATGGAAGAGCCAGGTCCAAAAAGTATTTGGTTGGCTGCTTTCTTGGCTAGTGAATCGGCAAGACAGTTATCTTTTGATGTGGCGTGACCTTTGATCCATCTTAAGGTGACCACATAGTTGATGGATACTTCGGCCAAAGCTTCGTGACATTCTAGTACTAACCCTGAATAAATTCGTGGTCTGTTAAGGATGAGTAGTGCTTGTCTGCTATCTGTATAGATGAGCATGTTCCTTCCAGTGATATTATTTTAGATCATTTATTTTCCTGCTATAAGAATCCCCGTAAGCTCTGTTTGAACTACACTGGCACTATTGTTCACAGTCCATTTTATGTTTAGGTTTAGGAATCTGGAGTATATACCACATCCTGAACCTTGTTTTGTTTTAGAACCGTCGGTGTAGATATGAATCGTACCTGCCACTATTTGTTCTATTAAAACTTAATATGGCTTATGGAAGATATATCTCGGTGAGATGGAGTCAATGTTCGCTTGAAGTAGTGGGAGCATATCGAGCGCCTGCCAAAAGCGACGTCTCGCCTCACCAGATCCTACATCAGGTTCTATTCCAACCATGCGGATGCGTGTCATTGTCGTCAGAGGAACCTCCTTGATGTAAATATCAAGGGGAGTGAGACTAAGAATGACTTCCATCGCTCTGGTTGGTGTTGTTTTCATGGCTCCTGTTATGTTGAGACATGCTGTTCTTTGAATTTGTTCTAGTTTACGGACAGCTGTTAATTTTTGGGTTTTCGGTACCCGGATAACTGCACCGTATGTTAGCATAGGTCTTATGATAGCCGATATCACAGTTGATAGTAAAATACATTTTATCATTAAAAAAATATTTTTTGTTGCTTACCTATTTTGATGTGCAACACCAAATACAAAGAACATTATTGTTGGTTGCATACAAATTTTATCACCTTTCAATTTCGATTATTTTGCAATGAGTTTAACTTCTTATACTACAAAAAGCATAAGCGTCCAATTGTCTTTAAATAATGTGTTTTGGGTAGTTTTCATATCTTACAGTTCAACCGGCGTGAGTTTTATTTTAAAAATGAGACGTATAATTTTTTCTGAACAAAAATAACTATTTACTAATTTGAGCTAAAGTCACCCATGGTCAAAGTCACCTGACTTTACAGTACATGTTTACATGTTGTTATAAGTCCTCTAAGGTATGTGTGAGACCGCTAGTGACGTGTCGTTAGCAAATAAAGGTGTCATATTTGTATCTATATGTTGTAGCAAGTCATTAATAAAAGGTAAGATAGTAAAAGTTGTAACGGTATAACTATGATACCATTATTTTCTCCCATCTCTATTGTCCCGTCCCTAATGGGTGTCACTATTTTGACATTATCATTTGAAATTTTAGGGTATGTTCCGTTATTAACCGAACTAACCGCTCTGCTGGACATTCCTGAAAAATCAGTCAAATTAGGGACGTGATTATCTGAAAATGGTGACCATAAAGACTAAAGATAAGGAGGCGAATCGGCATACTCAAAATACGGTCTCAAATAACCCACGCTAATTGAGATTTTATAATTAACCGCATGTGCTAGTACTGCATACGGTGTTCAAAATACATGGCTTCTTATAGGATATATACATAATAAATAAAGCACAGAATATAGTGTTGTATTTATTTCTAAATAGGTCTTGCATGTTTTAATTGATAAATTATTTAATTTTATCTATATAAAATACAAATTATGTAGGTATGACCAAATTCGAAAAGGTTTATTAACCGCTGAAATTTTGTGGCGAAATTTGTTTGAATTGAACCTATATATAGTTTTAAGAGAAAAATAAAACACAGATAACAGAAGTTTTATTGTTGTAATACAAATATAAAGGGAGATTGGGGAATGTACATGGTATTACCTATTCCTTTAATTTCAGCTTTCCCCGTTTTATTTTGCTTACACCATCAGTAAAAATAGTCTCATAATATTCGAAAATATCTTCTAAAAAGTATAGAACAGCATCATCTCTAGAAAGTGCTTTAGAGCTCTTTCACACGAAGATACTGTATGCGAGATACGCGTATCCGAGATTCAGGCTGACCATACATTCAAATGGACCTATTTACACGGTACGGGCGACGCATACAGTATCGCGATACGGCATTTCTGTATCCCGGCACCTTCAATCGCGGAGGCAGAATGCGTATGCGGCAAACCGAATTATTAATATTGATATATGGACGTTTTCAGACATGGATACTTTTGCAACGGAGATTATATCATAGGCGCAGGATATTTTTTAATAAAAATTTAACTGCCCAGGTTGTTATTACTTAACGCTATGAAATAGTGATGGAGCATAAAGTTTATAACAATCGTAAAAGTATAAGTTTGATAAAGCAAAATAAGGGGTGGGCAAAATAATTATGAATCGATTATATTCAATTGATTATTTTCGATTGATTATTTTCGATTGACTATCTCCCTAGACCAAATATCAGCGACTATTTCTCTAGAGAAATAGTCGTTATTTGGTCTAGTGAAATAGTCGTCCCAAATATAACACGACCTAGATTAATATTCTCCTATTTTTGTTGTTGCTAAATTTCTCGAACATTTTACATTTTGATTCTACATACTTTTGGCTTTATAATCAATTGATTAAAGCCCTCGAGCTAAAGATTAATAATGCCTAAAATTATGTTTCATCAAATTGATATTTCCGAAATTTATATTCAACAAAAATAGCTGACTATTATCAAGGTCTTGGTATATTATCCTTGATTATTTTTGTTTATTCGATTATTTTCGATTAATCGATTAATCGATTATATTCGCTTAATCTATCATTTTCGATTAATTGATTATTTTTAAATAATTGATTATTTTTAAATGATTGATTATTTTTAAATAATTGATTATTTTAGAATAATTGAATAATCGATTATTTTCTATTGATTATTTTTAATTAATCGTTTATGTTCGATCAATTTATTATTTCCGATTGGTCGATTATTTTTTACTAATCGATTATGATCGACCAATTGATTATCTTCGATTATTTTCGATTAGTCTATTATTTTTGATTAATCAATTATTTGTGGTTAACTGAATATTTTAGATTAATCGATTATTTTTGATTGATCAATTATTTGTGGTTAACTGAATATTTTAGATTAATCGATTATTTTCTTTTAATCGATTATTTTCGATAGATTATTTTCGATAGATTATTTCTGATTAATTGATTATGTTATTATTTTATTTATGTTTGTTTGAATATTATCGATTAATCGATTCTATTCGATGCATTGGTTATTTTCGATTAATCGAGTATTTTCTACTAATCGATTATTTTTGATCAATCGATTATTTTCTATTACAGATTATTTTCGATTGATCGATTATTTTAGATTTATCGATTACTTCGATATATCGAATATTCCGAATAATAATCCTAATCCCAGTTTATGTGATATAGGACACATAGATTACTTTTTTAATACTTATACCACAGTACCAATACAGTTCTATATCCATAATTCAAAAATCTCTGCACGCCACTGTGACTATTCTAGTACTAATTGAAGAGATGCGTGAATTCGATACAGCATCCCAAGTTTTTGACCGCGATTCTGTATCTCAGATACGCGTATCTGGCATACAGTATCCCCGTGTGAAAGAGCACTTATCGGCACTAGGCACGATATATACAGGGTGTTTTCGAACTTGGCGTCCAAATTTGTAGGGGTGGTAGTTCGCATAATTTGAGAGCGATTGGCAAATTTAATTTTTCCAAAATATTTAAAATTAAAATAATTAAAAATTAATTAAAAATTTTAAACAGGTACGGTCCTGCACAGCGAGAGGATCGCCTCGAGCAATACGCACTAGAAAAAGAATCGGCTAACGTCTTTCGATACCGGCCGGGCGGAGGGAGAAATTTGCAAATCGCATCTGATTTTGAGTTGTAAATCCCGAGGAGTAACCGATCAGGCAACTATTGCGCTAAGCGCTTAGGGTAGGACACGCTTTTTGATTTTTTTTATATTGGCTTTATTTTGTTTATTATAATTTTTTTTTTTTTAGAAAAATGAAATCTGCCAATCGCTCTCAAATTATGCGAACTACCACCCCTACAAATTTGGACGCCAAGTTCGGAAACACCCTGTATATGCCGCCACTGTTCTAAGCGTTTAGTATCCTATAAAAAACATTTACAATTGGGGTTCAACAAAATAAATAACAATAGCAACTCTTTATATAAATTAAAAATAAATGTTCTTTTCTAGTAAGTTAAATTTAATGTATAATTATTATTTTTTGTGAGTCAGGATCTATGACTAAAATTTTATATTATAGAAACTTGTAATAAAATAAACTACATTCCGTAAAACACATATTGTGACTAGTTTACAATAAATATTATATTTAAACATAAATACATTATTTTACTTACACCAGAAGCTTTAAAAAGACATTGAATTTATTTCTCCTTGTGTTTTCTTAGTTTTACATTTGATTTGTATCCTGTTTTACAATCTGGAACGACGTAAATCTTACTTTGATGTTTTTTTGTCACTCATGTTACTTGTGCTCAGGTACTTTTTTTCACAATATTTTGATTCTTTTTACCAATTTTTTAAAAAATCACTTCATTTTACATTGACTTACATCGAAAATTGACACAGCTATTATTCGACATGACAACTCAGTCAATTTTGCGAACTTTATAAAAAGAAGGACGGAAATTTAAAATTTGACCATTGCCGATTCGTCTTCTTCTCTCCAGTCTTCATAATGATGACAAACGTCAATTCACTAATCGCTATTTTTATGGTCACTATCAAGTCGAATGTCAATCTGTCACAAAAGTGACGTACATCTCGGCCATGACCTAACTGTAACCAAGAAATTAGTTTTCTTCAGGAACCGCTGTCAAACAATCCTGGTTACTCGTGGTTAGTAGTCGGTTAATATCGGACCATACCCTTATTATAGAAATTTTGAAATTAAATTTACGAGTCATCTACCATTAATTTCTTTTTTATTTTCAAAAGCCGTCTGATAAAATACGGTAGGTACGCTTTAATATATTTTTATGTTTAATATTTTACATAGAATGATTGTAGTTTATTTGAAAATAAATGATGGCAAAATTTTTATCACCCAAGAGATAAACCCCAATATAACATCATAAATCAGTTGCGGAGAATTTCCAAAATAAAATGTTTAGCATTATATGTTCCAAAATAAAATTTTTGGTTTTCTTCCTAAAATTTTTAAAAATGTTAATTTATTTTAATTCTTATTTTAAATTTTTTAGTCATTTTAATTAACAAAAATAAGGTAAATAAGTGATCTCTACAGGTAAAAAATATTTACAATTCAAGATCAATGTAAGTAGTCCTCAACTTTCTTAAAAAGGATTAAAATTTTAAATTGGCAGAAAGTGTTATGCAGATTGTAAATTATTTTAGTAAAGATTTAGATTTCTGTTTATATAGTCCTGTGATTGTAACATGCAGAATTCTTAGTTCTGTAATAATAGCGATATTAATCAAGTTAATTTCTGCAATAAAAATGGCACAAACGTCTAATTATACTCCTGCGAAATTAAAGTGCAATTTAACTCTACTTTTAAATATGGATAATATTAGGAGAGATTAAAAAAGAATTGGATAGTAGAAGAACCGATAATTGGAACAATCTCTTGGGGCTGAGACAGGCCAAGATACTTCTGGGTAAATATAGCCAGAAAAGATCGAAAGCTTGCATCTGCCTAAGCAAGAACAGGCTACGTATTGTAACAGGGATCCTTTCCGGGCATTGCCGACTAAAAGGACACCTAAGTAAACTGAGAGTAGTAGAGGATAGTGAGTGCAGATTCTGTGAGGAGGAGGACGTAACATCCATTCACATCCTAACTGAATGTGTAGCACTCCAGAATCCAAGGGCACTATAGGGACCGTGCGTCATGACTTTAACGCCAACTGGTGACAAAAATGTGCACTTTTTGGAGGAGATTTATTAATGTTTTATACGGAATTTATTGTTTATTAATTATTAATTAAATAAAGTCGAATTATTTTCGTAATATCATTATCGAAAAAACTTGTTGCATCCGTGGATGTACAAACATATCGCTTTGGAAACCTGGATTTGATTCGGTAGTAAAGAAATTTTATAAATTTCCGCAGAGCACACTTCGTGTCTCACACCCAACGATATACATAATTACATAGATTGCTTATCCATATGTATCTATCTTGTATCAATTTTGAGCACTTAGTTGTAAAAAAATCATACAGAACCGGTTTATGAAATTAGAATCTTTAGTGTTTTTTGTCATTAAGATTTTTACATATTTAAATGAACATTTTAAATAAATATAATTTTACAGATAATTAATGGTTTATTCTGTTAATTAAAACTAATGTAGAATGTTACTGTGAAATTAGAATGTCCAATTTGACAAACATATACAATTTGTTAACTATTTCTCATTTATCACAAAAATAAACAAATCATAATTCTAAAGTAGCGCTGGGAAACAGTAACAAAGCCTACACAAAACACGAGGCTAATAAACGTAGCAGCCGAGTAGCAGTTGATGCCGATGACACAAAAAAAAATACATTGCAATTACTGTCAAAAGAGATTGCAACAAATGTTAAAATATTAAAAATGCAATGATTTTCTGTAAAATTTTTAGTAACATTACTATTAAACATTACTCAGAATAATAGATAAGTGTCCAATTACAATTCTTACAAAAGTTGTTTGTATCTCATATTAAAGTTGTTTACATTACCTTTACAAAGTTGTATTATATATTGCAATTATGTGTTTTATATAGTGTTATTTCTAAAATGAGAGTGGTCTAAAATTATTTACATCCATCCTTATAAAAATTGTTTAGATCTCTTAATATTATTTAACAACTCTCAAAATACATAATAACGTGTCTTGAATTAAGTAATTATTTTCTTTTTCTAAAGAATAAAACGCTAAAATTTTATTTTAAAACACATTTGAGCTAAAACGACCTATTTTGTGGGCACTAGGAAAGGTAATATAGCAGTGCACATTGCAACCCGCTTTTCGTAATCTTTTTTATAGATGGGTGAGCAATCTGTATAATATATGTATAGCATTGGGTGTCTCATAAACGTCTAAGGTGGATGAATGACATTTCTACCAACAAAGAATTATTATTATTATTCTCAATCTTTTTTATTAATTTACATTTTTAATAGTATAATACTATACTTTTTCTACGCCTATGAAATAATTAAAATGCAGATTAAATTAAATTTACTCAAATAAACCATTTTACATTAATTCATATTAACTTTTAATAACATGGATAATAAAATGATTATTTATCAATTAACGGATTATGTTGGTGAATATTTATTGTGAAATTCTGGCAGTTCTGAATAGTAAGTGATGCGGAAGCGCCACATCCATTTTTTGATTTTCATTGACCTTGGTTATAGTCTCGGTGGTGGTAATAGTGGATTTGCTTTGTATTGAGTGAAGTATTTTTTGGGCAGTTGTCATTTTATTATTTAAGGAGTCTTTGATGTATCCCTCCGCCATCGTTGCGGACTTCCACCCCCCATGTCTTTTTAATGCAGTCATGTTGGCTCCTGCATCTACTAGTATTGTGGCAGACGATCTCCTGAAACTGTGTCCTGTATACATTTCGGGGTTGGGCAGATTTAAATAGTTGGCAATTTGTTTTCCCATTGCCGAGAATTTGTTAATTCCTATATTTTGGACAGAGCATTTCCCATTTTGATAATTCAAAAAGAGAGACGGCGAGGCAACTGTGGGGGGACGCAAATCAATATATTTTTTAACCATTTCACAAAATTTTCCTGTTACGGTGAACTTTCTAACGACTTTTGTTTTTGTGTTGGGCACATTAATTAGCATGGATGTATTAAAAACTTCAATATGCTCAATATTCATATTTCTTAATTCGTGACAACGACAGGCACCCATTACACCAAGAATTAATGCTACCTGAAACAAAAATCAATGGCAAAATTAGTAAAATGGATTAACAACTTCAATGTTTAAAATTATGGGACTGTCTATTCGTCCGGGCGCTCGGACAAATAATAGATTGAGTTATATATCCGGGCGTAAAAAATAATTGAAATATCTACTTTCAACCGTTTTTATTTTATTATTATTCTTTAGTAAAATCAGACAGAACTTTAAATTTCAAAACTAACCGGTGGGTCAATATACTCCAACATAAATTTTACCATTGGTAGAATTTTTAATCTTTTTTTTTTAAACGAAACCAACTTTTTTGGGTGGAACTTGAACTAACCTGTGGAACAATATTCTCGAACAAAAAATATAAATACTTAAAAGAACATAAAAAGAAAAAATAAAATTAAAAAAAAAACTGCCAAGGCCCATAATTGAACCTAGGACCTATCGATCTACAGCTCGATGCCCAGTCCACTGGACCACGCCACACGATACCCGTCTATTTGTGTTACAGGATTAAGAACAACGAATGATGACTCCATGCCCGGATATTTAGCGCAATCTACTATTATTCATATCCGAGCGCTCGGACAAATAGACAGTCTCTAAAATTGTTATAATTATGTTTATTTATTAATTCCTACCTTTGTTGCAAGATATTTTTTATCATCTGCAGTTTCAATGAACATATTTATTTCATCTGGAGTAAATGTTTTGGACTTTTTCGCCTTATAGCCATCAGATTTGCGTTTAAGAAAAGTTTTTAACTTTCCGTAAGTTGCTATTTATGTTTTGTCGTACCTCTAGTGTCGTTCGCAACATCGAATATTGAGTCCAGAGGGACGAAGATTTGTATTTTTCTGCTAGCTCTCCAAAGTAGACTAGTAACACGTTTTCGGAAAACGAGGTAGTTTTTTTGCGGTCTCGCCAATCCATAAAAGCTTTATACGCTTTTTCGTAAAGATTTCGCGATTTTTTAGGTAGTAAGTCTACCGATGTTATTTTCGCTGCTTCTACGATATCCGGTGGGGTATAATTTTCTTCGTCGCTGTTAATATCGTCCATTTCATCCATTTGTGTTTTGATTAGATAATTTATAGGTTTTTGAGACAAACTTTTACACTTTTTCAGCTTTCGGAGACAGAAGTGTCAAGCGCTGGTCAAGCGTGACAAAATTACAAATGACAACTGAGAAGCAGTGTTGTACAGGAATAATCTCAGGGAATAATACTGTGGCGCCTTTTCCGTTGTAATGGGCAACTAATAAAACTGTTGGCTTATGAAAATTCGTGGCCTGTGATTGGTCAAATACCGTTGGCTTATGATTCATAAGCCAACAGATAAAAATAATGATTACTATTATTTAAAGAAAAAGCGTTAATAATTCACATATTATTCTATAGGCGTAGAAAAAATGTTTTTAAATTCAGTGTTACTAAATACCGATATTTTGACATTGGATACACTTGCTTGAGGTACAACTTTACAATTTATTGTCACTTAACCATTTAAATCTTTTTGCTTAAAATGTATAAACATGTCCAGATTTTAATAATTTTTCACATTTTATATCATTTTGACCATGTGAACGATTGTTTGTTACGGGCCGGTATCTATATTTAACTATATTTAATATTTTAAAAATATCCTTTATTTTTTACCTGCAATGTTTACCCCATTTAATTCTAAAATTGAACACTAGAGAGGGCTTACTTCGGTAGTAGTGCTGCCTCTATATTTCACGCACGGTCCCTATATCTAGGAGGATATCAAATAGAAGAGGGAGATTTACCTAACTTGAAGCCACTTCAAATCCTACACTTCCTTGAGAAAATAGGATTGGAAGGGTCGCTATAGGCATTGAGACATTTCCTTAGTGCAGTGGCGACAGAAGGGGGCACAATAGATCTTTTAGGTCGCAGTGTATTAACACCCCATTCTCAACATAACATAACATAATGGATCACGCTCTTGTACATAAAAATTTCAATAGTACTGTTCGGAGTATAGTAGTGTTCAAATATGACCGGAGTTGGAGAAGCAACATTTATAGACTTTTGAAGCAACGAAAGCATGGAAGTATTACAGTAGCACCTAAAACGTCAACTCGGAGAAAACCCTTTTAAATAGACGGTACTATGCAACAACTGATCTGAAGAAAAGTGCATTTGTTTTGTTTACAAAAAGCTACCTACATTTGCTGCGTTTGAATATCAAAATCAGATGCATCTGAGATGTTGTGAATTTTTAATCACTTGAGAAAGGATTAGATCTAAATGTAGATATATTCAAACGCTCTAGATTTTATTGGTCACGTAATAAAATGACAATGACAAGTTAGAAGTTTATACCAGAGATAAGGGACATAAAGATAGGAAACGCTGCGACCGCAGCAACGATAGCGTACTCTATGCGTCTCAGATGTTAACTAAAAGTGCTCGTTATTTGTAGACTTTGTAGACAGACAGTGAATTAGACAGTTTGTAAAAATAAAAAACTTAATGTCATTAATGGTTTTCGCAGAATCTTGAATTTTAATTTATATTTTTAATTTTGAGTTGTGATTGTTCTTATCTTTCTGTGGAATTTAGAATTTGAGGATAATAATTATATTCTGTGATATTAAAATAATAAGTCGAGGCACGTACTGCATTAGCAAAGAATGCCATACGAATAAGAACAACCCCAATGTGGCATTCTTTAATTTACCTAAGGAAGATCTAGCCCTGTAAGTAACGCAAACAGCAGCGAACTTTTGTCACAAAGATTTTATTTATTATTATATACCGTTTTAAAGCAAGAAAATGGCTTCAAAATGTTGGAAGGGAAGATTTAGTAGACGGAGAAAAATACATGACTTCTCATTACCGAGTTTGCAGTAAACATTTTGCATCTGAACACTTTCAAAGAACTTATCCGAGAATACTTTTGAAAAAAGGTGCAGTCCCTGTCGAATGTCCATCAACAAGTCAAAAAGAAATTGTTAAAAATATTGCATATGAGCACAATTACAGTAAACCTGCTCTTTCAACACCTGTAGTTTGTTCTGCCGAAAGTCTTTCAAGAAAAAATGATATTCCGAAAAACACTGTTATTCAACCAGTTATTAAAAAAGTATTAGGTAAGTTTGATACAAAATTACTGAAACATTACTCAAAACTTTAATTGTGCATATATCCGGTAAAAATATTAAATTTTTCAGTAGAAGATGGCGTTTCACGAATGAAGCATAAGATGATAATGGAAGCAGTTAATGTTATTATGAATAATGGTGAGTTTAAAATTTTTTCTCGTATTAAATTTTTATCACTGCTTGCATAATTTTTTTAGATGAAAAAATACAAGATGATCAAAGTAAAGCATCCCACATTAGTAATGTATTACGCACCCGGAACAAAACCCGCTCAAAATGTATACTCGAAAATGATAGTCTCAAGACTAGTAAGAAGCTGCAGCAGTTTAAAAAGGATCGAAACAAACTTCCGACTATTTCGGCTAAGAAAATTTAATGCATGCTTCTGTATCTCTAACACAAAAAACAGCAAAAGTAGTAGTCGATCTACAGTATGTTACCTAATTAAGGAATCGCAACAGTTTCCATCCAAGGATGCACATAATATATTATTTAGTAATGAATTAAAAGCGGCATTTGTTAGTAAATTTAATAGAAGGTAAACTGATGAGATGAAGCAGCTGTGTTTAAGTTGGTACTATTCTTCCCCAAAAGGGTATAGGAAAGCTGCTAGTGCACTGCATTTGCCAACTCCTAGAAGTACAAGAAATTGGCAGTCATTACTTTAAATATCACCAGGTATTATTAAAACTGCCGTTACAGCTCTGAAAGGACATCTCGATATTAGTCAAAATAGTAGTGAACGGTTAGCTTCCTTGTTATTTGATGAAATTAGTTTAAAGGAAGAAATTCATTATATTGCCAGCAAAGATAAGATTATCGGTGTTGTTGACGACGGAGAATACCGCTCCAATGAAAGAGCAAAATCTGCTTTGGTTTGCATAATAGTAGGAATTACGTACAATTGGAAGTATGTACTAGAATATTGGCTATTAGGGTCCAAACATTGTTCCAAACATATGAGAAGTATAGTGAAAAAGTGTATAGATTCAGCTACAGAGGCAGGTTTGATTGTAAAATCGATCATTTGCGATCAAAGCCCATTGAATCAGGGATTAGCCAAGGAACTTAATATATCTGTGATGCAGCCCTTTTTTCTCTATCGTGATGTTATGATTTATTTTATTTACGAAGTACCACATTTACTCAAATCAATGAGGAATAACTTTGATTTGATTTGGGATGGAAAAATTGTAAGCTGGTAATTTATACAGTCTGCTGTTGTCAGCACATCCCATTCGTGTTAGGTTATTACCAAAAATTGGTTACCAACACGTCAACATAAACAACTTCAACGCTATGAAGATGAAACTGGCGACTCAAGTTTTTAGTGATGCAATGAGTGTAGCTCTGTTGGTGATGAAACACCTTCAAATTTTAGATGCAAGTGCTGAAGACACTTCTGCATTTGTAAAAGACATGGACACTATATTTGATTGCCTTAACAGCAATCAATTAAAAACAAATTTATTAAAAATGAGGTATGCAATTTCGGAAAATTCTCCTCATAAGCAAATTATGAAAAATATGTATGAAAAGTTTGCCAATGCTCGATTTGTAGGAGCTAAAAGGGACAGACCTCCTTGTCTCAGTGGATGGCAAATCACAATTATTAGTATTTTATCATTAGCAACAGAGCTAAGACAAGAGTATGGCGTTCCCAGTTTACTAACTAGACATCTAAAACAAGGATCCGTTAGAAAATGTTTTCTCAGTTGTAAGGCAGCAACATGATTGTTGTAAGAATCCGAGTCCCAATCAATTTGAAAATGGATTGAAACACATCTATATAACAAATATTTCTAAGTTATCTTCTAAATCAAATTGTGAAAACGATTACAATGTAATGTTTATGATTTTAAAAAGCATGGCGAGTGTTCAACAAGATGTTGAATCCCCACCCGCGAATTTTAGTTGGGAAAATAATGTAACTAATATACCAGAATTGCTTCAAAATGAGTCAGTTTTAGATTCCAATGCAATATATTATGTGTCTGGCTATTTTTGCCGTAAATTTTTACAAATTCATAAGTGTGATATTTGTAAATCAATGATTTTGGATGAACAAAAACAAATAATTGGAGAGCATCAACTATTCACATATTTTAGATAAAGTGATGTTCTCGATTACATAAATGAAGGTTTGTTGTTTCATTCAAATGAAGTATATAACTTTCTAAAAGTTATTGAATTTATACATAATGAAAACTTTAATAAATTATTAAAAAGCAACTATTTAACAAATGATTTTAAGAATATTATTAACGTTAGTAGTGACATTTTATCTTTTAATTTATGCTCTAATAAATCATATGGTTTATTTTTAACAACATTTTTAAAAATGAGACATCATTGGGCCACTCGGTTGGAGAATAAGAATAAAAATGTTAAAGTAACGAGTAAAAATCAAAAATTAAAAAATCTTTCTCATGAATAGATTTAAAATGAATCGTCTACTTGCAATACCGGCTACTTTCAAAATTTTTCACAACTAATTTTGTGTGCTTTGATACTATGAAATAGGTACGATTATTTATTAGATAGTATATTCCGATTTTACCATAAGCGGCTCCATACTACTGAAATCTGCGCCCAAATATGGGGATGAATTACAAAACCGGTTACATATACATTCAACGTCTTTAAAGCGACCCATTTTTGTTTTCGACCGAAAGGTTTTCCATTTTTTCTAGATGTTCATGTTTTCGTGTCCTTATTTTATAATAAAAAATACATTGCCTGTATTAGTTTTATAGAACATAAAAAAATTACGAAAAAATATTTTTTTATATTTGTAATTTTTTTCAAAATCAGCCATTTCCACATTTTTGTTGAAAAATCGGCTACATTCATACTGCAAATCTCTATACCAAATGAATATTAGCATTTTTATGTTGTCTCTAAAACTATGTATAATGCAATGTAACATATCCACATATTCAGAAACGAATATTTCTTTCAAAATTTATTTAATTTATTACCGACTAATTCTGTAATAGTTATGGTCAATGCCAGTTACCATTCAAAATTAAAGGAACCATTACCTAACACTAAATGAAAAATCAAGAACTCTCTCGATTGGCTAATAACCAAAGAAGTAATGGCAAAAAAGGGATTACTCAAAAAAAGCTACTGCAGTTATGTGAACAATTTTCACCAAAATTTAAGACGTATAGTGTAGATGAAATAGCAAAAGAACATGGGGTTAAAGTGTTGCGGTTACCATTGAACTAATCTGGGCTCAAATAAAGAATTATGTTGCGAGAAACAATACAACATTTAAACTTCAAGATTTTTTTTAACTATTATGTGACTCCATATCAAAAATTTCATCGGACATTAACAAAACACTATAAAACATGTCAAAGCAGAGGAAGAGAAATTCTGGAAACTTGATATATGTTAATAGAGGAAACAATAGAACCAATTATTATTTCTGTAAAAAGTGAGGAAACTGATGATGATGACTCCTTATCGGGAGAAAACAATTTATTTATTTAGGTATGTAACTCTCTATTTATATTAATGATAATAAGTTTATATGACGCTAATACCCGAAATACAAATAAATTTATATGAAATCACCCCCGTATTACTAAAAACCAAATATGAGTGTTTTGTAAGAAAAGATTTTTTGCGGATTTTTTTTTTTTTAGTTTATTATATAAATTTGGTTGTGTGTATAATTAATATTAAATTTTAAGGAAATGTAATGACTTAATATATAGGATACTATTTTGATAAAAATAAATGTGAGTACTAAATATTGACAGTTTACTATTTTTTATATTAAAGTAATTTCGTGTTTTCCGTCACTGAGGTATATAATTATTGGCTAATCCCTTAGGATTTGCTCATTTACATTTTATGATGTATTGTATCAGAGTTGCTTTTAGTAATTTTGTAGATATAGATTCAATTCTGCTTTTTCCTTAAAAATTTTTATAATATCAGCAATCTCCTCTTTAACAACTGGATAGAAGTGGAGTTTAAAACAACTTTGTGATTTAGTATCACCATAGTAAGCATCTAAGCTCAGCTCATTTATAGTAAATCAAAACAAGTAATTGTATCATTTATGTGTAACAGTATATACTTGTATGCTAACATATATTTTATACTTTACACAGCACACTTCTCTTATAAAAAAACTACTTTAAATTTATAGGTTAATTTTTACATTTTGCAAGTTATTCCAGATGTAATTATAAAATGCTGATTCTTTATAGTTATTTTTTTATGATTTTGCATAGCGTTGAAAAGCTTGACACTTTGTGCCTTTATTCGTTGTTTGTTTGTATTTTTGGTCATTGTTCGTTGAAACAAAGGAAAATACCACTTAATATTATTTCTGGTTAAATTAAAATGTGCAGTTGAATTCATTTATAAAGTTGAAGGCTCGTTCTTTCTGAATTTCTACCCGATTTTAAAACAGCTACTCATATTATTCACTAATTAATTTTATTTTATTTTTACAGAACGTACCTAGTGCAGTCTACGCAATATATTTCATATAATTTACTATTATTTATATGATGTAAGGGTCTATTTATACTCCCTTATTATTATTCTTTGCATTAGTATTATGATTAAGGAAAGTTGAACCTTCACAATGTAATGGGGACATTTATGATTTATGAATAGAATTAGCATTAATTTTTATGCATAATAATTGACAGGTTCAACTTTCATGTTAATTAAAGTTCTTATTTTCTATCACATGAATCAATGACGTATTTGGCCTTTGTTTTTAATAGACAACGGATAATGACAATTGACAATACGCATATGTCTTTTTTCACAAAACACTTATATTTTGTTTTTAGTAATACGGGGTGATTCCATATAAATTTACTTGTATTTCGAGTACTAGCGTCATATAAACGCATATTGTCAGATGATATTTATAGGTTTGTTCCAACAAGCTCGAAAACGATAATATTTCGGTACAAATCATGCGCTGTATACAATTTTTGTATATCAGCAATATTTACCGAGTATAAAGTTGACAAATGACATGTCAATCCGTTAAAATGTCCTTAATTAAACCTTTTGTTGAATAATAATATTTTTAAATAAAATTAACTAGTAAAAATATTAATAAAACACGTTTGAAACTCAAATGTCTTAAAAAATATTATAATAACATAACTGGCCTCTTACATATTTCTTCAGTTAGCAACATTTTGTTGACTGCAGAATAATATCTTATTAGGAAACAGATTATTAAAAAAGGGACACTAATGCTAATTATACACGGAAAAAAAATTGTAGAACAAATTTCTACAATTATAGATTTTTTCCCTACAATAAACAGTACATATAGGGACAGGGACAATTTGTAGTAAAAATTTCCAAATATTTGTGGAGAATGTATTGTAGAGTTATTATCTACAATATTTAGTAAAAATATCCAAATGCATCATAAGAATTGTTCTACAAATTGTTATAATTTTTGCTATTCATTGTATGAATTTATATTAAAAATGTATTGCGTTTTATGAAAACAAATACGAAAATTTTACACAAATAGTAAAAATTCATACAAATTGTAGTAATTTTTAATAAAATTTGTAGTAGTATTCCATAATTATTATAACTATAACCTAGAAAAAAATGTTCCTTAATAAAATATTCAATTTATTGTTTTAATATAAAAGATACAAAGTCTTAATTACATTATGTAATAAATAACAGTAATAATAGCACCCTCAGTCTCAGTTGGCTTTTCTGCACCTAAAAAATATGAAATAAAAATTATTACCAATTGAACTGTTCATACCCTTAAAATGGGGATATTTATTACCTTTACACTGATTTGGATATTAAATGACTAAGTCAGATAACTAACAAAAATGAGAAAGTAGGTATGTCACAATTAAAACAAAAAAACATCATTGAACTTGGCACAAAATTCGATCGTTAGATATGCTCGAAGATCGTTGGGCACAACATTCGATCGTTGGCCACAACTATTTTTTTTTTAAATAATCTACTATTTAAATTAGTTATCTAATGGTAAATTATTTAAAAACAATAATAAATGTACTTACCACCAATAGAATTTATTATTAAAATTTTCTCAAACGCATCGGTGCTTATAATATAATAATGTGTTATAGGTACTCGTATATGTACCATGCTTTGTTATGTGAACATGGCGAACGGCTACTGCTGTCTGGCCATTTATGATCGACGTCAGAAAACGTTGGCCACTAGCAGAATTCTGTTTTGTTCACATGAACTTAGAATTTCTACAATATTATAGAATATTTTTGAACAAAATTGAATTTTTTTCATAAGAAGGGATGTAAATTATTACTATTTTTTGTAGACATAATTATTAATATTTGTACAAATTTTTACAGAAGTTAGTAATAGTAATTACGATAATTGTAATCAATTTCTACTTCTACAAACAATAGTAAAATATACTAAACATTGTGGACTTCTTTCCTATTGTTGTAGCATTTTATTCGACAATTCAATTGCTACAATAATGAATAGTTTTTAACTATAAATTGTAGTAAAATTTTCTACAAATTGTTAAGTATTTTTCTACAAGTCTACTACTACAACATTGTAGTAAAGTTTTCTAGTCACATTTTTTTCCATGTAAAACGAGTATAAATACCCTTTTTGAATATTTAGTCCAGTTTAATGCTTAATCATGATACCAATACAAATACTAATAATAAGGGAGTATAAATAGACCCTAAGTCATTACAAATACTTTATAGATCTCTAATTATTTAAATGGTATGTAGTAATATGTCTATTATATTATTCATTATGTAGTTCGTGTTAACTTCGTCTCTAATATCAATAAAATATTCACATAAAGTAAAATAGTGGTTTAGGGTACCATTTGGGTAGGCGCGTCAGGAGACAAGCCACCACTGAGGCGACCCCAAGGTCGAGTAGGACGACAGATGCATAAATGTTAATGTTAATTTAAAATTTTAAATAATTTTGGTTAACATCATACCAGGCAGATATATAGTAAATTCCAATAAACTATAAACCAATAAATATTAAAAATCTAAAGGTAACTTGAATTCGCTTGTATTTGAATTTACTTGTACTTGAATTTACCTACATGAAAAATCAGCAAGTATCATGCAAAACTATTGTCATATACTCTGAAGGCAATTCTCTCACCAGAAATCAAATCACGACTAGTGAAAGACTGTCTAGAAGACCTGACAGAGCTAAGTAGTTAAAATAAGGTGACCTTAGCCTGGGTTCTAGGCCATGAGGGATATCAGGGCAACGAAAAGGCCAACGAATTAGCCCGAGGAGGCTCAGATAAGGCCATGACAGGCCCCGGACCTTTCTGTGGAGTTTCTAAGGCATTGTACAAGGCATCCATTAAACAATGGATGCAAACAGAGTCTCAGGAATGGTGGAACAACTATCCAAGACTGAGACAGGCCAAACAGTTCATCAACGAACCATCGGCCAAGTTCACGAAAGACCTACTGGCTCAAAAGCGTCAAATCGTTAGGATAACAGTAGGCCTTCTTACTGGACACTGTCGCCTCAAAAGGCACATGAGTGTCATAAATCCAGCAGAAGAAGCAACTTTGTGCAGGTTCTGTGAAGAAGAAGAGGAAACAATATTCCACGTCCTGTGCCAATGTGAATGCCTGGCTGGAACGAGGTTTCTAACAGTGGGCGAAGAAAAGCCAATTGCATGCAACTGCATGCGGGAGCCACTGTCAAAGCTACTAAGACTAATAAAAAAGACCAGGCTAGACGACATACTCTAAAACAAACAGCAGTGTCACAATAGAACTGAAAAGGTCGCGGTGGACAAGGACAAATAACGTCCAACTCATAATCTAATCTAATCTACCTACATGAAAAAACCATCATAATTATATTACTAAAAAAATATACCTGCATATTTACGTATTTTTTTAACATACTACTCTGACAATACTGGTAAGTTTAAAACTCTACGCCTCTGGCGAGAATATTATGGACACTGTTTACAACGTTGCCAGCCAGTCATAAGAGATCTGTCTTTCTCTCTTCCACTCACTAACAATTTTAAAACAATAACAGTCCGCAATTGTATGGGATTTATGAATTAAACATTTTGTCTATATGTTGTAATGTCTTTGGCCAGTAAGCACAGCGCCGCAGGCGAAGATTTTTCGCGGCGCTTTCACCATTTTATCAAGTCAAGTAACCAGGTTTAGCTTGGGCTATTTCGTTCAAGCGCTCTTTTAATACGCGCTATTTCGTTCAGGTGCTCTTTTGATTCGCGTTAATTCGTGCAGGTGCTCTTTTGATACGTGTTAATTTGTGCAGGTGCTCTTTTTATACGCGCTATTTCTTTCAGAGCTATTTCGTGACAGAGTCATTTAATTCAGTTGCACATATTTTTATTTACATGTTTTTTGTCTTCCACTTTCTAATATTCTTTGAGGTGTAAAATCTTTTCAACTAGATCACTTGAAATATCCTGTGAATAAACTTTATGTAATTTTAACACTTAACTCCTTATTTCTCCTACAGAGAGTTTGCGAAATTTAAAAATAATGTAGAAAATCTCGAATACCATGTCATACGCAGATTTTTAAAGATACAATTCCGATATTAATCAATCCACAATTATTGTAAGGAAAATGTTTATTTTAAAATCGTCCTTAGAACCAAACAGCACTTTTTCATCATCGTACAAATCGATGACCAATAAAGTTTCTGCGTATTGCTGTTTTAGTTTTTTGATGTAGGTCTGATAGATTAAGAAGGAAAAACGTCGCCATAGGCGCCGCCGGAGACAAAAACATAATTTATTGTTTTTTTATAAGTATATTTTTTATTTAACTTAGCTACATATAAAAGATTTATATCACCTTTAATTAAATTAAAAAGTCGTTAATAGTTTTTTTTTTTTAATTAACATTTATCAACAGTTCAGCCCAAAGCAGTTCCAAAGAACATGTGTTCCTTTCATCCCTCTATTTTGTTCCAGATACAGAAAAAAATCATTTAGAAAAAGTAGGACAATTTTTAGAGAAGAAGGACGGAAGGACTTAAACCTTTATTGAAGGACTGTTCTTTCTGGGGAGGGACGCGTGGCAACCCTACTTTGCTTCAATTCAAAATACTACTTTAAAAAACAATCATAAAGGCAGTTTCAAATCTGGTTATTTTCTTAATTAATCATGTTGCCTTTACTTTCGTTATTGCCTTCTCTGAATTCTCATTTGAAATGGATTTCAAAGTATTCTTAATATTAATCCAAGACTTCAATAAACCCTTACTGGCATCATCTCTGCTTGACATCTTAATTCCTCCCAAACGGATTGTGGATGTCGAAAAGAAGTTGTAGCTTGCAGAAATGTAAAATAATTTGTAGATTTATTGCAACAACTTACGGAGAACCGAGTTGAAAGATTAGATATTCGGCGAAATTGATACTTCGCCAATGCATCTTTGACAAAATAGCAGCCCATGTTATATGGACAACATATCCAGTACTCAATAAATATTTAATTTGCTGTTAAAACTTTTTCTGGAAAAAATTACGAATGTGGTGTAGAACTGCATTACAGAACAAAATATCTATTGGTCCGGACTTGTTTATTCTAGTTCTTATTTGGATTAATTGATTTTTCCATCTGGTATTGTATTTATGATTATCTGAGTGACATTTGAAATTTCTCAAATTATATTTTTTCTCATCCACATGGATATTAGCTTATCTACGAACAGACTACAAAATGAAACTTGTGTTCAACTGAACGAATATATTTTGAATCCATTCCAGGTATAACACTGCAAAAAATGTAATCCACCAATCACAGTTCATAGTTTGGTCAACTGACTGCTATTATTTTTAAAATTATTAAAGTGACAGTTTTTCAAACTAATTGTCAATATATTTTTTAATTATTGAGATTAAATATACATTAAAATGCATTATTCTGGTCTTCAATCGATAAATAATAGCGTTTCTATTTTTATTTCGTCTATAATTATAAATAATTTGTTAATTTAAATTAAACTATATGTAGTCAATTTAATTACGAGTACGAAAGCAAAATTATTAAGCGCATAGGTGGTGGTGAGGTCAGCGCAATTACCTTTCCTGCGGAAAGCCCGAGTTCAAATCTCGGATGGGGGCAAATTAAATTTAATATTTTTTCTTATGTTTGTTTCATTTTATTTTATAAATTAGCAAAAGTCATGAATTATTTTTAAATTAGTTATTTTTATCTTAATAATCTAAAGTAATTTTAGAGTTTCGTTAGTAGGTCGTAGAAAAAATGCACTCGAGTGGATTGCTTATATCCACTCTTATTGCACAAACTATTTATAGCTAGCAGGTTTTTAAGAGCAATCCAGTCCCTTCTGACGTCACACCACACGGATCTAACGACCTCCCCTTAAAGTATTTGGAACCTTGTTCGCTACATAAATTTGGCAATGTCGTTGGTTGTGAGCTTAAGAATAATCATAGGATTGGGTAAGGTCCGATTACAATTACATGAACACAGGTATATCATCAATTGGCGAAGTAATTCGTTGGTTATCGCCATCTACTGGGGGTTAAGTGGCTTGTTAATATTATAGGAATGTAGGAATACTATTTTTAAACCAAACAACTCAAATATTTTTTATTTATTGAAAGTTATAGATGATATACAGGGTGTCCCGAAATTAGACAGTCATATTTTTACAGCGTAATTTTTATCCTAAAATAGTAGTAAAAGTTCATATAAACATAAGTCCGAAAACGTTTCTTTTCCGAGAAACAGGGCGTTAAAAGTGAAGTCCTGATACCACACTTTTGTAAATATTTTCTAAACGTTTAAAGATAGTTAGGTAAAATTTGGTAAGAATACTTATCTTTTAACGCTCCATTTATTGGACTAAACCCGAGTTTTTTATCATCTTATTAGGTGGGTAAATTAGGGGGAGCTTAGGGTAAAATTACTCTAATTTTTTTTTGTTGATAGTTTTTAACATTTTTGACTAAAACATTTGGAAAACCAATATTTTCTGTATAATAAAGCTGCATTTGTTGCATTTCGTTAGGACGCCACATTTTCAAGAGAAAAGCATGTTACCTTATTCGAAAGTGTAAACAATAATTAGTAGGTCTGTAGAATCATATTTTTTTTAGCTTTGGAAAACCGGTCACTAAAGAAATTTCAGAAAATATTTACAAAAATGTGCCATCTGGACTTCACTTGTAACTAGAAAACGAAACGTTTTCGGACCTATTTTCATATAAACTTTTACTCCTATTTTTAACCGACTTCAAAAAAGGAGGAGGTTCTCAATTCGCCGCATTATTTTTTTTTATTTTTTGGTTAAGATGTGACGGCATCTGCACGTTTTTGA
Organism: Psylliodes chrysocephalus; assembly: GCA_927349885.1. Lineage (NCBI taxonomy): Eukaryota > Metazoa > Arthropoda > Insecta > Coleoptera > Chrysomelidae > Psylliodes > Psylliodes chrysocephalus. The sequence continues at coordinate 30,409,305 of OV651815.1, read as the reverse complement.
ATTCGGTTTCTTTTTAATTTTTAATTTCTAATACTTGTAGGATGTAGATTACGCTGTTAAAATATGACCGTCTAATTTTGGGAATTCGAAATAATAGTTATGACGTAGCGGTGTTCTTCTAATTGTAATCGGACCCTAGGTATATGGATACGGAAAGTGATGAATTGGAGATAGATAAATTGTATTTATTGTATTAAAGGAACAACAAATATAAGTACAATAAAATAAGTATATTAATATAACAATTTTTTAATGTCTGTATAATTTTTTTTTCACGTAGATTATTAAATTAAAAACAAACTATTAAAACACGAAATGTAAATTTTTTTCTCTTTTACAACACAAAATATACAATACTGTTGAATCAGATGGTTTTTGTGACGTGACATTTATAATGCTTTGCATCTCATGAATTAAAGCTACACAGAAAGAAATAGATTAATGCAGCGGTTTTGCCAGATTAAGTATCATAATACTTATAGGAATATTGATAGAGAGTAAGCAATATCTTACTACTATAGTAAATCAGTCAATTAATCCCTATATTTTTTATTTCATTACCGCGGTAGCATACTCGAAAACAAAAATTCTTATAGCGCCGACTGAATGACTTATAACCAGCAGATTCAGTTTTATACAATCTGATATCTATTATCACTCTAAAACGCATTATAATCTCAGTGATCCCGTTTTATATTCCATAACACCCTTTCTGTTGTCATTACCAGAAACATACAGATTTTTGGTGGTGGGGGATCCGCTACGTCAATAACCTATTAATTGTTGGCGATAATTTGCAGTCTTTTGTCTTAGCGTCGTGTGTGCACGCGTGTTAGTTTTAGGTTAGTTTTAGTTAGGTATATGAGCCAGTGTTTTTTTTGTGATCTTGTGTAACATGGAAGCTTATTTAGAGACTATTATTGATACAGCGCAGTGGTTCTTTACACTGACGTCGCCACTTTCTGAGCTAAAACAGAAAGTTTTTATGTTAATTTATTTTCTTCTAGGCACACGAAAATGTGTCTTTTAAATAGTGAAATAAAAACATTTTATTTTGTCTCATTAGAAAGTGGTCAGTCTAAGAAATTACTGCCTCTAGAATGTTTTATTTGCTATCCAGTGATAATAAAGTCATAGTTTAATATTATTGGTTGCTGCTTATGTTAAACGTTTGTATATTAGGTCATAATTTTTTCACAATAAAATTAGAACATGAAAAGTCCACAGAATTCTCATTCATCAATATGTACTTATTTAAATTTAATATACAGTATGTCCCTCTAGGTTGGAATCTTTTTTTTTATTGTATGTGTCATCGGCTTCAACTACCAGGGTTATTTCGCCTCATGTTATGTGTAGGCTTTGTTACTGTTTCCCAGCGCCACTTTAGGAGCAGCACTGTTAATTAGAATCCAACAGTGAATGGTCGAGTGGGGAAGGTTGGAATCTTATGGAAAACTTTTTTCTTAATAATTTTAGGAAAAAACGTTATTCTTCATAAAAAGTTCTGCATTATCTAAAACCTAGAATACATTCATCAAATATCAAATTTTTTTAGTAGTATATGAGTTTTACTCAAGAGTAAAGTACCTTTATTCTTTATACGACTGATAAAATTTGATATCTGATGGTTGTATTTTAGCTTTTAGACCATGCTCGATTTTTTATAAAGAATAACTTTTTTCCAATATTATTTTTTAGGAAAAAAAGTAATTTTTGCATTTTTATGTTTTATAAAAATATAATTATTGTAAAATAAATGTTTTTAGGTAAAATATTGTTTTTTTTTAATAAACCATATAAAAGGAAATAGAAAACAAATTTATTGCTCTGCTAGCCAAAATAAGTAAAAAGTGGCAATTTTAAACATTTTAGTTTATTATCTAGCGGGCACAACAATGAACAAATTTTAATAATTTTTTAATTATAAGAAGATGGTGGGTTATTATACATTTATATTTCAAAATTTAAGGGCTGCTATAAAAAAATTGTATTATCTATCAAATGTACAATTTCTTTATTTCAATCAGTCATTTTTTGATGATAAATCCATGGCAAATTAATGTTCATCCCACATTCTTCTAATAATCAAAAATTTATTTAAATTCGTTTATTGTTGTGTTGTGCCCACTATACAATAAACCAAATGCTTAAGATTATCAATTTTTACGTATTTTGGTTAGGTTTTAAATATAGTATAATCGCAAATCCACTATAAAACTAGTAATAATAATGTTTATTCACATGAGTAATTTTAAATACATAAAAAAGCAATACAATTCATCAAGAAGGGAATAAACAAAAAAATCACAGAAGTAGTGCAACTACTTATAAGTGAAAAATAATAAAAACACATGTTTAGATAAACAAATATATAGATATACAATTAATTAATATTCTATGTAAATTTAAAACTATATAATAACTTATTCTAAAGACACATAATATATGTCCACACAACAATAAGACATATTCAGGTAAGTAGTCGGTATTTGTGATTAATGGTCCCAATCGGGAAAATATTGGTAATTTTAGATTTCAAAATATTTATTTAAATGAGGTATGTCACAATTCGGATAAGTAGTTAGTCACAATTTGGGTAAGTAGTCACAATTCGGTTAAGTAGTCACAATTCGGGTAAGTAGTCACAATTCGGGTAAGTAGTCACAATTCGGGTAAGTAGTCTCAATTAGTTTTTTTTTTTTTTTTTTTTTTTTTATATAGGATTTATTATATTATTAACCAATTTACTAAATGTTACTCTATCCTCATTTAGAATCCACCTTTTTACTTTGGCTTTAAATGAATAATGACGCGATATTTCAGTTTTTATATTATTCGGTAAAATGGCATAAATTCTAGGTGCTAGGTAGTTTGTGTGTCTTTGTCCTATTGTTTTATCAGCTCTTGGAAGTAATAGACCGTCATTATTTCTTGTGTTATACGAATGTTGGTGTGGTTTTAATTTAATTTTACCTTTTTGTATAAACATCAGAATTTTTAAACAATACATTTGTCTAAGATCTATAATATGCAATTCTTTGTATAACAAATCACTGTGATATGTAAGGTTTTTTTTATATATTATACGTAAGACCCATTTTTGAACAACATTTGCCTGGTTTAGATAAATATCACTTACACCACCCCAACCTAGTATACCATATGACATTATCGATTCTATCAAAGAATGATACATTACTTTTAGGTTTTCCAGATTTAAAAAGTCTTTTAAATATTTAAATTTTGATAGTAATCCCCTTACTTTTTGCACGATTTGTTTTAATTGTATATCCCATTTCAAATGTCGATCCACCGTAATACCTAGATATTTTACTGAATTTGCTTCCGAAATTTCACAATTTAAGCCCACATTCAAAGGTCCTAAAACAGGCAGCCCAGAAGAGTACGATGTAAACGGTAAATAACATGTCTTTGAATCGTTTAGGGTGAGTTTGTTATGAGCTAGCCAATCTGAAATCTTTGGATAGTCATTTTCTATTTTCTCTTTTAGATTTTGCCAAGTGGAAGATTTGTACATAATAACAGTATCATCTGCGAAGCTCAAAATCTCACCCTTTGAATTGAGTTCTAGCATACTGTTAATGTATAAGATAAATAAAACCGGACCCAAAACAGTACCCTGTGGCACGCCATAAGTTACTTTTTCTGGTTCACTAAAAATACCATCAAGTTCAACTTTTTGTACACGATTTGATAAATAACTTTTCAAAATTTCCCATGTTTTCCCTCTTATTCCATATCTCTCCATTTTTTCTAGCAGTTTTTTATGATGAACTGTGTCGAAGGCTTTAGAAAGGTCTAGGAATATAGCTATGGTCGGTATTTTTTTATCCAGGCATTCGTAAACATAGGAAGTTAATGTATGTATCGCATCCTCTGTAGATCGCCCCTCTCTAAAGCCATATTGACGATTTGAAAGTATTTTGTATTTATGTAGAAAATTACATATCCGAGTTTTTAATAACTTTTCTAAAACTTTTGTTACGTTTGAAATTAATGTAATAGGTCGGTAATTTTCTATGTCTTGCTTATTCCCCTTTTTATGTAGTGGTCGGATTATGCCATTTTTTAGAGCCTCTGGAAAACACCCCGTGTCGAAACAGACGTTTATTAAATATTTTAGAGGAGTTGCAATTTCACAAGCAATTTCTTTTAATGTTTCCGAACGAATATTATCAATACCCGGAGATTTTTTTGATTTTAAATTTAAAATGGCTCCAATTATCTCTTTTTCAGTCGTTTGTCTCAGATACATTGTGTTTTCAAGAAATTCTTTATTTTCATTATAGTTGTTAATAATGGGGATTTTGTTTGCATATTTTTCTCCTACTGTACTATAATGTTTATTAAAAGCATTTGCAATATCAAATTTGTTATTTAAGTAGGTGCCGTCTGATAGTTTGATAGAATCTATTTTTGTTTTAGTTTTTGGTTTACCACAAATTCGATTTACGCAGTCCCATAGTGATTTTGAAGAGTTTTTATTTTTATTTATTTCTTTTGTACAATATTGCTTTTTGGCATATTTGATTTGGTTGTTTATAGTATTACGCAGTTGTCGATATCTCTCTTTTATTTGAGGGTCATTAGGATTGTGCAATGACATTTTGTATAGGTTATTTTTTTCTTTTATAGAAGCAGATAAACTGGGATTTAACCACTTCTTCTTATATGTTTTATTTTGTTTAATTTTAACAATTTTTGTATTTTTTTGAATGTAATATAATAGCTTATTAACAAAATTGCATGTTATAGTGTTTGCATTAGTTTCTTCATACAACTCTTCCCAACCTTCCGTGGACAAATCTGATTTTAGGGTATTATAATTTATATATGATTTGGTTGTTTTGTTATTTTGATGTGGAAGATTTTCATTTGTGCTAAATGTAAGCCCTATTGGATTGTGATCAGTAATGTTATACCTAAAGATATAGGAGTTTAAGTCTAATTTATCCGAATTCGCTCTGTCCAGTACAAAAAAGTGATCCAGACAAGTACGACTCGGTAGCCTGGTATAATCATTAATGTATGATACGTATCCAGAGCGGCTTAAAATATTTTTATACTCTTCAATAAAGGTCGCATCCTCTAAGAGATTTATATTAATATCACCTGTTAATATATTAGTAATTTTAGTTTTCAAATAATGATAGAGATCAATGTTAAATATATTTGGACAACTGCTGGGTGATCGATAAATCGCTGTGACATCAATTTTTTTGGTAGGTAAAGATATAATAACATTTAATGCGTTGGATTCTCCGATATTTATAGAATCAGTAGTATAATTAAGATTTTCTTTTATGTATATAACCACACCATCATTCTGATTGAAAGCACCTTTATTATAAATACAGACATAACCCTCTATATTGAATAAATTTAAGTCATGTATTTGTCGAGTTTCAGTAAAGATAATTAAGTCAAAAGTTACTGTCAATTGATCGAGAAAGAGCAATGTTTCCTCTATATTTCGCTTCAAACTACGAATATTCATATGCACAATTTTAAAATCATTGTTTTTAACATTTTGCTTGAATTCATTACAATTATAAATTATCTTTGCCGATATTGGATCATTATCATATTCTCTTATAAAAGAGTCCATTATAATATTAACTTTGGACTACCTAATTTATTCCCATTAAAACCAGTTAAAAATCAGAAATTTCGTTTTGATCAAAAATTTCAGTATAATATATTCAATAACGAACAAAAAATATTTATCAAAAAAAAAGAACAATATCCAATTTAAAAGTAGTTAAAATAGACGATAAAACGATATAAAATAAATGAATAAAATAAATGTTTGAACTTATCCTACAACTAATAACGAATAATTGTTTATACAGGGGTCGTTTGGAAAGCACTCTGTTAAATTTAAATTTAATGTTTCAATGAAGACACGACAGATTTAGGAGTTCCACTATGATAACTATGAGAAAATTTTATAAACAGTCGTATTCTATGATATGATGACAATATAAGTGAATGATAATCCGTATGAGAATAGCTTATAAACTTTATAAGCTAGTTTTATTATCAGTACATCCGAAATTAGCCTCAGGTAAGAAATTATAATACCTGCTATAAGAATTTTTTACACCTCTCATAGAGTAGTTCACTTATTTTTATGTGAACGATTGTATAATAATAATAAGACGATTTCACTGTCAATAAGTAATGCATTGGTAACCTTTAACAAACCGTGTTGTATTATGTCTACAGTCCGTATACTAACGGTTATGGAAGGTTCTAGCAATTCTTGTTTCATATCAGCAACAGCTCGTTTGGCTGTCCCATATAGTATACAACAGTTAAATAAAGAGTACGAGAATTCTGGTAATGATTAGACCGCATTTCTTTCAGTGTAATTCTCTTTCAATCTTAAGGTGATCACACCCCTTATAATTTTTGGACAAGAATATCTCAAAATATTTAAAATTTGGCAAAATAAATTAGGCAGCACTTAACGAGGCGTTTTAGCCACTAATTTTGGCGAATTTAAAAACATCATTACCAAGACATTAACAGTTTAAATTTCGGGATTATATAAAGAATAGTGGTGTTGAAGAATGCATTTATGTTCATTATTATATTTGATTTTTTTTCTCAGAAACTGAAAGGAATTATAACTTTAAAATATAGGCATATATCTAGTTATTATTACTTAATTTATTTTGCCAAAATTTTAATTTTTTAACAAAATTACTTTTTGAAATATCCTTGTCCGAAAATTAAAAAGGCTGCTGCATTCACCTTAATATACCAACATACACGATGTTTAAAAATTCATGCGACAAATTTCAGGAGGTGATTGCTCGTATGAAATTAAGATGGGTCTTTTCTATAACAAAATTTCCTCAGCCCACCCCTTTCCGAGATATCACCCTTAAGAGGTGGTGACTAAAATTGAGTTTCTATTTTTTTTCTAAAATTTCAGTAAAGCTAGAAACTTGAAATTCTGTAATTTTTGTGCACTCGCAAAGGACTAACCACGGTTATTTTTTCAATATTTCTGTTATATTATAGGGGGATGAAATTAACAACTCTTACTTTATTTCATATCAGAAATATTTTTTTTACTTGAAATCCTTGTTTTATTAAAAAAAAATATTTTTAAATTTTTTTCCCAAAACCAATAGCTTCATAGAAAAAAAATACTGTTTTCCACTTAATTTATTAAAAAAAATTATAAATTAGGGTTTTTTCTCTCTGAAGATATTGGTTTTGGGAAAAAAATTCAAGAATAAAAAAAAATTAAATAAAACAAGGATTTCAAGTTATAATTTTATTTCGTATAAGTTCATCTCAAAAAAAAGTTTTGATATGAAATAAAGTAAGTGTTGCTAATTTCATCCCCCTATAATGTAACAGGAATATTGAAAAAATACCCGTGGTTAGTCCTTTGCGATTACAGAATTTCAAGTTTCTAGCTTTACTGAAATTTTAGAAAAAAAATAAAAACCTAATTTTAGTCACCACCTTTTAAGGGCGATATCTCGAAAAGGAGTGGGCTGAGGAAATTTTGTTATAGGAAAGACCCATCTTAATTTCATACGAGCAATCACCTCCTGAATGAATTTAGAAACACCCTGTACATTACACATTTTTTTAAGCGGGCAAAATTCTTGACAATCTCTTTTCCTTAATTGGCACATGTCGTATTTCTCTAGCATTTACTAACTCTGGCAGCAAACAATTAAAATAGAAATTTGTCAGATGTGGTAGCATTTTTGCCTTCCAGAATTTTTCATTTTATAAATTAACTAAAAACTAAATTAAACAAAAACCTAACAACGCCTCAACAACAAACTAAGACGATCAGAATAATTTCGCACCTCTTCAAAAACAACTACCTATTTTTCCACACAGGAATTAACAAATGTAACTAAACAGCAGCTACCCTTTTAACCACGGGCTTCATAGACTAGCAGCGTTGCCATATTCACTGGTATCATTGTTTTAATAGAATTAGTATCGGAATGAAAACTATCTTTGGTCCTGTTTAAAATTATTAATGTTTTTAAAAAAAGTTATTTAGAAAATAGTTAAGATATTTGTTATAAAATGACGCTAAAGAGCCAAAAAATTAAATTTGTTAAAAAGTTGAAATTTTTGTTGTTTTTCTTTAAAAATATTTTTTTTTCGCGATTTAGCGTCATTCTTGGTTCATTTTTAAAACGATTGGCCTGAACCAGTTTTTTTACAATTTTTTTTAACTGCCTCAAATGTAAAATTGTTTTTTGGCGGAGGAGCGCCCGTTATGTTTGCTCTTAAATACTATTTGTGAAAACAGGGTCATTATGTTGAATTGTTTAAATAGTGATTCACATAGTACATTATAGTTTACCCGTAAAATAGAGCAAACTGCTGATTTTTGTAACAAAAATTATTTGTAATAAATGAACACTACTTAAAATTCCATATGATATATTGGAAGACAGATATTGTTGCCTCTGCGTTGACTATATTTCATATGCTACGTAGAGCAAACGTAAATTTTGCTAACTTGTGTAAGTTATTTATTTAGCAGTTCCATGTAAGTTGTATGTCAAAATATATCCCAAAAAATTTAATGTTCATTATATAAACTAGTTGTTTGGTTTAACTTCAGTGATATTCTTTGAGTTTTTGATAACTATAACGGATATGTTGTTGCAGTGATAGGATAAATTAAAATTATCTGCGTACATGGTAATTAGTAATTCGGCGTTGTAAAATCTCTCATTAACAATAGTAACCTGCACGTGCAATAGCAGCTCTCACTGGCAATAGTAGCTCTCATTAGCAATAAAGAAGTCCTCACTGATAAAAAATAAAAGCCGTCACTGACAATAGTCCCATTTGACAACTGTATTTAAAAATCTTTTGTCACAAAAGTTGTGACTCTCAAGCACATATACTTAATGAAAAGATACGAAAAAAAACTCCTGTCTAAACCAACACAACAATATGTAACATGTGTGCCCTGCGTAGACGTGAACAATCAGTACCAACAACCTGGCATAAATAATGTAAAGTTTTTCTAGAAAATAGTTAATGTGTACACACTGATTGTTAAGGAATTTAGTGAAAAATACTCTCTTTATATCACTACGTTCCTTGAATACAAAATTGTTCTGGCATACTAATATCTACTCTACATAAATATGAGCTGGCATAAAACTAATGAAAAGGAGGACGTTGCATATAGGTATATATTTTGTAACGTTGTGACTTACACAACATCCTGTTTAAAAATTGTTTTAGTGGGAGCTAAACTGATTTAAAGAGAAAAATAACATTTTGGAGAAAAAACAAGAAATTTTTTAATTTGTATCAAAGCTAAAGTGGCACAATGAGGTTTTTGCTTATATTAAAATGATAATGTAACATATATCTCGAGATATACCTCTTTAGCATTGATACATTGACACTAGCTGAGTATAAACATGTCATTATCTCTATTGCAATAAACATGTAACTTGGACCCATTTATAGTCTATTTTTATGTATGAGAGAGTAATAAAACAGCATTTCTAATGCAAAACTTAGTACGGTCATTTTAAATATTTTTACAGAATAATCTAAATATTTCCTAAAATTGTAATAAATGTACCTGAGCTATTAAAAGTTTTGGGTCTTTGATGGGTCCTTTATAAACATAAGCTGTACAGGACAATAGAAAAAGGTTTGGACAGGCCAAAAGCCCTGTGTATTAAAGATTACGTAGCCGTATCTTAAGACTATTTTCAATAAGTACCTATTTGCCAATTTTGTTTTATTTTAATTCCAAGAATTTCTTACAGTAATCGAATTATAAGTAGATAAAAACTTTCCCAACAAATTTCACTGAAAATGCGATTATAGGTTTTCCATTTAGTAAGGAGGTCCAAGTTGTGTATTCTTGATAGTTTACTAAATGTCGTTTAGTTGCAACTTGCAAGGTGCAGTGTGAATTCTATAGTCTATTTTTATGTATGAGAGAGTATTAAAATAATAAAGCGTTCGTAATCCATAGGCGTAGCACTTCTTTTATTAGACAGATAAATATTTTTTGAAGTTATTCCTCGAGTATACACTTATATTTTCACCTAATTAACCCGCTTATAACTTCTAAACAGCTAAAGGTAAAAAAGTGCAATTTTTTCTAAAATGTTTTATTTTTCCACAAGGTATGTTAAGAACATTGTGTCAAATGGGTTATGTAGGTATAAGGGTTTAAACTTTGACTTTTAAATAACGTTACGTTCATAAATAATAATTTTAATATAAAAAATACTTCTTACCTACAAATCCAAATCAGAATCGAAATCAGAAGATGAACTGTCGCAACCAATATTTACAATGAGTGGCTCGATCATTTCATCAGTAATATCGTCCAACTTCCACATTTTCTCTTCTTATTTAATCGTATGATTTACTGCCTTTGCCCAGTTTTCAGGCTTCACATTATTTACAGCCTCCAAAAACAACTGTTTAACATCACTCATTTTAAAAGAATTATTTTTTCTTGAAACTTCTCCCTTTATCTGTGCCCATATCAGTTCAATCGGGTTTACTTCGCAATGATATGGTGGTGATCTAACCACGGTCATCCCACGATTTTTTGCAATTTCATCAATTTCATATTTTTTGAATTTCTCTTTATGAAGGGAACACAAATGATACAGTTCTTTTCTCACAGAACTGGGATGGAACTTAATATTATTTGAATTTAGCCAATTCTGTAAATCTTTTTTTAACCACTTGGTTGTGGGTATTTTTTCTATAAGTATCGAGTGATAACTTGCATTATCCATTACTATTATACAGTTCTGAGGAAGAAGATCTATATTTGTTCGAACCACTCTTTAAAGACATCAGCATCAAATTTTCGATGATCACACTAGAATTCACACCATCTTGCAAGTTGCAACTAAACGACATGTAGTAAACTGTCAAGAATACACAATTTGGACCTCCTTACTAAATGGAAAATCTATGATCGCATTTTCGGTGAAATTTGTTGGGAAGGTATTTATCTACTTATAATTCGATTACTGTAAGAAATTCTTGGAATTAAAATAAAACAAAAATGGCAAATAGGTACTTATTGAAAATAATCTTAAGATACGGCTATGTAATCTTTAATACACAGGGCTTTTGGCCTGTCCAAACCTTTTTCTATTGTTCTGTACAGCTTATGTTTGTAAAGGACCAATAAAAGACCCAAAACTTGTAATAGCTCAGGTACATTTATTACAATTTTAGGAAATATTTAGATTATTCTGTAAAAATATTTAAAATGACCGTACTAAGTTTTGCATTAGAAATGCTGTTATATTACTCTCTCATACATAAAAATAGACTATAGTGTGATCATGGAAAATTTGGAAGGGCCGCGTAAACGACAAAAAATCGGTCCTGTTAAGTTTTATACACTTGTTATTTAGTAGTTGTTGTTGTTGTCACCTTGTATATAGATTGAGAAAAAAATATGATATGTCAGTTAATAAAAGTCAAGTCATATTAAAGTCTTTTATATACATAATTGGTATTTCCTGTACGGGCAGATTATTTCCCATACAGTGTTTGGTCCTTTCGAGCTACTGAAAGCGCTATGGAAGACATTCCAATTGGAAAAAAAGCGCTGCAGGGTACCGACCTTCGCCGAAGTGAGCGACTAAAAGAGTTAAGTTCTAAGCGGGTGCCGGGCGAAAAAGTCATTCCTGAGGTTGAATTTATTGCAATGGAGAGTACCAGAGCTAAAAGTACTCCTCATTTGGGAAAGCAGTTAAATCAGAACTCAAATAGTTTGACAGCCATCAATCTCGCCGAGAAAGAACGTGTTCAAAGCTTAAGGTCGGAGAGAATAAATTTTGTTCCTGAAAGACAGAGAGCAAACTCAAGTATTGCTAAATCAATAGATGGTAATTCAAAAAAGTCTAGGAAGTCAGAAGTTATAAGGTTAAACCTCGAGTTAAAAAAATTGCAACAGCAAAAGCAATTTGAAGAAGAGGAACATAAACTTCTTGAAAAGCGACGTGATACCAGATTGAAGATTATTGAGGTTGAACAACAGTTATTAACCCAAGAAATTGACAGTGAAGATGAGATTGAATCAGTTAGTCAGGAGGTAAATTTATACGAAGACTCTGATTACCTAAATAAATGGGTGGAAAGTGTAGATATAAAACAAGATTCACCTGTACAAGGCACTTCAGGTTTCGTTGCGGGAGGAAATAGAGGCGACACTGATTTGTTGTTAAATATAGCTAAACAATGCGTTCAAAATTCCACCAACACAAATACCCTGTTAATCCAACAAAAAATGCGTGAATTGATTCATTTTTCTGGTGACATTACTGAGTGGCCTATCTTTATTAATGAGTTCAAAAGATCTACTAAGCAATACAGACTCACTGAATACGATAATTTGATAAGATTAGATCGTTCATTAAAAGGTAAAGCCAGAGAAACAGTGAAAGCCTTGTTGACTATGCCTGAAAATGTCCCGAAAATTATAAAAATACTGGAAACCAATTTTGAAAGATCAGATTGGATAATCCTCTCATTAATGGATAAAGTTAGAAAATTTAATGTATTAAAGGAAGAAAACATTGAGAGTTCTATTGCCTTTTTAAATGCTTTAAATAATATGGTCATTACTATTAGAAACATTAACGTCCCAGAGTATTTGTTTAATCCAGAAATGCTACAGAATTTAGTTGAGAAACTACCCCCGATGCAGAAATACAACTGGGGTAAATTTAAATATGAGTCTGATATTAATGGTAAATCTACGTCGTTGGCAGATTTTACAGAATGGTATGAAGCAGAAGTAGGTGTATTAGCTGCTACTTGTAATCCTTTCCAAAGAAACAAATGTTCTAGAAAACAATCTGTAATGACGCTAAAAGATTATGAAATTAAAAAGACTGATAACTGTCTCTTATGTAAGAACACTCATAATATCAAAGACTGTAAACAGTTTCTGGATAAAACGGCGGAGCAACGTCGGCAAAGTATTTTAACTTTAAAACTATGTTTCCTTTGTCTAAAGGACGGCCATACTTTTGAAAGATGCAACAAAAAAGGCAGATGTGGTGTTAACGGTTGCAAAGGTAGACATAACCATCTTCTACATCTCGAGCGATCCACTAATAATAGAGAGACTTTCGAAGAAATCCACAGTCCATCAATACCTACACCAGTATCAGATTTTTGTGCCAATGTTACAAACCGATCTGAAAAGGTTTTACTGAGGATAGCGCCAGTGATACTCCGAGCAGATGGTCGAGAAATCAATACCTATGCTCTTTTTGATGAAGGTTCGACGTGTACTATGATCGAAGAAGAGCTAGCAGAAAAAATAGAACTTCATGGTCCACAAATTCCTTTATGTTACCAATGGACAAATGACATAACTCATTTCGAAGATACGTCACAATTAGTTTCCTTTCAAATCGCTGCCAACTTCAATAAAAAGCCAAAATTTTATAAACTTAATAATGTCAGAACGGTGAAAAATTTGAACTTACCTCATCAGAACCTTGATGCTGTTTTACTGTCTCAACAGTTTAACCACCTTGACCTGTCTATTTTAAGACGTTTACAAGATGCGAAACCTAAACTTTTGATTGGACAAGATAATTGCGGTTTAATTGTTCCACGGCAAGTTATTCAGCCTCGGTTAAACCAACCTATTCTATCTTACGCTAAGTTAGGATGGACTGTTCATGGAGTTGTAAATGAAAGTTCTTCCTATACTGAGCCCATTCATGTCCACCTTTGCTGCAAGCATTCTGCTGATGAAGAACTTCACCTTTTGGTAAAAAACAGTTTCAACCTAGAAGACTTTGGTATAAAATCCAAGGGTGGTATTAAATCTGTAGAAGACAAGAAAGCAGCTAAAATTATGGAGAAAACTCTTCATTACATTGGCAATCGTTTTGAAATCGGTCATCTTTACAAGCATGAAGACGTTACTTTTCCAGATAGTAAAAGTAATGCCTTAAAACGTCTTTCATGTATGCAAAGAAAAATGGACAGAGATAAAGAATTTGCAAAGCAGTACTGCCAAAAGTTTGAAGATTATCTACATAAAGGTTATGCTACCAAACTGGAAAAGTGGCAAGTCACAGAAAACCCTAGAGATTGGTATTTACCCCACTTTGCCGTCTGGAATGAAAACAAACCAGGCCAAATTAGGCTAGTATTTGACGCTGCAGCAAAATCGCACGGTTACTGCATAAACGACTTCCTGTTTCAAGGCCCAGATTATGTGCCTCCACTAATTGCGGTATTATGGCGTTTTCGTCAGGGTAGAATTGCGATTAGTGGAGATATAAAAGAAATGTTTCACCAAGTGGTCATCCGGAAAGAAGACAGGTGCAGTCAACGTTTCTTTTGGCGTGGAGGAAATAAAAATCAAGAACCCGATGTTTACCACATGAACGTCATGATTTTTGGGGCTATATCCTCTCCTTCCAGAGCACAATTCGTGAAAAACAAAAATGCTGAGAGATTTCAAGCCGATTTTCCTAATATTATAAGAGCTATTACCAAGCAGCATTATGTCGATGACTACTTGGACTCATGCGATTCTGAAGCAGAAGCCATCAAACAGGTCCAGCAAGTTATTCATGTCCATAAAGCAGGTGGATTTGAAATGAAAAAATGGATAAGTAATTCATCTGCAGTAATATCATCAATTCCAGAAGATATTCGTGGTAATATGTCTAGTATGAATATAGACACAGATAAAATTGAACGAGTTCTTGGCTTATCCTGGTCCCCTCGTACAGATGAGTTTGTTTTCACCTTAAATTTCAAGAAAATCCCCAACGATCTGATTGACTGCTCCAAGATTCCAAGTAAACGTGAAGTTCTGAGAATTGTGATGTCCGTTTTTGATCCTCTAGGATTTCTAGCTCCGCTGATGGTAAAAGCGAGGATATTAATGCAGAATATATGGAGATATAATGTAGAATGGGATGCAGAAATTCCAGACAGCCTCTTTCCAACTTGGAAGCAGTGGCTAAATGATCTACGTTCCGTATCGCCAATTATAATAAATAGATGTTATTTTCCTAGACCGCCACCTAAAAATAGAGTAGATCTACATGTCTTTTCAGATGCAAGCGACAAAGCTTACTCTGCTGTTGCATACATAAGATTTGTAGATTCTTCAGAGATCTTCACTAGTTTCGTCACTTCCAAGTTTAAAGTAGCTCCAATCGCTCAGCAAACAATACCAAAACTAGAACTTCAAGGGGCAGTTCTAGCATGCAGATTAGCAAAAACAGTTTGTAGTGAGATAGAATACGAAGTCCAGTCAGTTTACTTTTGGACAGATTCCTTAGTTGTATTGAAACAGATTAGATCCGAGAGTAGACGATTTCCTATGTTTGTAGCCTGTAGGGTAGGAGAGATCCAGGAAAACACTAATGTTAAACAGTGGCACTGGGTACCTTCAGATCAAAATGTGGCCGACCTAGCTACCAAAGAAGTCAAAGGTTTAGACTTGAATACTAGAAGTAAATGGTTTTTAGATCCAGCATTCTTAAAACGTGCAGACGAATATTGGCCCAGTGAACCCAAATGTGAAATAGAAGATTGTTGCCTACTTGTTGATGTTATTCAAGATAATCAATTAGAACTTCCAGATGTATATAGATTTTCTAAATATCGAAGACTCCTACGAGCAACAGCATGGATTGTACATTTTGTAAATATGATTAAGTTAAGAAAGGAAAACAGGAAATCCAGTTTGATTTTAGATGTAGAAACACTAGAGACAGCTAAAATACTTTTAATCCAGAAATGTCAAAGAGATAGTTTTGCGAAAGAGCTAATGGCTTTAAAGAAAGAAAATGAAGTTAGGAAAAATAGTCGATTGTTTAAACTATCTCCTATTTTGGACAAAAAAGGTATAATTCGTCTTCAAAGTAGATTTCCTGATAGTTCTAAACTAAATCTGAGTTATGATATGAGATATCCTATTATTTTGGATGACCGACATAGATTTACCCAACTATTAATAGACAATTTTCACAGAGAAGCAGGTCATATAGGAGTAGAAACCGTTATAAGTAATATAAGGCAAACCTACTGGATACTGCATACACGTTCAGCC
Source organism: Psylliodes chrysocephalus (assembly GCA_927349885.1). Lineage (NCBI taxonomy): Eukaryota > Metazoa > Arthropoda > Insecta > Coleoptera > Chrysomelidae > Psylliodes > Psylliodes chrysocephalus. The sequence goes on along the minus strand of OV651815.1, from coordinate 30,393,179 downwards.
GTAAAGAAGTCTTTTAAAAACTGTAGAGATTGTAAAATCCGAAAAGCGAAACCTATTGCGCCAGAAATGGGGCTTCTACCACCAGAAAGGCTAGAACCTTACGTGTTTCCATTTAGTTATGTTGGAATAGACTTCTTTGGTCCCATCACCATAACAGTAGGCAGAAGAAATGAAAAGAGGTATGGGGTTCTCTTTACCTGCTTAACAATAAGAGCAGTGCATATTGAAATAGCTGCATCTCTGGACACAAGCTCGACTATCCTCGCGATACGAAGATTTATGGCTCGGCGGGGACAACCTGTAGAAATTTTTACTGATAACGGGACAAACTTCGTAGGGGCTGAACGAGAACTAAGGGAGTATATCCAGAATTTAGATAATCACAGGATAAATGATGAACTATCTTCTAAGGGTGTGACTTGGAAGTTCAACCCTCCTGGAGCCCCGAATATGGGCGGAATCTGGGAGCGTATGGTTCGTTCGATTAAAACTGCTCTAAAAGTAACTCTGAAGACAGCTCATCCCAAGGAAGAAGTACTGCGAACTCTTTTAACCGAAGCTGAGTATACCGTCAATTCAAGACCACTTACCCATATTTCTGTAGACCCTAACGAACTAGTACCAATAACTCCAAATCATTTCTTGCTACTTAGATCTGGTACGGTAGCTTTGAGCGAGAATCCTGGTGACGTCATCAGTAGAAAGCAGTGGTTGTTTGCTGAAACTTTAGCAAATTCCTACTGGAAGAGATGGATATTGGAGTTTCGTCCAACTCTAGTTAGTCGTCAGAAGTGGTGTTCTAAGTCAAGGAACTTTAATGTTGACGATGTCGTTATTATAGTCGATGAGAAGGCACCGAGAAATGAATGGTTGATGGGCAGAATATTAGAGACATACCCTGGTAAAGATGGTGTCGTACGAGTCGTTTCAGTTTCAACAAAGAAAGGCACCTATAAGCGACCAGTCTCAAAATTGTGTCTAATTGCTACGGATAGTGAAGAATGCAAGTCTTCACGGGGTGGAGGATGTTAAGTTTTATACACTTGTTATTTAGTAGTTGTTGTTGTTGTCACCTTGTATATAGATTGAGAAAAAAATATGATATGTCAGTTAATAAAAGTCAAGTCATATTAAAGTCTTTTATATACATAATTGGTATTTCCTGTACGGGCAGATTATTTCCCATACAGGTCCTTTAACAGTTAATGAAAAAACATTAATATTTAATTGTTTTAAATCATTTACAGACAAACATTTATGTAAAAGTGTTGATGACACAGTGGAATTAGTTAGTAGTACGCTTGGTGTTGGGAAATATACGATTTACAGAGTTGTTAAAGAAGAGAAATGTGGCGAGTTTTAAACAGCACGTAAAGCTCCAGGGAAACCAAAATTTCAATTAGAAAATCTTTTGAAAGAAAGACTTCGAAGGAAAGTGCATGCGTTCTTCTTTAGAAAAGAATTTCCGACAGTAGACAAAGTTCTTGCCACGGTTCGAGATGATAAGGATTACCCTGAAATGAGTCGAAGCACACTATGGAAACTTTTAAAAGAAATAGGTTTCCTATGGAAAAAGTATTCCAGAAAGTCTATTTTAATAGAAAGAAGCGATATTGTAGTATGGAGAAGAAATTACCTAAGGACTATAAAAGAAATGAGAAACCAAAGAAGAAATATATTTTATTTAGATGAAACATGGATCAACGAGGGACATAAACCAAATAAATTTTGGCAAGATGAAACTGTTACAAATCGAAGATAGGCTTTTTTAAATAATTTATCTACTGGTTTAAATCCACCATGAGGAAAGGGGCGCAGACTAATAATAGTACACATCGGTAGTTAAAACGGTTTTGTTAAAGGTGGTTTATTGACTTTTGAATTATAGATCTTCTTCCTCAGAACTGTATAATAGTAATGGATAATGCAAGTTATCACTCGAGACTTATAGAAAAAATGCCCACAACCAAGTGGTTAAAAAAAGATTTACAGAATTGGCTAAATTCAAAGAATATTAAGTACTATCCCGGTTCTGTGAGAAAAGAACTGTATTATTTGTGTTCCCTTCTTAAAGAGAAATTCAAAAAATATGAAATTGATGAAATTGCAAAAAAATCGTGGGATGGTGGTGGTTAGATCGCCACCATATCATTGCGAAGTAAACCCGATTGAACTGATATGGGCACAGATAAAGGGAGAAGTTTCAAGAAAAAATAATTCTTTTAAAATGAGTGATGTTAAACAGTTGTTTTTGGAGGCTGTAAATAATGTGAAGCCTGAAAACTGGGAAAAGGCAGTAAATCATAGGATTAAAGAAGAGAAAATGTGGAAGTTGGACAATATTACTGATGAAATGATCGAGCCACTCATTGTAAATATTGGTTGCGACAGTTCATCTTCTGATTTCGATTCTGATTTGGATTTGTAGGTAAGAAGTAGTTTTTATATTAAAATTATTATTTATGAACGTAACGTTGTTTAAAAGTCAAAGTTTAAACCCTTATACCTACATAACCCGTTTGACACAATGTTCTTAACATACCTTGTGGAAAAATAAAACATTTTAGAAAAAATTGCACTTTTTTACCTTCAGCTGTTTAGAAGTTATAAGCAGGTTAATTAGGTGAAAATATAAGTGTATACTCGAGGAATAACTTTAAAAAATATTTTAACTGTCTACTAAAAGAAGTGGAACCCCTATGGATTACGAACGCTTTATTATTTTAATACTCTCTCATACATAAAAATAGACTATAGCTTCCATCTAGCCTTTTGTATAAAACTGTTTAAAATTGTATCTTTCAGCTGTTTTTGAACAAAAAAATTAAATGTATTGTTCTGGCATAATATTAATAGATTTTAGCCAGTATAAAAAAAAAGGCAAAATTAACCATTTGAAAATAATTGATAAGTTAAGAAGATGTACAATGGACCTAGTGAGGCCTTAGTGCCACTCTCCCTGCTCTCTTTCTATATGAGAATTATCATCGTTTTGTATTTTATTTGGTAAATCTAAAATAAAAGATAAGGAGTCATTGTTGATGTCGCATGAATTGCATACATCTTTAGAGTTTTGCACAATATATGACATGGGTGAATTCGTTCCTAAGTTAGATCTTGATTGAACTTTTCTTAAAAACTGTGATGTGCGTAAAAATACAGGAGTAAAAGTTAATTAATGAAAGTAGCCTTAAGAAGTCTATTTGATTATTTAGTACTTACTTTATATGCGTCAATAAAAAAATATTCCTCTAAGCTCTAACTTGGGAATGTTAAATGTATTACATAATTATTTTCAAGATATTCCCCATTCGGGATAAACACCATTATTTTTTAAAGTGTTTTTGATAGTCAATATTTTTTTTTTAATTTAAATTTTTTGACTGCGGGAACTGAGTCCATTTTGGTATTAATTATAAATAGATTTCCAAACAAAGGATACATATTTTAATCTCAAACGTACATAACAAATTATAGCATTAATTCAGTACGAGATAAAGAGTTATTTTCTATTTTATACTCATATTCAATTATATCTTCAAAAAAAGGAGGAGGTTCTCAATTCATCGAAATATATATTTTTTTATGTATTTTTAGCGATAATTCTTTACTACGTTGTCCGATTTCTACGATTCTTTTTGTTTTGTTAGAAAGAAAGCACCGGATGGTCCCATATAAACTTGGTCAAGATCTTATAATGACGTCCGTAAGAAAATCATCAAACTCTTCATTTTTTTTAGTATTTTCAGCGATAATTATGTAACAAGTTGTCCGATTTCTATGATTCTTTTTTTGTTAGAAAAGGTATACCTCAGAGGTAGTTCCATATACAATTGATCAGGATCGGATGATCTTTGAGATCATAAAAAGTCTTAATTTTTAAGAGGATACGCACAATTGTAAAGTCAGTTTTTAAAATTGCTTTTATAACTTGTATAAGAAACCATTTTACAATTGTTAACAATCAAGCCAAGTTTATTTTCTAAACACCAGTTTGTTTTGGATTAATGAGAATGGACTGTAGTTTTATGTATTTATTTTAACAATAATTATTTTAACTTAAATATTTACTTTACATGATAGCCTTTTGTCACTTGTTACAACAGATGTTTTCTTGTCAACAACGAAAGCTTGTTTATTTCACCCGCGTAAGTCGATTGCATCAGAAAGTTCGTTAAAATGTTAAAATAATTTTCGATCAGGTAACACCTTTCTTACAATTCGCCGCGATAAAAACGGAGAACAATAGATGTACCACAGCTTTATTGTATAAGCTGTGGATGCACTGTCTTTGGCGTCGTCACAGTCAGATCGACAGAGTTAATAAATACACTTGACCATTAGTCCGGGAAACTAGGAACAAATTGTAGTCAGAAACACAGAAACACAGTTGGTGCACAATGTCAAAGGTTATGTTGTTGTGCATCATAATCGGAGCTAATTTTTATTAAAGTTAAGATTTTTAGGTGGTTCGAATATTTTAATTTTTCACATGTTAGACAAATTATCCATTAAAAATAAAAAAAAATTATCTTTGCGGAACTTCTGATAAGGCACAATATTTTCTAGAACTGTATTTATTGTAAAAAACAAATTGATTTTTGTTACTAAATTTGAATTAAGAAATTGTATATCATCAGAGTTATATCCAAGTTATAGATCCCGTCTACTTGGCATTGTTTATCTAAATACTGTGTGAATATTGTGAGGAAGAAATGTGGTTTAAGATAAACATGGTCAAATATATATCTCCACTCTTATGGATCAGATAAATCTTGACTTTTCTCCACACTGAAGGAAATGTTAAGGTTTCTTATGCAAGATTGAAAACTATATTTAAAGGAACAGCAAAAACTCCTGCACAATCCCTAATTATTATAAAAGGTTCGGATATAAATTTATCCTTTAACTTTTTTTTGTAATATTACACACCATGAACTTACTAGTAACCGGAAAACGAATGTTTATATGTATAGTTGTTGGGTACAAATAGGTTGATTAAGTAAATATTATAGTAAGCTACCATTAGTAATATATTTGCACAAATGCCTTATTCAATAAAATCGTTTATAATCATTTATATTTAGATACTCACATATCTTTTGAGGTCAAAAAGGCAGCAGAATGACCGTGCAGATATATTGAACTATTTGAGGACGAAAGAAAATCACAATAGTTGTGCAGTCTACTCAATATATTTAATAGAAAATATGATTATTTATTTTAATATAGAGGCGCACTGTATAATGTAAGTCGTCACAAGTTCATTCTGTATTAAATTATCGAAGTGTTAAATAACAATAAAGTGTTCATATAAAGTAAAATATTGTTTTATTATAAAAGTCTACATATTAAACTTCAAAATTATAATTTATCTGTTATCAAGTGTCACAATTAAATTCAAATTGTCCATTTTTTTAATAATTTAGTCCTTAGTAGTCTCATATTCATGTTGGTACTACTGAAAGAATAATATACAAATGTTATAATCATACTTTTATAATTGAACAATTTTTTTAAATAACCATTTAAAATTTTGTAGCAATATATAATTCACAAATGATGAAACATCCCACCCTATTGCGCTTGAACATTTCTAATTTATTCTTGGAAGAATTTTATTAAATAAAGTTTTATTGACAATTATTTCCATTTATTATTATAAATATTAAATGAATATTAAAACTCATTAGCCTTTATCAAAATTGAAGATGGTCAAACCGTATACGAAACGTAGGATACAAAAATCAACAGAATACTATTTAAAATTTTAGCTAAGATTTAAAAAATGACATACAAATTATTGTAAGCTTCACTTACCTTGTCTAAATCATCTGTAACTTATCGATGTACCTAGGTATTAAAAAAACATTTAGAAAACGAAAGTGTACGAAAGCACTATTTCGAGTAAATCCCGAAAACTCCGATGAGGATGAAATAGCGGAAAACTGAGGGAGTTGTGGATGATGCGCAAACGGTCGCAGAGAGACTGCAACTTCTAACTTCCCAACTATGATACAGACGTTATCCAGAGAATCCTGTCAGATATCCCGAAAATTTCCAGTCAACGCCGCGCATTGGGCTTTTATTTAACTATTTTGGACTGGAATGATTACTTCGTATTTAATAATATCTACCAAATAGGGTAAATAATTAAAATGTCTGTTGTTTATAATAAATGAAATTAACTTCACAGTTTTTCTAGAGATGAAAAAATTGGGAATTTTAAAATATTAAAAATAGAAAATCGGAAAAATTTATATATAATTTTGGTAGAGCCTCTGCTTGTGGATCCAAGGGTCCCAGGTTCCAATCCCACCGTTGGCCGGAATTTTTTCATTTAATTTAATTATTTAAAATTAATTCTGATGCCTTGGTAGGATTCCCCACTCGACCATTCATTGTTGGGTTCTAATTAACAGTGCTGTTCCTAAAGTGGCGCTGGGAAACAGTAACTAAGCCTACACAGAACACGAGGTGAAATAACCTTTGCAGTTAAAGCCGATGATACAAAAAAAATTATGGAAAAGTTTAGATGTATATGAATTTTAATTACAAATAGAGGTAAATAAACAAAAATATCAGTGGAAGTTGTTTAAAAATATAACTTGTGCGTGATTAATATTAATTATATCTGGACAAAATGTAAAAAAAAAAAAAAAATTAAAAACTACATTAAATAAATGAAAAACAATATTGGTTTTTGCGTTTTTTTTTTTTTGGTGACAGATATTGGGAAAGTAATGATAAATATTTTCGTTATTTATTTTGTATAATCACTTGTGTTTTATGTATTTATTTATGATTACACTTGATTGAACAATATGAATCTATAAAAACTGTATGTTTAATTTAATTTTTTATGCTAAAATAGTATATTACATTACGAGTGTAGAAAATCACTTTTCACACAAGAAATGTACAATATTTTTCCTACGACCACAAAATAATTTCATCAAAAAATGTAAAACCAGGTTATTATTATAATAATAAAAATGTATAAAAAAAAATAAGTAATCAACAATAATTGTATTTATTTAATTTTCATATTTTTTGAAACAAAAATAAAAAAAAACAAAAAAACAAAAAAAAACAAAACAATAAAAACAAAAAAAAAAAACAAAAAAAAACAAAAAAAAACAAAAAAAATCTGCAATCATCAAGTTTTGAACGCGGTCTCACGGACCCGTTGTGTAAGCCAAAGTTCAAATTGCAACCCTACAACCTGAGTTAATGGGTCTTATGTCAAATGTTAATTCGATTTAAACCGAATAAAAGCCGAAATAATGAGATGAATTTAGTTATTTTAAAATTATTTTAATAATTGTTAAAAATAAATATCTAGGATCTATGTTAATCGTCAATTTTAATAATTTATTCATCATATCGATTTTACTGTTAATATGGACAATACATAAATCAAAATAGAAATGATGCGTTTGACATTATGTGACAGCTGATGCGGAAATGTAAAACGAGGTTTATACTATTATAAATAAAATTAATTTAAAAAAACAATCAATATTAATCGTATTTATTCAATTTTAATATTTGCTAAACAAAAATATAAAAAAAAACACAAAAAATTCTGCCCCCGCAAGAATTTGAACGCGGTCTCTCGCAGGTCTCAAATGGCAAAGTTGATAAAGTTTGATACTTTACCACCTGAGCTAATAGGCCTTGCGTCAATTGAATGATCTAATCGGTTGTGTTTAACCAGAATAAAAAGCAAACATAACTTAGTTATCTAAAAATTATTTTAATAATAATTGTTAAAGATAAATATCTAGGATCTGCATCACAACAATTTCAATAATTTAACAATCATATCGATTTTAGTATTAATATGAACATTACATAGATCAAAATAGAAATGATGCGTTTGACATTCAGATGTTGATGCGGAAAGTAGCATATTCGCACACGGGTGGAAAGTAAATTCTTATTCATACGCGTGTGATATAGGGCACTGTCCACAGGACTATATAGTGAGATATGGTCACTTTCCTAAGTGGTCGTAGGAAAAATATATTTTTTATTACTTATTATATATTATCATTTGTGTATTTATTTATAATCACCACTCTCAAGTAAGCGTATTTTACTTCGCGGTTTTCGTTTTATGTTTATTTGTACTTTTCTATTTTTTAATATGTAGTATATACGAGTATATATGCAATTAAACGTAAGTATTATTATTATGATATTATAAATTCTACAATCGGGATACGCGTCTACAATCTGGATAATTATCTAGTGTCGAGATTAGGGGCGGTTTCTCCATTGGTTCATTTGTGCAGTGAACACCTAGTTAAATTTCATAAAAACACATTATTTTAAAATTACATAAATAACATAAAAAAATAAATTTAATTTTAATATATTTATTACGTGTTAATCTATATTTTTTGATACATCATTGCACTCTGGCTGATCGCCTCTCTGTGGCACAGTATTTTTTAATTTCATTAAATCCATAAATAAAAAATTCGATAGTCCTAACTTTAAAGTAAAATTCGTATTTTATAAAATGAATAAAACATTTCACCCGCCAGAATGTCAAGCAGAATATAATTTTAAACATCTGACAATCTGGCCGCGTGTTGACTGGTATTTTATAAAACAACTAGGCATTTTATAATCAGACTAGCCAAATGGGAATGTTGAACGGGAATTTGACAATGTGGTCTCCTTTTGTAAAACGACGTGTTTTAAAATTTGGCTACGACTTATACATAAATATGTAATCCTTCGGGAACAAGTAAATTAAATTAATGTATCGTTCATCAGCGTTTTATTTTCCTGGACAAGAAGTTTATCTTTACGGTACTTAATTACAGTACACACCCGTACAGGTCTCAGCCGATGAATAAACAGAGGGTCAAACTCCCAAAAGTTCCCAATGTGTCTAATGTCAAAAACTTTACTTTCTTGGAGCTCTGTGAAATACATCTTCTTTTAACCATAAATTATATTTTTAAAGTTCATTTTTGTATTTTGTTCAGATAATCTGAATGACATTTATATCTTCCCAACCTATTTTTCCATATATGATTTATGACTGAATTAATAAAAATTTATTAAAATAAAACTCAAAGCCTGTGTCATATAAATACAACTGACTGTTTCTCTCAGGAAAACAGGTACTTCTTTGGCTAATACACAAACAGGTATTGAATTATATTTAAAGAAAAAAAAGCAGAGATAAAAAATTAATTTCAACACTATATCTTTGAGAAAGAAAATAATTCCAAACTCGTTTGATATATTTTATTTTACTCTACTTTTGATTTTGCTTATTAAGGAGAACGTCAATCTTGGACCGGTTTCATCCTTATTAGGACTCTTCAGCAAGACATTCTTGATTTGCATATGTATATCAAGAAATATGCAAAAAGTTTAAATCCAAACTGTTTGTCAGATAGAAAATCTTTTTTTTTAAGAATTTTGTTAGACTTTCTTTGAGAATTTTTCAAAATTTTGGCAAAGTTTGATGTTAAGGTAATAATTAGTAACAACTAAATATATCAAGTTTAGATCAATTTTGTATATAGGCTTTATAATACCTGTTTCTTAAAATTTAAGGAAAATACGCTTTTTGAAAAGTTTTATTTGTAAAGTGAATTAGTGATATTGAAATTTTAGGGAAGATTTCTTTTAAAGTTTCGGCTTTAATGTTATTCTCTATTGGACATTTTCTATTTTTTAGTTCTTTTATAGCAGATTTACCTCAATAGAATTAGTTGGATGTAAATGCATTGAATTTTGTATTTCATCCATTTTTTCAGTATAATTGGGTGGTGTTTTTATTCTGTTAGCAGTGTAGTTTAATTGGTGAAAAATGATTACCTGAATAGTACATTAAAAGTAGACATTTGGCGTTTTTATTTGTTAAATTCAAAACAGCGTTATACTTTTTTGTTAAATTGCTCGGGGAGCAATTCAACTGCTCTACATCACTGTTTAATCTTAAAAATTATAAAACATGTCATGTCAGAAGTACGTAAAAAGAAGGTTGACGAAAATCTTATTGGCTGCTAAGGGTTATGTGTGCAATGGTTTCACGCAGAATGCGTAAATTTAAGCAAGGCCAGTTTTGATGTTTTTTTCGAAATCTAGAAATGTTTTCTTTGTATGTGACATTAATTGTTGATAAAAGCATTCATGAGAATTATCAAAATAGTATTCAGGAAATCGAAAATAAAGTCTCTGAAATAATAACTAAAGTCAAAATAAATGGTCTTATTCAAAATATGTGCAATAATTGTCAAGAAAGATTAATAGTTTCGCAAAAATTCTAAAGGATAATTTAAAGTTACTAATTCTTAATGAAGTTTCCAAATCAAATGTGCCAGAAAAGTCTTTATTTTCGAATGTTCTTCAATCGAAAATAGTTCTTCAACCTAAAACTAATCCCAACATGTGTTCACAACTAAAACTGAAACATTGACGAAGATCGACTCTATAAATTCGAATATAAACATATGGAGACGACTAGAATTGGCGCTCTCGTTGTTAGCTGTGTAAACGAAGATGTTTCGTCTAGACTTAGTTATTTAGTGAATAATCAACTAGGTGACAAATATGATGTGAAAAAGTAACAAATATGTCTAAAAAGTATGAGAACGATGTCCTAATTAACTACTTAAAATCACAAAACATGTCATGTTTTAACTCTGATTCTAAATGCGATGGTATATCTATTAAACCACATAAACGTAATTAGGGTTTGATTTTGACTGCCCTATATATTCGGCACTTGAATCTCGTCGTTGTTTTAAATGTTGTTCACCATGTCTCAGATAAAGGTGTAAACTGGGGTAAATCATTGCAGGCAACGAATGATGACTGAGAGTGTACGATACGATAGTTACAGTCGCGTTACAACAAAAGGCAGCACTTAACGAGGCGTTTTAGTAATTAATTTTGGCGAATTTTAAAAAATCATTAAGATTAGTGCTGTTGAGGACTGCATTTATTTTTATTATGATATTTGTAAATTTAAAGCCCTTTGATTTTCTTCTCGGAAACTGGAAGGAATTAAAACTTTAAAATATATGCATATTCTAGATAATGGGTGCTATGATTGAACGTTTACGTTATCCGTAACGTACATGTTATGCCGAATTTTAAAAGTATAGAGGCAAGTTCGTATGATGGAAACCTGTTAAATTAGAACATAACAGGCGAAAAATAACAGTAATGTGTTATGAAAGACTTTACATCATACGAATTTGTCTCTTTGCTGTTAAAACTCGGCCTAACATGTACGTTACGGATAACGTAAACGTTCAATCATAGGACCCATTATTGCCTAATTTATTTTGCCAAAATTTTATTTTTTTAACATAATTACTTTTTGAAATAACTTTTTCCTAAAGTTATATTCACCTTAAGGATAAGGAAAGGGCATATAGAGTTTATACAAAATGTGGTAGCCTCAATAGTCACCAACGTATTAAAACTACTTTCCTATCTGTATACAGAGTTTTCGAGTTTTCGTCTGTATCCTCGATAACTCATGAACGGATACAAAGAAAAACACCAAATCTGGGGGGGGGGTACTTTATAGAATATATCTGTTATTTACGTTTGGAGAAGATGCTGGAATGCGAAAACCTGGTCCCTTACATTCCTATCTCTCCCAATTACCACGTGACTATATACAGTATAAAGCACTTTTTATGCGTTATTGGGGTCTATTCTGTAACAATTCCTTTATATTTAACGGCTTTTAAAAATATTTTCTTCTTTACTTCTGTCATTATTTAAACGGATCTTTAAATACATTAGAGGACTATCTTAAAGAAATCTGTTTAAATAATGACAGAAGTAAATTAACGAATACGAACATATTTTTATAGGCCGCCAATATTTTTAAAGGCCGTTTAATATAAAGGAATTGTTACAGAATAGACCCCATTGTCAGCATACATTAAAATGCAAACATGCCCAGCCATTCAGAATTCATAATGTTCCAACCGATCGAATGATTCTTCGTTTAGTATCTGTCAGTTCCATTGAGGTAATATTGTCAGTTCGTATTTCGTTGGGGACTTTGAAATTTGACGGTAATTAACCTAACTTATCCTTCTTCCATGCCTTAGATTTCAGAATATCAAATTTCGTTGATTTCGCTTATTCGCGATATTTTAAATTCTATACATCTTATAGTTTATATGATTTTGTTAATTGCATATAAGAGTAGAAAAAAATTATTACAACAGCAATTTTAATATTTACTACATCTGAGTTGGGTTAGTTTTATAGTGGTTTTGAAATTAACTAATTAATTTACTTAACTTTTCAGAATCTTTATATTGTGGCATTTTCAGGATAAGAACATTAAGGTTATAATATAAATCTTATGTTTATTTTGCAGCCAACAAAATGTGATTTGTGTAATTGGAAATTTCACCCAGAATCTGCTGGACACTAACAAAATAAAGATATATGTCCAATGTATAGCAATAAATTATGAAAAGTAAAAACATGTAGAGATGACAACAATCACATGTATAATTGAACATGTCGAATTTAGCGCAATTGACGAGCGTTGGATGAGTCTTGCAAGGCTTTGGGGGTATTACACATTAGCCAGACTATATTTGCAGCTGTAATTCAATGGCTTTGATAATTTTTTTCCAATTTTTCACCTCTCAGACATATTACCCATACTCACAAATTAGCCAGATTATTATTTTTTTTTTTAAATTTACTGTCTTACCCTGGGTTTAAGGCTTGACACTTACTGCCTTCGATCATGTGTGGACTGTATGACTATGTTCGAAATAGGTTACCTGGGGGTGAAGGCCTTATGCTCCACCCTGTAGCCTCTAGAGGATGCTCTCGAAGTTCTGGATGATGCACTGATTTTATTCAAATGAAACTATCACCTTATATTTGAATTTAATATATTCACGGCTTACTGGTTCCACATTTTACATATTTATACTTGGTTACATAAATTATTAACTGATTACATGTTATAACTTTTTAAATCAAATCGCACAAATGCTTTTACTTAAATTTCGGCTTGCTGCCGGCGTTGACAAGATTTTTTGATGTGAGTTGTTCAACTGACAAAATGAAAGTGAAAGTTTTTTCTCCGATACAATCCAGCCAGCCAGCGACGGTTTTACCGCCTTTTTTCTCATTGGCCGTCCCAGATCGCATGATTGCGTACGCATTCATATTAACTTGTTTGCGAAGACACAGATGTCTAGCGGTCATTTGAAAGTCAAGCGTGTTTTAAGTTTAGATAATTAGTTTATACAGTGAGTGACTATTCAGTACTTTATTATTTTTGTTTGCTAAAAGCGGAGGTTTATACGGGGAGTGTCTACCTAGTATTTAGCAGATAGGACATGTTGAATGTAATTTCAACATTTACTATATTTCTAACTAATAGAATGATTTTTATTACTGGAAAAAAGTGCAGCATATTTATACTTTCAAACGTATTTTCCGCCTCAACCCATCGGAAAACCCCCTTACATATACAGGGTGTCCAGAAAGTCAACGATAATACTGAAAGGGGTGATGGACCAACTCATAAGCTTTCAGAAAAACATAATATGATCTTAGTAAAAAATCGATGGTGTTCAAGATATTGCCACTTTAATAAAATTCGTTAAAATCGTTCCCTTAGATCAGATTTTCGAGTGTCACTCCTAAAAAAATGTATAATTCTTAGATTCTGATTTAGATTTTGCAACTGTGAATAGCCATTTCATTAAACAAATATCAACATCGAACCAAAAGTTCAAAATATTCACTAAGAAATTTTATTTTCCAAGAGAAATAATTTCTTTTTATGTTCCATCACTCAATTTTAACACCCCATACTGTCCAAAAAAAGGCCTACACTAACCTGGCTAGTGATTTAAAAAGTTTGCTCATTTAATGTACTTTTAAAAACTACCCATTGTTCTAATAAACAGTTTACTGTTATTGACTTACAGTGAATTATATACCTAATTTACCTTACCTTACCTAAAAATTAAACAAAATTAAATCATGTTAATAAAAAATATATTTACCTTAAGAAAAATAAAAAATCAAACAATGTGTTCAAAGTGACCACCACCAACGCGAATGCAGGCGTGGCATCTTTTTGAAAAGGCCCTCTTTATTCATCTTGCATTTCTTGCCAAGTTTATCTCTTGGGCTACGTCAGTTATTCGCTAATGTAATTCATCAATATTACTTATTGGTCTTGCATAAACCTTTTCTTTTATACAACTCCAGTAAAAACAATCTAAGGGGTTTAGGTCTGGAGACCTGGGGGGCCATAAAACTGGACCAAGTCGGCCGATCCATCTGTGGGGGTAGGTTTGATTTAAGGTTTATATGGACCCCCGGAAAAAGTATCTATACGTTTAAAATTTCTGAAAAAATTTGTGAATGTATATACAACCTTAAGTATTATTCTACCAAAATTTCATCCGGTTTGTATCATTTGTTCTCACTTTTTTACAAGTATAAAACAAAGAAACTAGAATATCAAGAGAGATTATTTCATAAAATAAATTAGTTTTGGTTAAGAAACTTTTTGAACTTGCAGAAATGACGTAATTGAAGAATATATATATTTTATTCACAAAAATTAGATTTAAACTATAAAACTAAATGTAATATAATATACCTTCAATAATTATATTTGAAGACATTGACCTCGAAACAGTATTAATTTTTTTTATAAATTTAGTGAAAAATTCAATTAAACAATAACACTATTTTGAATTTCCTCTTTCAAAGCTTTATCTCTGAGAGGTGCTGCCATCTCAATCAGTACTTTCTAAAATTGCTCACAGAGAGCACTAAATTTCCTACTCAAACAGAAATTTCGGATATTCGTATACATCAACGCTACCTTGTTGCCAGATCGAGTTGTATTACTAAGTTCGCTGGATTAAATAATTATTTTTCTATTAATAATTCGGTCGATGCATTCCTATTCATTTTACAGAATATTTGAAATATTATTAAATGAATAGTGCATTCTAAATGATGCATGTGTTTTATCAATTAAAAAAGTTGAACAGATGTTTACCAAATATCAGTATCATGTTAATTGCATGTTGATTAGTTTTTAGTAGAAATTGGATCGTAGGAAGAGATTTAAGAGGGTTGCCAAGTAAAAAAACGAATTTTAAGATTAAAATAACAGTAAAGACATTTTTTCTGTTAAAAATATAAATTCGTAAAAATCTGATTGGCTTAAAAACCATAATAATACTTAAGTAGGTATTTCATATTTTTTTTACAAAAAAAAAATAAACTATTTCTATTATAAATAAATTTATTAAATATACCTTTTGAAAATTCCTATTGATCCTACAAAAAAATAAATCATTGCTTAACATTTAGTTAAAATAGTTATGGTTTTCCTAAGGGACAATTTTTTGCCATCAGCACTCAAAGTAGAACAAAAGTATTTGACATGTTTTGGTGCATTTAATAGTGTAAATTCTCGAGCTGAGTAAAAACGCGTTACTTAAAAAAATCATCTACCAATCCATCTGGTGAAGTTCCTAAGAAACGATAACCTTTTTCTAAAAAGATGAATAAACCACATTCAACAACTGTATTCTTTGTAATAGAAGCATATTTTCAATTGCAACATTTTCGTTAATTTTAACATCTATATCTGTAACGTGTGGAGGATGGGTTAACCCACGGCACTTAGGCCTTACTAAACCCATTTTGCATCTTCCTAAATAGATCGGCACCTCCTAGCTCGTGAGCCAGCCTACAGATTTAATGTAGTTGACAACATTGTCAAAAGATGCCTTTCTTATATCGGCTGGTGTTAGCCAATTATCACCGAATACAAATCATTTAATAAATGTGAGCATCGGGCAATCGTAGACGATATGCTCGATGATATCATCTTTTTGTTTGCACCCCTTGCAGAGTACGGATTCTGCCAGCCCCATGACATGGAGATGCTTCCCTACTTGGCAGTGACCCGTCAGAATGCCTGTGATCAGGCATCTAGTCATAGTCAAGTATTTGTTTGCTGTAGTATTGTCAGGATAACATAAAGGCTTCCTGCAGCTTCTTGTCTCATCCAATATTTCCTTGAACTTCACAACAAAATGTTCTTTAATTAAGCTTGTCAATCAATGTTGTCAGTCCAATATAATGGCCAGGTCCGTTGGTTGGCTGCCTGCTTGGCTAGTGAATTAGCAGGACGGTTACCTTTCAATGTGGCGTGACCTTTTATCCATATTAAGTTGACCGCATTGTTGATAGATACTTCGGCCAAAGCTATTACATTCTAGTACCAACCCTGAGTAAATTTGTGGTCTGTCCAGTGAGAGTACAGCATGTCAGCTATCTGTATAGATGGGCATGTTCCTTCCAGTGATATTGTTTCTGGTGATTTTTTTTGCTGCTATGAGAATTCTTATGATCTCGGTTTTAACTACACTGGCATTACTGCTCACAGCCCATTTTATGTTTAGGTTTAAAGATGTGAAGTATATTCCACATCCTAAGCCTTGTTTTTGTATAGAACCATTGTTGTAGGTATGAATTGTACCTTCCTATTCCGGCTCTTTGATTTGTTTTGTTATAACTTTAATAATATTTTCACGCTTCGTATAAATTCACATTTTTCAAAATTTTAATTAATTATTTAAATAACACCCTGTACGTAAAAGTTTGTTTAATTATGTCGCGAATTGGTTTTAAGTTGAAATCATGTACAAAATAAAGGTAACCTCAAAGAGACACACAGGGCGTTTTCAACGCTCTGGAACTCCATCGTAGAAAATTAAAAGTCTTTTTGTATTTTAAATCGCGGATTTAATAAATTGTTGTTACATGTGTCCCAGATATTGCAGTTGGTAAGCTAAATTGTTTTATATTTATTATAGTGTTGGTCCATATTTGTGTATGTCCAGCTGTGAAGTATTTTGTAGAATTGTTTTGTTGCACAGAAATTGTTAGCCCTTAAGGTAATGGAAGAGGCATGATTTATAAATAATATTCCCGGGTAAAGCAGTATAGTGAATACAGTCAATCATTGTGTTTGTAGTTTGTATGAACTATTGCCTAGAACAACGTGTTATTCGGCTTATATCTTAAAACTCATAAATTGCCGAATACTAAATATATTTCCTAATGGAAATACTATTTGTTTTAAGAAAACATTGTGTTTTCTTCAGCCCTTTTACAGAGACGTGTTAGGTCCTAATGTCAAAAGAGTAGGACCCTGATACAGTTAAGGGCTACGAAGCCAAGTTCAAGGCAATATAGTCTTTACATGATTAAGGCACTAGTGATATAATTATTGAATGGTCACCCCTAAATTCATTAAATGTGACATATTTTATAAAGAAACATGCAAAACGTGAGAATATTAATAGAAGAAATACCCAATTTTAACAAATTTTCTTGCAAATTGTTATGTCCTCTGCTAATAAATGTAGTAGCCACAAGATTAATCTTTGAAGTTTCTTTATTTGTGGTTATTGATTTCGCAAATCCACAATTGGAAAATTTAAAGAATAATTTTAAATTTAATCCTATACTGAATTCTCTGATAAATGCTAAATAACCAGTTTTTTGATGCAACATTTATGACTTTCCAGTGTACTTATATCATAAATGAAATGACGATTCGTCTATCAGAGATGAAAAATGGGTACGTCATTGTATTAGCACTTTACCCTATACAGGAATTTTCAATGAAAATTATCCACTTTAAATAATTTTAAAGGTGAGACTTTTATGAAAAAATACAAGAACAAGTCGAAAATCATAAAAGGGACAATTCTACTGGTGTATACTCTCCTCCCCATGACCAGTCTTCTTGTTTTTTTTTTTAATGAAACACCCTATATATTAGTAAGACAATAACTTAACATCAATCCCATATAAATTAATTTTATTAAGTTAAATGACAACCGGTTTTGGCCTTAGGACATCATCAGGTCTAAAAATAAAGTGATAAGTGCTTACAAAACACTACTAGGACGTCCCCATAAAAGGTTAAAAAAATACACGTGCATGATTAAAACCAAGCAACAACAAGGGTAAGGTAGTTGTAAGAAATATCATATGAGGGACATGTTGATAAATGTGAGAATATGGCGATGACTAGTGTTAGCCTGTAAGTAAATATTTTATGGAGACATCATATTATATTGTAAGCGCTTATTACTTTATTTTTAGACCTGATGATGGCCTAATCCCGAAACCGGTTGTCATTTAACTTCATAAAATTAATTTATGTGGGATTAATTTTGAGTCATTTTCTTATCTTTAAGGTACATATTAGTTACTCTGTATACTATCACATTTTTCCACTCTTTTATACTCTATTCGATTTCAAAAATGTATATCTGAATCGTTTGGAAGTTGCACTTCTTGAGCTTTTGTTTACGTTCTTTCTTTCCTTTCTGTCTATTTTTTTTTCTTTTATCACCTTTAAAATTATGGATAGTTTTCATTGAAATTATTTAATATTCATTTTATTATTAAATAGTACATAACTATAGCGCGCGAACGTATCCTACAGTCAGTTTTTTTTTATTATAATTTTTTGACTGCGCGAACTGAGTCCATTCGCCAGACTACATAGATTTTACCGGGTGTTCAAATTAAAGTGTTACAGTTAAATACCGCCAAAAATATGCATTTTAGAAAAAAAAGTTTTAGACAAATGTTTTATAGTTTTTTGGGGGAAACATTTTGGCTAAATTCATTTTTTTATAGCTGACCATAATATGACCATATCGAGGTAAACTTTGTTTTTTTAAACGGGAATCCCATTTTTTTCTTACATATTCTTAAAGTACATAAAAAAATAAGAAACTTTAGAGGGAAATATTTTTTTTTATTGGACTTACTTTTTGAGTAACAGCTACTTGAAAATGTTGCTGCGCGAAAAAAAAGTTGGCCATATTATGGTTAGCTATAAAAAAAGACTTTGGCCAAAAGTTTTTCCCCACAAAACTATAAAACTTTCGTCTGAAACGTTTTTTTTTTATAAAAAGCGGTATATAGCTGTAACGCTTTAATTTAGAACACTTGGTATATGTCCTAATTTTATACCATATTTTAAAAATAATACGCTCACCCTAAATAATTTTATTTCAGTAAAGCCGGCCCCAGACAATGCGTGTAATTGGCGAATATTCGGCATACGCGGTCCTCCGCGCAGTGTGTGGGAGCTCAACTGCGCCTATTCTTAAGCATTCGCTTGCTATCCGTAGTCTTGTCGGTAAAACGGCACGCAGCAAAGGAAGACAAAGTGCATTCGTGTTAGCTCCCAGACAGTGTGTCTAGTTGATTGCCTATTCTGTCTTTAGTCAGAGTCGCGCCAAGTTTAGCAACGTGTTGTATTATTTATTTCGTTATTAAAATTACCATACAGGCAGCAAATGCAGCCGCTTGCTCATCGTCACTGTCCACTGCTCTCCGCTACTGTTCTATACTGAGGCCCTGCGGCGAACGTTTGTCAACATCAGAACATTTTCCAAATGCCGCAGTGTGTGGGAGGGTAGCCGAAGGCGCAGTACGAAGGCACATTCTCCGAATACACGCATTGTCTGGGGCCGGCTTAAAGTTCATAGTTGAGAACGATTTAGAGTGGACCAGTGGAAGACTTAACAGAAGCTCGCCAGGTCATATCCACCTCTTAGCTGGATCGCTTGGGCCGTCCGTACTCAACACCTCACCTCCTGCGGCTTACAATATAAACAAATAAAACATAATTATATTGAAGTTTGGAAACGTTATTCGTATCGAATCATGAAGATCTCCCGCGTAATCTATTATTGTACTAGCAGTCTCTTTTGGCGGCGATATAAACTAACAAAATATTGACAAGGGGGGTAGCCATGTGTGAGTTGAGGTAATTTTAAGGTGAAGGGTGAGAAAAAGTCCTTTATATTTCACAAGGAAAGCCAATGTTTAATTGTTTAACAAAACATTGAGTGCGACCGGTTTCGAAGTGTCATCACTTCATCTTCAGGCTCGCCTAGTGGAAAGGAGAATATGTGGTGTAAGGTGTGTTGGAAACAAAACGATATATAAAATAATAAAAAAGAGAAAACTCACCATACTCTCCATCCACTAGGGAATACTACAAAAACAAGTTTCATCAATTTTGGGTTGAAATAAATTGTAAAATGAACCGATTTACACGTAATAAAAAGTTAAAAATATTTGAAAAAACAAATATTAGTCAATTATAGTAAAAATTTTAAAATATTCAAGACTATACAAAAACAAATCACATACATTAAACAGATTAAAAGATAAGGCCTATTTTAAACATTGTTGTTTTTTTAAAAAAGTTAACATTTTTTTTGAAAGGAGACCTGTCAAGTTAAGGCCTCTACAGGTGGTGGTAAGTATTTTAACGAAAAAATTCTTGGGTAAACTTATGACAGGGTATAGTTAATAAGATGTAAACTATGAGTGAAGAATTATTTATTATATAAGATTTGGGCCATGAACCAATCACCAAGTGTATGTGATGTTGTAGGAAGAAGAAAGAAGAAGAAATGACTGGGTTAACTGTTGTGAAGCAACTGAAGAATAAAAGAAGAAGAAAATGACGCATGTGGATATCAGACAATCTAACCTAATCTTTACACGTGCTCGTTGGTTTCTTATATAAGAAATATAAGTTTACCCAATAATTTTTTCGTTATAATACTTACCACCACCTGTAGAGGCCTTAACTTGACAGGTCTCCTTTCAAAAAAATGTTAATTTTTTAAAAAAACAACAATGTTTAAAATAGGCCTTATCTTTTAATCTGTTTAATGTATGTGATTTGTTTTTGTATAGTCTTGAATATTTTAAAATTTTTACTATAATTGACTAATATTTGTTTTTTCAAATATTTTTAACTTTTTATTACGTGTAAATCGGTTCATTTTACAATTTATTTCAACCCAAAATTGATGAAACTTGTTTTTGTAGTATTCCCTAGTGGATGGAGAGTATGGTGAGTTTTCTCTTTTTTATTATTTTATATATCGTTTTGTTTCCAACACACCTTACACCACATATTCTCCTTTCCACTAGGCGAGCCTGAAGATGAAGTGATGACACTTCCAAACCGGTCGCACTCAATGTTTTGTTAAATAATTAAACATTGGCTTTCCTTGTGAAATATAAAGGACTTTTTCTCACCCTTCACCTTAAAATAACAAAATATTTTTGAGAACCCTGTAACTTTAATAAATTGTGTACTAAATTTGATTCGACAGGTAGAGCCATCTCTAGAGTCAGAAACGAGTGAGGAGGTGGGTCCATATAAACCTTAAATACGCACGAAGTTGATGTGCATAATGTGCCGGGCAGCCATCATATTGAAACCACATTCTTCGACGTGCGGCCAAAGACACATCTTCCAAAAGAAGCGGTAGGTGGGTTTAACAAAAATGCAAATAAGCTTGCCAGTTTAGATTTTCTGGTAATGCGAATGGACCAATTACATGTCCGTAAGGATACCAGTCCACAGGTTTACTTTGAAACGGTACTGGGACCTTTCTTCTCGAATGCAGTAAGGATTTTCCAACTAATAAGAATGCATTTTCATAAAGCCATCCTTTTTAAATGTACTCTCATCCTCTCGCGTATCGGGGACAACACTAATCATTGGTAATTGCTGTAGTGGGAGGTGTTTCTGTGAATGGGTCTTGTTTGTTTTCATTTACGCCGTGACTAGCAGTAGTATTTTATGAACCATAGAAGCAAATTTCACATACATGAACAAATAATAATGCCGTGACAACAAGAAGACGAAGCAACGACTTCTCGTAGGGTGGCGGCTTCGCCGCCAGCAGAAAATTTTAATCCATACCTGGCTACACCGACCAGCATAAACACCAACGGCCTGAACACAGCTCACCTACTTTATCAAAAGGAGACTGATGTACAAAAAAAACGCGTACGACATTATGAAATATCGCCACAAAATAACTTATGAACATTTAAATAGTCAACTAATAATATTTATGTGTAATTACATGCTCAAAAATATATACAAATACCCCTTAAATTCGTAGTTTCAAGGCTATATGACGCTGCCCTTATATGACCGTTTGTGATATTTTGGCTTGAATTTGTGGTTTATTATTTCATGACACGGTGAAAGTGACATTTTAGAATATTTTTTATTATTAGTTTTGTGTATTGTTAAGTTAAATTCTAGGTACCTACAATAAAAGATATTTTTACATTGGCTAAAGAAAATGTAATTAATTTAGCAGCTGTTATATTTATAAAAATATTTATGTCTAGAAAGCTAAACCTAAGAATTATGTAAATAGGGACCTGTGTATCCAGCGACGGAGAGACACCTATATGTATCTGACAAAACAGTGAATGTAGTATTTTGTTAAAAATAGTAAACAGGTTATTTCCATCTAAAATATTCTGACAGTTGTGTTATTTCCGTTTAGATCGGAAGTTGATGTTCAATTTCTTATTTTAAATGAGATACCACTTCTATTATTCCTGATACCGATGGAACATGAAATGTTGCTTATTTGGAATATATACCTTTACACAACGCTCATGACGTCAGAGACCGTGTTTCAGTCAGGTATAATTTAAAATAAAGAATTTTAAAATTAATCCTATTAAATTGTACCTTAATCTAACATTTATGAAATCACTGGCCGAGTTGGCATCGGGTATATTTTCAAATGTAGAAACTGAAAATTAATCCTATAAAATTGTACCTTTACCTAACATTTGTGACGTCACTGGCTGAGTTGGCATGGGATATACTTTCAAATGCAGGTTTCAAGGCATTTTAAAACAAATACCCGATCTCAACGAACTTAGGAACTCCGCTGTCAGTCGATATTATAATCGTTACTTCCTTCTTGCTGTTTGGCTAGCACAACAATTATTACATTTATTCATTCCTTACTGCGTGCAAGCCTGTACGGTTTAAAGAAATTTAAAAAACCTACTTTAAAAATGAAGAGATTAAAAAAAATTTCTCGGATTCTATCTTCTGATCTTGACCAACTATACAGGGTGTTAAAAAAAAAGTGTCACAAAATGAAATGGTGAATAGTATGACCCAAAATAAGCAGAAAAGTCTTAATAAATATATGACCGCAAATTAACGGTTTCGGAGATACGGACCATTTTGTGTTTATAACAATTTTGTATTATTATAAAAAAACAATGATATTTATAAACAATCAATAACAACATAGAGTTAAATGAGATGTTCAAAGTGCCCTCCCTTCATTTCAATGCATTGCCATTTGCACGACCGTACATAAAATGCATGTCAGCTAATTCAATATTAGTGTAAACAGGCATAACGAAAATTTATAAAATTATTCACCCACAACAAAATAATAACTGCAAATAGTATCTATGAAAAAACATCGGTAGACTCCGATAAGAAAAGCAAGTTTTTGAGAATGAAAAAAGATAATCAAAAAATGATACAAAACACAAAACACTCCGTATCTCTGAAACCATTCATTTGCGGACATATGTTTATTAAGACTTTTCTGCATATTTTGGCCCATACTATCCCCCGTTTTATTTTGTAACACTTTTTTTTAACACCCTGTATATGGAACTATTCCTTTTCTAACAAAAAATAATCATTGAAATCGGGCAACGTGGTAAAGAATTATCGCTCGACATACCTACATAAAAACATATTCCAACGAATTAAGAATTGAGAACATTTTGAAGTATTTAAAAAAAGTTAATAAAATGAAAAGTAGGGCGTAAACCTATATTATAAAGTGTATAAAATGATGGATAAAACCAATTTAGAGGGTTTTATAAATAAACATTGTGGAATTATCAGCAATCTCGATTTTTGATCAGAGGAAGAGTATTTCTTTGCAATTTAGAATGAAAGCTGATCAAAATGAAACTCAGGAACGACAAGGTAATGTTATTGACGTCTTTCTTTAAATGTTTTCTAGTTTTACGAAAACGAACCGAATAGGTATTTCAAAAATCATTTCCGTCGTTAAGGCGCCGCTTGTTCCGTTTAATAAAAAGTGTTAGATACAAAACGCTTCGTATTGTAAGGCCAAAATAGATTTAAAAATAAAAATAGTCAACAAGGGTACTATTCGAAACAACAAACTGTTGTCGAAAAGGTGAAAAATGGGTTTATCCAATTTTTTAACAAAATTCCTCTTTTGATTTGCCAGATATAGAGAGTACCCCCATTACTAAACAGCCTTTATTTGATTCATTTTTATTACTTATGAACAAAAAAATCATTTATCATCAATTATTATGGAACCTAAAGATCCCGTTAAAAGGGTTCAAAATTAAAATAAAATACATATGTACCAAGTAGGAGCAACAATTTTCAAGTAAATGTAGCAGTATTTTTTAATTTTGAATCATAAGAGGTGTAGATTCCATTTCCGATAATTTAAATTGAAAATGGTAACATGAAAGGTTTTCTGTTTAATTTTAAGTACGACTCATAGTCGGCTGGCAAAATGTAAAAATATCGAACATAATATTCTTGGGTTAAACGCAATTGTCCCCTATTTTGCACTCCCCTAATTAAATTTACTTGTAGCAAATGACACTAAATTGAATAAGATATCAGATCACAAGGAAAATCTCGTGACTATAGCACTAATGATTGCCGAAAAATAACCAATTCATATTTTATGTCATATTTCTCTTATTATGGATTTTCAGAACCATATTTACTTGAACTTTTTTTATCTTTTTTACATAAAATCATTTTTAAAAATATATGATTTTCAATCTAAAACATCGTGTGAACTATTTGTCCGATGAATATAAAACTTGCGTCGGTCCTTTTCGAGCCTTCACACCGTTATGCGCATGAGTTCCGACCACATACTTTGATTACTATACGGTGCAAGAGAGACGTCCGACCCGCCCAACATAGGGCGCAGCCATTTTGATGCCTTTACTACTAGGTTAGGCAACACATATTTTTCCAAAATGTTAAACCCGTAGCCTACATCTTGTAATTTTGAGATTTTAAATAAAGGCAACAAATGTAGAAGAAACGTTTATTTATTTTAAATATTATACAAAAAACTTCTTTGAAGTAAAGTTATAATTGCGAGTGCATCTTGAAATAGAGGTGAGTGGATTTAAATCATTTCTAAAGCAGTGCATATGATTTTACCTTAATATTATGCCAGTATCATGCCCATGAAAAAACATTTTATTTTTGTAATGTAATAAAAATGTTTGGGGCTAAACAATCTAATATTATATTTTGCATTTTTTTAGCTGTACATATGGTACAAAATTATAAACTAAAAACAGAGAAATGTAAAATTAAAGATATTCTAAAAGTAATTACCAGAGGAATATACTCTTGCAGGCAAGCTGCAACAATTTATATAAAAAGAACGACACTTTTATTTATACCCTCTAAAAGTTCAAGCAAAGAAATGGTGAAAATTCAGGAAAGGAAATCGAATGTAAAAAAAATCAAAATTTGGTAGTAAACAGGTTTTTCTAACTTTACTTTTGAGAGGTTAAAGCTTTCTCAGAATAAGGCAACGAGAGATATTTTAGTATGTAGCAGATATAGTATTCAGCTTATGTTGACTACGTTAAACTGGTTGAATATGGGACAGTTTCTATGTGCAGGCAATGACCTTTATTTTTAAATAGTAAATAATGTATTGAATTGTCAACTTTTACTCATAATTCTTACATACATCAGTACCATACAAGAGCTGCGAATTCTATTAATTTTTGTGTTATAACAAGTAGGAAGGCAGGGTTCAAATTAATCAATCATCTCATGATATAAACTCCCTTTAAAAAGCTAAATTATTTTAACAGTAATTAGTTATGTTAAAACTTTTAGCTAAGTCATCTTGTGTGTTCGTGTTATCTTGTCATCGCTTATTTATTATGTATTTATTTGAAAATACTCTCTACTTTTGTACATTTATGTATCTTTTTATTTTTTGTGTAAATTAAATATAATCTAATATTCCATATATATCAATAAAAGGGTTTTTATGTTTCCTAAAAAGGTTTTAAATCTTCGTGATATAACTATACAGAACACAGTGAGATGAAGCAGTCCCTATAGTTATATTATTTAAATGTTTATATATAATTGACAAATAAACATTATTATTATTAGCTACTTTATTTGGAAAATTAAATATATTGAGTTTGACGTTAATTTCAGTAATTACCAAATTAAGTAGTCATATTTTTATGTTGTTTTTTTACTTGAAATTATGTGTATAACAGTCACAAATAATTTTTTATTTACAATACACATTGTAATTATACCTACTAAAAATATGTCAAATGTGTCCCCACTCCCCTATGTACTTTTACAAATGAGTCAAGAAATAAAATATTTACCTTCCTTTATGGATTCTAATTTTTGCTTCAAGAGAATTTGGTAATGCTTGCGTAATCTATGTTTTTTTTTTTAATTTTTAACACATTTTTTTTATTTCAATTTGTTGTATTTTGTTTAAGACAGTATTGAACTTTTAAAATAAAATGTACTATCATTGTCTATATTATTTTCATTATATTATATTGAGTCCCATGTTTCATTTTGTAGATCAATTATTAAATTTTTATAATTTAAATAAAATTTATAATAAATAGGTTCGTTCTGACACATTAAAAAGTTTTTGATAGAGAGTGCTATTGGATTGTGATCTGTTATATCAATTTTGAAAATACATGCCATTAATTTCACATTATTTCTAGCTTTAATGAATAAATGATCTAAAAATGTTCCACTGATTGGGCGCAGCATTTCGTTGATATATGATCCATACCTATTGATTGTTTATACGATATTTTTCATTAATGCATTTTACAAGTGCCACAAAGTTACGAGAAAAAAATTATCACACGAGATTATCACTTGCATTGGATACAGTAAGAACCGAGTAAAGTCACAAAAATGAGGCGAAGAAAAAATTTAATAAAAGTTATTGGCAATATCTGCTGATTTCTACAGAATAAATTATGTAAAAATCGAGATTCTAACGAATTCTGGTCTGCCTTCTTTCTATTCTAGCCCTGCAATCAAGAAATTCTAATTTCAACGTCGCGCTTCGCTTTATTTAACTAATTAATATTACTAAGAGATTCTATACTTTATCCAATTGAAATTGCTTTCGGTTCAATGCACAGTGGTATTTGGAATGATTTACAACGGACAAAACCTCAGAAAATCCATATTAGTAACATAAATGTAACACGTGATAGAATGATTGGAAGAATTGGCGTATGACGTTAATAGCGGGGGGGGGGGGGGGGGGGAGGGGGCGAGGGGGCCCTTGCTTCCGAGCTGCAGTGAGCTAAAAATTTGTCCAAAACTTTTTGACCCAAGTAAATCTTCTGCTAAATATGATTTAATAATGATGGAAGTGATCAATTTGGATGTAGTATTAGCAGATGGGATATTTTAAGCTCTTTTACTGGTGACCTAATTCTCCTCGATGGGCTGAATGGATAGTTTCACTGTTAACTTTACAATTGAAATACAAAGATATAGTTAAGGTACTTTAAATTAAATTTAACAAAAAAAAAAAAATAAAATGAGCGAGATGAGTCAAGAAGGTTATAAAAATATCTTGAAAACTTTGAATTTAATTAATTTTAACTATTTGTTTTAAACAGTGGCAGCCTGTAGTAATTTAAAATAGGTGTTCACTTTTTCCAATAATTTTATCATTTGTAAGTTCAAAACTTTGTACAAGAGCCAATATCGCTGTTTTTTTTTATTATTTGAGTTTGTAATAAGTGTAGTATTATTATTAACATCATACTATTTTCAAGCATTACAACTATTTATAAATGAATATTTTAGTCAGTGTAATATTTGTTTTGTTTCTATTACATTGAAAACAATCTATAAACATTATTAGTTAGTAAACTGACTTTTCTTCATAATTTGAGAATATTGTGAAATATATATCAGGTTATTTATTTATTTATTTATTTATTTATTTATTTATTTATTTATTTATTTATTTATTTATTTATTTATTTATTTATTTATTTATTTATTTATTTATTTATTTATTTATTTATTTATTTATTTATTTATTTATTTATTTATTTATTTATTTATTTATTTATTTATTTATTTATTTATTTATTTATTTATTTATTTATTTATTTATTTATTTATTTATTTATTTATTTATTTATTTATTTATTTATTTATTTATTTATTTATTTATTTATTTATTTATTTATTTATTTATTTATTTATTTATTTATTTATTTATTTATTTATTTATTTATTTATTTATTTATTTATTTATTTATTTATTTATTTATTTATTTATTTATTTATTTATTTATTTATTTATTTATTTATTTATTTATTTATTTATTTATTTATTTATTTATTTATTTATTTATTTATTTATTTATTTATTTATTTATTTATTTATTTATTTATTTATTTATTTATTTATTTATTTATTTATTTATTTATTTATTTATTTATTTATTTATTTATTTATTTATTTATTTATTTATTTATTTATTTATTTATTTATTTATTTATTTATTTATTTATTTATTTATTTATTTATTTATTTATTTATTTATTTATTTATTTATTTATTTATTTATTTATTTATTTATTTATTTATTTATTTATTTATTTATTTATTTATTTATTTATTTATTTATTTATTTATTTATTTATTTATTTATTTATTTATTTATTTATTTATTTATTTATTTATTTATTTATTTATTTATTTATTTATTTATTTATTTATTTATTTATTTATTTATTTATTTATTTATTTATTTATTTATTTATTTATTTATTTATTTATTTATTTATTTATTTATTTATTTATTTATTTATTTATTTATTTATTTATTTATTTATTTATTTATTTATTTATTTATTTATTTATTTATTTATTTATTTATTTATTTATTTATTTATTTATTTATTTATTTATTTATTTATTTATTTATTTATTTATTTATTTATTTATTTATTTATTTATTTATTTATTTATTTATTTATTTATTTATTTATTTATTTATTTATTTATTTATTTATTTATTTATTTATTTATTTATTTATTTATTTATTTATTTATTTATTTATTTATTTATTTATTTATTTATTTATTTATTTATTTATTTATTTATTTATTTATTTATTTATTTATTTATTTATTTATTTATTTATTTATTTATTTATTTATTTATTTATTTATTTATTTATTTATTTATTTATTTATTTATTTATTTATTTATTTATTTATTTATTTATTTATTTATTTATTTATTTATTTATTTATTTATTTATTTATTTATTTATTTATTTATTTATTTATTTATTTATTTATTTATTTATTTATTTATTTATTTATTTATTTATTTATTTATTTATTTATTCCAGAAACAAACAGGCATGAGCCTAATTACATGTTCCTATAAATACAGCGAAAATAGAAATCAACAAAAATACATATCTAATTAAATATATAAGTGAAATTATAATAAACAAACCTCGCTACTACAAAATTTTAACAAAGTTCATTAAAGAACAAAACTACTGAAATAATCAGAAATATTCAGGAATAATCAGAGCGTCTGCAAAACCCCACACCAAGGCCACGGAAATCCTACAAGGTTATGTCTCTTTAATCGAGCCCAACAATTTTGTTAAGTTCCTTTCTATATGTGCTTATAGCTACATCAAAAATACCGCAAGAAATGCCTTCGGAGTGTACATTAAACAAAAGACAAATTTGATATTTTATCACTGAAAGTTAATAAATTTGTATCTACAGATTTTTTACGACAAAATCCGTGTTGTTCGGTTGATATGTATTTTTGAAAGTAAGCATACAGTTTATCATATATTACAAATTCAAACAGTTTCGCCGTACAATTTAATATGGCTATGGGACGATAATTATCTATTTTATTTTTATCCCCTTTTTTAAAAATTGGTGTTAATCTCGTTCTTTTAAATTCACTAGGAAATATGGATGTTTTAAGCGACTTATTAAAAATTACCAGCAAAGGGTATATTAAATAATCTTTACAAGCTTTTAGGATATAACAAGGAATATTATCAGGACCCGCTGTCTTTTTCGGTTTTAACTTTCGAAATGCCGCTTCTAAGTCTTTGACGGATATTAGATCGAAGTCAATATTCTGATAAAAATTTACGTTCCAATTGTTAGTCAAAACATTAATATCTATAAGGTTATAGTTTGAATCGTTGTCATACACTGAACTGAAATAATCAGCGAACTCCCCTGCTATAATTTTTTTGTCAGATATTTCCCTATTATTTATAATAAAATTTGATTCAGATATATTATTAGACCTCTTATCTTTAATGAACTTCCAAAAAAGCATGGGGTCCTGGTTAACACAGTTCTGCATATTTTGGATATAATTATTGTGCGCCGTCCTTATTTTCAATTTTAGGTCCGCCCTAATTTTTTTATATCTACTAAAATAATATTCCGATAGATGTTTTCTTTTTCTGAAAAATTCTTTGTACTTTATGTCGATTTTTATTTCATCCGTGAACCATGGCGGAAACTGTTTGCAATATGCATGTGGCCTATTAGTAAACTTTGGTACACATATGTCAAGCATTTCATAAAAAACCTGGTAAAAATATTTGACAGAATCATCTACCTTTTCAATGTGTCCAATTTTGGACCAATTAAAATCCCTTAGTAGTTCGCATAGTAATCTAAAGTCAGCTTTTGTAAAATTATATCTGCTTTGAAGATTATTATTTGTGTATGTGAGTTGATTACTTTTTTTTACTACTTCCGTCTTAATTATCAGAGAGGGATGTTTATTATCTATGGGGACTAAAGGTTCTTTATTCTCCTTTATATTCAAATTCAAATTACCAAGCACCAGATCTAGAGTTTTTTGATCCTCATTGAGACAATTATTGAAAGACTGTAGACTGTAAGTGGCCATTAATAGAGACATTGTTACTATTATATCATTTTTATTAGAAAATTGAAAAGATGTGCCATTTATGCATGGTATATTGTAATCACCAATAAGTACCATGTGTGTGGTTTGAGTGATTAAGGGATCTAAATTGTCAAATAAATCTAGATATTGCCTGTAGACTTTAGCATTTGCGCCCGGTGGAATATAAGTTGAATTAATAATGACTGTGGTTCCGTGTAGTTTAAGTTTTACAAAAATTGTTTCCAAAGGTGAGTTAATTGATATAAGTGAAGATATGATATTTTTATTTACAGCAATGAGGACACCTCCTCCGCGTTGTTTTCCTGTTAAAATTTTATCCCTATCCTTTCTATATACTATGTAATTGCAACTAAATAGTTCTCCATTTTTAATGTCTTCTGATAGCCAAGTTTCCGTCAAGATAACAACATCATACTCTTCTGCAGACAAGTTTTTGCTAAACTCCGAGACCTTGGTGCGGAGTCCCCTGACGTTCTGATAATAAATATTTAAATACATATAGCGTTGCGAGAAACGTAAAAAATATGTAGAAGATGAAAATTAAGTACAAAAACAATATGTATATGTTGATATTGAGCTAGCGCATATAAATGTGTTATTCTAAGAACGTTTTCTCGGCCCCAGCAATTAGATACTTAAGTTGCTGAAAGGAAAGAATAACAATAAATAATTTTATTCTAAAGTAAATACCAAAGAACAAAAATTAAATAAATATTTTTATCCTTCAATTATTGATTATAATGGATCCTGCTATGTAGAAAGCTTGACATTGATTTTTGTGTAAAAAATATTATATGAAACTTTACTTACCATTTTTCAGTTTTTATTGTAAGTTTAATCATTTTCATAATTTGTTACAGATGTCAAATAAAAAATATATTTTTTTGGCAAGTAAAATAAGAACTAAAATGTTTTAAATGTTTATTTTATAAGATCAGTCCCATCACAATACATAATATTACACAGATACAAACTAGAATAAAGATATATAATGCCTGGCATTCTAAATGATACTCTTTGCAGTTTAACAGAGCCCCTTAACCTCCATTTTCAACCAGATTGTTTTCACAATCAATAGACCTCATCTCCTAATAGGGCTTGATTTTTACTAAAAATTTCATGTTGATATCGCTTTTCATTTTTGATTTATTTTTTTTTTAATTTAACTTTCCTTAAATCCCTAATATTTAATCAGATTTTTTTTTATAATTAAAGGACGTCTTCTCTTTTTAAAGCTTGATGTTTGCTAAAAATTTCAAGTTGCTATCATTTTTCGTTTTTCAGTTAGGATTTTTTTTTAATATTTTAAATCCCCTTAACTCCCCAATATATTCATATTTTTTTCAGTATCAATAGACTTTATTTTCTTATAAAGCTTCATTTTTACTAAAAAAATTATGTTGATATTGCTTTTCGTTTTTAATATAGGGTTTTTTTATTATTTTAACCCATCTTAACCCCCTATTTTTATTCAAATCTGTTAAAAATCGATAGACTTTGTCCCCTTGTAGAGCTTGATTTTTGCTTAAAATTTTAAAGTTGATATCATTTCTCGTTTTTGACTTATCGTGCACACAAAAAACGTGACATCGGAGAGACAAACAAAGTAAACCTATAATACTCTTCATAGAATAATGTATAAAGAATAGAAAAAAAAAATGTATAAGGTAAAATAAACAGTTAAAAGACGTCAACAATAATATTCAAGGATACTAAAAGTTTGAAATTACAGCACATAATTAAACATTTACAGAAATCTCTGAACTAAAATAGTGAGATACACATCGTAAAATGTTGTCACACCTAATACTCCATATGACCCTTTCTAAGTGTATTTCACAGCACATTCAAAAGTATTCTTGCTCTCGCCACTGTTCTACCCAGACTTTTGCATGTACATGTTAACTAAGAAATAATGTGTTTTAATAAATAACAGAATAATAGTAATTTTGTCTAAATAGGTAAATCGGCTTCATCTGTATTTTCAAATTATTGTTTAATTGTAGATTGTATATTAATGTTTTGATATGTACTTGACTACCAAGAGCATGTAGATATGTGAGATGTGACTTGTTAAGTGCCCAATCAATATAAAAATTTATGTTTTTTTAGAATTTCTTAGAATTAGACACTGAAACAAAATATAAAACAAATAAAAATCGTAAAACTTTATTATAGTTAAATAAAACAACAACTATAAAAATACTTTTATTTACCTTGCCTTAAAGAAGTCTTTCGGGAACAATTGTTGAATTGACACACATACTTTCAATTTATTAATGACACAGTTCTTAAATAAACACATTTTTTAAATGAACACAAAAAATAATCTTAGTTTTATTAAAAGCGTTTCATAGTAGAGGAATGACGGAAGACGGAATGACAGTTTGTTTGATTTGGTACAGTGTTGCCAGAATATGTTTTTGTTATGTACCAGATTTGTCTAAAAAAAATTACCAGATTCCTTAAATGTATCAAATTTTTCGAATTCTATTTGCAGTGACATCTAATTCATTAAAGGAAG
Source organism: Psylliodes chrysocephalus (assembly GCA_927349885.1). NCBI lineage: Eukaryota > Metazoa > Arthropoda > Insecta > Coleoptera > Chrysomelidae > Psylliodes > Psylliodes chrysocephalus. Next base: position 30,359,680 of record OV651815.1, on the reverse strand, counting down.
AAAAAAGGGGATCTTTATTGATAACGAACCCAAACAAGGAACACAATATATATTTTACACGTGAACACTGATGCATGTAGAATGTACTACATCCAGTACAATTGTGAATTGTACTAGACTGGCAACACTGGTTTGGCAACCTTGTTTGTGAGCGGCGCGCCAATTAATGCGTTCTTTTGCAGTTTGAAGGATCTGTTGGCATGTTTTCTTCTCATTTTAGCTATAGGCATTCGCTAAATCGTCTCACTCGTGTTAGGCTCACTCATTATAATGTGCCACAGACACATTATACTTAGGTATACTGTGCCACAGAAACGCGATTAGCCAGAGGACAATGATGTACCAAAAAATATAGATTAACACGTATGAAAATAAAAGTGTTAAAATTAAATTTACATTTTTATGTTATTTATGTAATTTTAAAATAATGTGTTTTTATGAAATTTAACTGGGTGTTCACTGCACAAATGAACCAATGGAGAAACCGCCCCTGGTTCTAAAATCTTACAGCAAACCAATATAGCATCCCAAGTTTTGCAAGAAACAAAAAAGGGTCATTGAAAGTATCTCAATGTCTAAAATTGTCCTTGGATAATCCTAAACATTAAAGAATTATTTATTTAAATTTAAATAAGGAAGCAATTAGGTAACCAAAACCAAATAAACTCTTTAAGGAGTCAAGTACTAATGGGCCATGTTCACATGTGAGATATGCTGTTTTTTAAATTATATTGTAACAGTTAGTCGCTATACAAGTTATTATACATAATCAGTTTGTTAAAAAAGCCAACAGGTTTTAAATTAAAACCAATTTAAATTTAAAATTTGTACGTCACCGGGAATAGACCAATCAGCTTGCGTCGAAGTTTTTTTGTTATACAGAACCAAGCCAACGAACAAACCGACACACAGAATGTCGGAGTGAAAGCACATCTAAATGACACTTAAAATTGACACCACCTAGACCACCTAACCTAGCATTCGTTTTTTGTTTTGTATACTTTTTTCTCAATTCTAGATTTATTTCTTCTGTTTTTGCTAATTGGTTTAATTTTATTATTAATATGAGTTTGTTAGCTGGATTTATTAAATTTGATTCGAGTATTTTACTCATTGTAAACCAAGATATGATTACCGAGATGATTACTGCATTTTTTAACAATACTCCGTTTATAAAAGACATAAAAGTATGCAAGACTTTATTTATAATTTGCTTTAATAGTAGTTACAGTTTATATGGAGTAATACACCTTATAGTAAAAACATATTTATCTCAAGTCATTAGGGTTGTCGAACAGTAATAGTTTTTCAAAAATAAACATTTAACTTTACCCTTTACTTCATTTATATTTATAAGAAAAATATATTTTTCGACGTTTAAAGCTGTGCTGTTGGTATTATTTCTATAATTAGAAGTAAAAGTATAATTATGTATTACCTGAGAAATAGCATATTTTTTATTATATAAAACCAGTTCATACAATTTGCCTACCTCAAAAATTAAAACTAACATTTAAAACTATATAGAAGGGTAGTGCACATGTATTTACTGTAATACTATTTTTATTTGGTCGAGGATTACCTACTTGTTATATGTCTTGTAAATAATTGTAATATAAGAATATTTTTGTGAATGAATGACTACTTTTGTAAATATACAAACTCTTTCCGTTAGAACTATTATACACATGTCTAGTATTTACATGAATGAAGCTACTATAATATTTTATGAAATAATTTTAAACATAGAAAAGTAATAAAAATGAAAAAAAATAGGAATCCATAAAAATGTACTCTTGAAAATACTAAAAAATCATCACATTATTAAATATTTTATTATTTTTAAATCTATCTGCCAAGCAAGTATATGGAGATAATGCGAATTCTCATGAATAACTTGAGATATTTGCCCAGTAAACGGAATAATTACACATGAACATATAGTATTTTGCATTGTTTCTTCCACATTTGAAGTAAATAATGAAGTCGATAACAAGTTGAATTTGATAATGAATCTTTAGAGGACATTTTAATTAGACATCTCTATTTGTATTGTAAGGGCTTGTGTATATATTTTTTATTATTTGTAAATAAAGTGTTTTTTACTTCATTTATCTTATTCAGTTATTTTTATTTTTTATTAATAGGTAAATAAATAAAATTTTACATTTTTGTTTATATAAAATTATTATAATCTCTGAAATGTGATAAATTAATTAAAAAAAAACAAAGTTTATTAAATTATTTGGTATTTTGTCTTGCAAAATTAGTTCTTTTAAGTTAAAAATACCACTAAATTACACATAAATGTAAAAGGTTTATGTAAGCTACACTTTCCATCTCATAAATATTGAGGATTTTAAAAACACTGTGACGAAGTCACTAAATTTTATTTTTAATTCATCTTAAAAATGTATATTTCAATTAATTCCCGCCTGAGAACATGTAGAAGTTCCGCGGTATTTCTGTTGCCCAGGAATTACCGTTTTTCAACAATTGCGAGTGCCCTCGTAGATTGGAATATTCTTATATTTGCCGAAATCCGAATGGGCATTTTGTAGAGTCGATTTTGTATGAATTATCTACTTTTAATTGTCAAGGACTATAAAGACATTTTTTTTATTTTTAAATTGTAAACAGTCTGCTGTAGTAGTGGTATCCCCCCACTCAGGTTTACGGAAAAGCATAAATTCATTGAGAGCTGGGAATGCCGATTGCCGACCACCGAAAACGATTTACCCTTCGATAGTGCCTAGTAAATACTCCTTGAGTGACCGTAATATCGACAGAATATTGAACAACCCCGTTTATTTTTCTAAAGGTAGGAAACCGTATATTATTTTTTTATTTACAATTAGTTTGGGACACCCGTCCGACAAAAGAAATAATTTTGATTCATGCCCAGCATTTTTCATTTCATTCCTTAGTGGGAAACCGTTGGCGATTATTTTTACAAGAAGCACCCTGTATTTTTTTATGTATGTTTCTCTTTTATTTTATTTATTCATTCAATTATATTTGAATCATTTCGTTTTCCGTCAACAATTAATTATTGAACGAAGCCTGACGTTTTCTATAAAACTAATTCACACACCGCACCGTCTCGATCGCCTTTTGGCAAATCTCAAAATAATTTTTACGTTAATCATTGCATTTTTCTCCCATTCAATAATTGCCAGGGCCCCGATCGGTCTCGTCTAAGATACAGGGACGTTCCGAAAACTTTGATTTCATTTAATTGCTTGCATTTGATTACCGTCATATTTCAATTGTTTTCGAGTGTATTAATTTATTTTTAATAATCCATTTTCGCGTTAATCAGGGGGTGATAGCGGTCTTCGCTTGCTTCCCCCTGTCGATGGTCAGAGCTGTTTCAGCACCTAGTTTTTTATAACAGCTCGTGGAAAAGCGTTTCTCTCTTGTAAAAGCTATGGACTACCAGATGTCTACATGAGAGAGACTTTAAACCGTTAACATTTAATTAGTTTTCATTGGTAATAATTTATTTTTAATCAATTTTCCGCATACAGGGAGCCGTTAATATTTAATTAGTTTTCATTGGTAACAATTTATTTTTAATAAGTTTTCCACATATAGGGAGCCGTTCATATATAATTACCGTTGTATTTATTTTTTTTTTAAATATAAATTTTAGTACCAATTCCTGTGTTTCTCTTATTACTGGTTCTTAACCGTTCTCTTTCAGGGTACCGTAGGGTACAAGGTGTAAAGGAGATAAGGGTTTTATTTTTATTTATTCTAGTATAGTGGCTTATTTTTGTACCTCCACTGAGTTTACTTTGAGTACACTCTAGTGTATTCCAGGATCGCAGAGCAAACTGCGATACCAAAACTGGCGCCTGAGCAACCCCTATTCGGGTATCACCATCATAGTGCCACACAGACTGGCTGATTCACTGTAGGTGTACCAGGAGCCCGTCACAACACTCTTGGGCAATCATAAATATACCTTCGGTTTATTTTTAAGTTTTGAGAGTTCATTGATTTTGAAGATCTTGCTCATTATTAAGGCCCTTTGAATTAGATATTAAAGATGTTTCTTTCGATTCAGACAAAACTTCACTATCTTTAAAACTTTCAGGAGGTTTCGAGGCAGGTTCTTGCAGAAGGGGTTTTAGGATATACACCTTCGAACTTATAGTAGGCTCATTTTAAATTAACCGAAGGGGACAATTTCAGAAATTGCTGCTGCAACTTGAAGATCCGGTCACGTTAAGTGGTTTGTTAGGCAAACCAATTAATCGTGGGGTACGCCACTGCGTATTTCGGATCGCCCAAACGATCTTCCAGTTGAGGAAGATCTTTGCGCCACCCGAAAATACTCACTGGAGAACCTTTCTTATGTTTTATTACGCTTGGCTTGGCTTTACGCTACTTGGGAAGGAATAAAAGTCACTGCATAAAAAACTACAAATCTTTAATAAATACAAACTAAAATCCCCTGAACTGTCCAGAAATCCCCAATATAATAATACACCCCAAATATACAATATATACACTACAAAGACTTTAAAGAACCAACTGGTTACTTTTCTCAGAAATACCTTTTTTATTTTATTTTATTTTTTATTAGATTTATAAAAAACCTTACCACATATTTTAACAGCAAGCTGGCATGTCACGACTTTATTTTTTATTTTTATTTTTATTGCTGTAATACAGCAGAGTATTACCTACTGCCGATTTTCGTCACAGCCGAAGAACTTATAGCCTCGGTTGTGCCAAAAATGTTGTTATTTTTTGTTTTGTCAATTTGGCTAGCTGACCCCAACATTGTTTTGAAATTGTAGAATCAGCATAACCGAATTGAGTGCATTGTTTATTTTCAACATAAAATAAAGTTTTTAATTACTAGACGAAAAGATTGTTATTGTTTTAAATAACTTTAAATGTAATATTAAACACAAATTGGAATTGAATGGAAATTAAAAAGATTGAAATAAAATTATATTTTTGGAAATGGCTTTATTAAAATTTGAGTTGAAATATATTTTTGGAAAGTACTTTATTTTATCTTTAATAAAAATCTAATTATTTTTAAATGCAATTCGTGACAGTATGTTTATTAAATAGAGATGAAAAATGCCTCTAATAGAAGGTTATTTTCCAGTCAACATTTTTATTGTTTTCTGTTTTTTTTTTTGGTAGAATCAGTGAGCTTTCTCTTGTGTGGTGAATAACAAGAACTATGGAGACATTTGTGTGGCACTACCCACTTCTTATATGTAAAGGTTTATCCATCATTTAAAAAATTAACAGTTTTCAAAATCATCTGGTATCTAAAAAAAAAGTAAAAACATCGTTACTACAATGGTAGATAATTGAATAATTAAATTACAATAAAAGATTTTTATTTTAATAAAGAGTATAGACACAAATCTCAACAAAATAATTTAGCTGTTCCTTGAAGCGATTCTGTGTAATGATAATAATTTTCGTCTTTTCATATTTCTAGCAACACTAATAAATATTTATAATAATGAATGTAAAATGTAAATCATTATCACATCTGGGGAGGAAACATTTTTTTCATACTCATAATATTTATAAAAATATCAAACTTGCATAATTATCGATTGACAACACAAAAATTTCTGATTCACAGATGTAGAGATGATACGAAATACTAGGAACTAGGAACGTGTATTTGGTAATGGGTCCTATGATTGAACGTTTACGTTATCCGTAACGTACATGTTAGGCTCAGTTTTAACAGTAATTAGGCAAGTTCGTATGATGAAAAACGGTTTCCAATACATTACTGTTATTTTCCGCCTGTTATGTTCTAATTTAACAGTTTTCCATCGTACAAACTTGCTTCGTTACTGTTAAAATTCGACCTAACATGTACGTTATGGATAACATAAACGTTCAATCATAGGACCCAATAGGTATGACTGTGAAACGTAACGTAACAGGTATGCGTTCTCTAAAATACTAGTTCCAGTTACAGCTGGGGCCTTTTTCCTTCTTATCCTGGATGCCGACTAGATACACGACCGACGTCATGTCATACGATAACGTGCGGTTCGTACTTGGTATTTTAAATACTTGGAATATCTATACTAATATACTTGGATAGGCCCGTTATATATTTTTGGTAGAAACTAGGGATGGGTTATTATGGCGGTTTATACCGTTTTAAAATTAAGTTTGCTTAAAATACTTATATTGGATTGAGATTTTATTTATTTTCATTTAACTAAAATGACAGAGGCGGTAAAGTACAGAAAGTACTAAAATATAATATAATATACAGGGTGTTTCGCATAAATACCGACACCGAACAGGTGCGTGTTGAGCACCCCAAAATATGATTTAAAGCTACTTCTATTCCAAGTTGTACCCCTAAGGAGTTACGGAAGCCTGAAGATCTTTAGGCTATAAATTTAGAAAAAATATAATATCTCTGCAACCGTTTGACTAAAGAAATCTATATTTAAGTAAGTTTTAATTTGGGGGTGAGTTACAATTAATTGAAATATTTTAAGGGGGGGTGGTTTTGGGGTAACCCACACTTATAAATGTACAGAACTTTTTTGTCTATCCATTTTAATTTCAATTTATGTAAAAAATTTAAAACTTTTTTTACTCATTTTATTTTTTAATGAACTTAATATTTTTCTAAAAAACGAGAAAAATTAAATCAATGCATTTTGACAATGATAATACAAAAATCAGTTAAAACTTGAGTTGGCCATGCATTTATTAAATTAAATTTAACAAATAGCAAATTACAGTTCATCAAATTTCTAGAGGCTTTCGACGGCTAGACAGAGAAAGCACTACTGAGAGGCATCGGTTGGCGGGGCCGACGGATTTACGCAATGAAAGTACACTCTGCGCATCAAGTATTTCACTATTTTATTCAGACGTAAATGTCAGATGTAAATTTCGCTAAAACATTTCTTTTATTTTCGTTTGTGTTTTTTGCTCATTACAGTTTAATAGAACCTAAGTATGGAGTTTAATAGCAAATTAAGAGGCCGCGTGATTAACAGTCAATCTCGCGAAATAATAGCCAATGTTATAGAGTTTATGAGAAGAGAAGGAAACTTTAATTCACCTTCAATACCATTTAAAAATGTAAATGATCGTGTTGCTGCAGCTGCAGGAGTATCTAAAAACACTGTCGTCCGCATTTCTGGAGAGAAAAAAATAATCGATAACCGTGAGATATCGGAATTTTCATCACCAAGAAAAACCATTAAAAAACCAAAAACAGTTAATGATATAGATGAAGCTGGAAAAGGTATTTTAAAAAGAATTATTCTGTTCATGTTAATCTCGGAAAATATTGTTCCAACATTAAAAACAATTCTGACTAAATTTAGAGAAGCTACAGGGTACAAAGGAAGCTATGAAAGTTTAAGAAAAATAATAAAGTCGCTAGTATTTCGTTGGCGGAAAACAAAAACAAACTTAAAAATATTAATGGAAAGGTTTGATATTCAAAAGTTACGTTTAGACTATCTGATTCGTTTAAAAAGTTATCGAGCAGAGGGCCGTCCAATTGTCTACTTAGATGAAACATACATTCATGCCTCCCACACACACCAGAAAGCTTGGAGTGATAATTCAAATGAGGGATTAAAGAAACCAATTAATAAAGGTGATAGACTAATTATTGTCCATGCAGGAGTGAAATGGGCTTTATTCCGAATGCCCGGTTAATTTTCAAATCTGGAACCAAAAGTGGAGACTACCACGATGAAATGAATTTTAATAATTTTTCTAAATGTTTAAAAGAAAAGCTGTTTCCAAACCTCCCTCCAAGAAGCGTCATTATTGTTGACAATGCTCCTTACCATAATGTCCAGGTAAATAAAGCACCAACGTCAACTTCTAAAGAAGCTGACATGCTGGATTGGTTAAGGAATTATAATATTGCTTACGAAGAGGATATGCTCAAAACGCAATTATACAGTTTAGTGCTATTGCATAAGTCACGATTTAAGAGGTATGCAATTGAAGAAATGATAAATGAACATGGTTTTAGTTGTTTGCGTTTGCCACCGTATCATCCCGATCTTAATCCGATCGAATTAGTGTGGGCACCATTGAAACAATATGTAGCTAGTAACAACACTACATTTAAGAGGCAAGACGTACAACTGTTGTGTGAAGACTTTATGGATACGTTTTCTAAAGAGGAGTGGCAATCTCGTTGTAATAATGCTAAAATGTGGGAATCTAAATTTTATGACAGAGAAGTTACTTTGGATGAGGCAACTGATAGATTTATAATTAACTTAAACAGTGACAGTGAGACTGATTTTGAATCTGATATGGAAACTGAAGAAAGTTTTTCGGAAGACCATTAAAATTATATCTGTACCTAAGATCAAAAAAGTATTATCTATTTTTACAACGAAGATGCACAAGAATCAAATTTTATTTTTTTATTATTAGATAGCTATTTTTGTTTCTGAGTTGTGTTCATTTACAGGCTCAATTTTTTTCCGTTTCTCCTTTTTGATTTTATATGGGGTTTCAAGTTGTTTTTGACTTATTTCGACGTAAATCACAACAACACACTTTTTTAATAAAGCAAACAAGTGTTAAGAGGTATATGTACGTGTAAACTACAATTACAAAAAAATGATATGAAACCCATGAAACCACTAACAAAAATGTAAAGCTAGCTTCCGTACTAGAACATGGTGTCATTCGTCGAGATAATTTATCGTTTTGTTTAATAGATCAAGAAATGTAAATATTCCCCTGTTATTTTTTATAAAATTATAAGAGAAATAAATTTTTTTCTAAATAGTATAGTTTATTATTTTGTAGAAAAACAAAATTTCGAAAATTTTAGTAATGTTTCAGAAACAACCGTTATTAATAATAGGTACCATTTTCCTTAATAAGGTAGAAATTATATATAAACTATTTCCACGATTTACAAAGGCCTACAAAAAAATTATAGGTATTTTCCGCTATCCTATAAAATTTATATTTTCTGACTCAATTTCAAAAGGTTGAAGGAATTCCAAAACACCTTTCATGGCATAATAATTATTTTCAATTCTACATACTATTCTACTCCTTGCTCTGGGTCAAGCTGTTTAATTTGGGTGTTAGTTCTAGAATTATAACTGTAATACGCAAAATGTATGAGAATGCAGAATTCCGTATTAAATGTTCTGATGGATTTTCTAAATCCTTTGAGCTCACATCTGGTGTTTTACAAGGCGAATCACTTAGTCCTCTACTGTTTGCTCTATTTATTTCAGACATTGATAACTTCTTTGCAACTAGAGGCGCTAAAGGTGTAAATATTGACAACAAAAATGATGTTACTCTCTTGTTATACGCTGACGACCTTGTTTACTCGCAGATTCAGAGGTGGATGTTGGCAGAAAATTAAAATTATTGGAAGAATACACCTTAATAAACCATTTAACAATTAACATTGACAAAACAAAAATTATGCAATTTTCTAAAGGTGGTTTTAGATCTTTGGATTCTCATTTATACCTAGAGAATAAAACTATAGCATTAACCAATAATTATATTTACTTAGGTGTTACCCTAACATCCTCTTCTTTATTTTGTGAGATGGCAAATGTAACTACTAACAAATCTAAGCAAGCAAGTGGTGCAATCATTCCAATAATGGCAGAAGCCAAAGTAGATACTTGGTACCCAAGAACTAAATTATTTGAGTCCTTGGTCATAAGCACAATGACAAACTGCATTCCTGTTTGGGGTTTAAGATATAGTGACATACTTGAGCGTGTACAGACCAACTTTTTAAAAAGAATTTTATCCGTGCCAATCAATACACCGGATTATGTAATAAGACTTGAAACGGGCCGAGTCAAACTTCTTTATAATATTTTTAAAATGACCCTTAACTGGTTACTCAAAATTTTATCTGACATCAGACTTCCAAAAATCTGTTTCTTCCAACAGAAACGCATGTTAAACTGTCAAGAGAAATTTAACTGGGCCATGCAAGTACAAAGTGAATTTATTGATTCTTGCGCTATTTGAAACAATCTTTCATATATAACTTTAAAACGAAATAAGAAACATTATTGTCCCAATTTTATGACAAACTACATAACGAAGATTTAGCAAAGGTGCAAAGATCATCTTTTCTTAATTTTTACAATGTATTTACAATCAACCACGAGCCTAAAAATTATCTTGTCCTAAAACTTCCTATTCAGATTACTCGCACTATAGCCCAGTTGAGACTGAGTAATAAATATAATTTAAAGTTCACTCTTAATGGATTGTCATACACAATAAATACTAGGGAAATTTGTACAGCTTGCAATAAAAATGAAGATGATTCAATTTACCACATTTTGTTTGATTGTCCCATTTATAATGTCATGATATCTAAAAGTTGTAATTATCTAGCTGATTTAAACTCACTTATTTACTCTCTTGATAATATGACGATCAATTCTGCTAAAACTATTGCAACTTTTATATGGAACGTACTAAAACTAATAAATGAATAATTTAAGCAAAGATATGTGTCATATATTTAATAGACCATTTTCTATACTGCATAATAAAATAGTCGTTAGTATGAAGACTAGTCTTCATAGTCGTTAATGTTTAGTCTCTATGCATTCATATTTTTGTGACTTAATTCAATTCATGTCAAGATATTTTTTTGTAACGTCAACTCTTTATAATAAAAATATTAATACGCGGGTATTATCATTTCAATCAGTACAAAATAATTTGGCGACGATTGGAAAAAGTACGTAAAATAATCTTCAGTCTAACTAGAAGAACGAGTCCAAAGTATGGCTAAGAAGTTAGCCCCTCTAATAGACGCTCTCAGTGGGTTAATCTCAACTCTCCAGCACCAACAAAGACAAGAGAAGAGTGTTAAAGATGTTCTCCAGACACAATCCATTTCATTTGAGTCATTCGATGAATCAGCGGAAACCTTTGATATTTATTCTCAACGCTTGCAAAATTTTTTCAAATTAAAAGGATTAAGTAAAAATAATGAAGAAACCAACGAAGCAAAAGTAAAGGTTCTTATTAATTGTCTTGGTAGTAGACATTACAAATTGCTATCTAATTTAACATCCCCAGATCTTCCTGCTTCAAAAACTTACGAAGAACTTATAAGCCTTCTAAAAAACCACTTATCTCCTAAAATTAATGTATTGTCAGAACAACACAGATTTTTTTCTCGCATTCAAACTTCAGGAGAATCTATCGCTAGCTATGTTGCCGAACTAAAAGACTTAGTTAAAAATTGTGAATTTAAATCTGAATGCAACAGTATTCAATGCACTAAATCTATAATCGACATGCTTCTAAGAGCTCAGTTTATAAGAGGTCTCCTCGACACAACAATCCGTGAAAGAATCCTTCAATTGGTCAATGTTTCCCTCGAAAAGGCCATAGAAACAGCATTATCAATCGAAACTGCAAGAATTCAGAACAGGGAACTATATAGCAGTATTCCTTCAACTTCAAATTTAGTCAATCAACTTAATACACAACAAAATGAACGCACTGATCCAGTAAAACAAATCTTTATTCTACGAACCAGAAACATAAAACCAGATCTGATACAGTCAATTTACAAAAATTGGGACTAGCAGGAATATGCTTACACTGTGGTAAATTAAATCACATAACTTCAAAGTGCCTTTCAGTAAACAAACTTCAATGCAAAAGTTGCAAAAAACAAGGTCACATCGATAAAGTATGTATAACCAGTCTTTTAAAATACCGACAGTCTGTTCAAAACATTGATTACGATTCCGATAGTTCTGATACCGAAGATTTTTCAATTAATCAAATTATCGACGTTTTCTCTGGATCTGCATCTGTGTTTGAGCCAAAAATGTTTATTGAATTAAATATTCAAGGTAAACCCTTCCAATTTGAATGTGATACGGGAAGTCCTGTCAGCATTATTTCTCAAAAAGATTATCATCGATTGCAATTGGACATTCCCATTCAAAAAACTGAAGTTTACTTTAGATCGTATACGCAACATCTATTCAAGCCAATAGGCTTTGCCAGAGTTCAAGTTACATATAATCACAAAACTATCACGGCGGATCTGTACATCGTTTCAAATTATGGTACTGCTATTATTGGAAGAAGATGGATAAGAGAACTAGAAGTAGATTTGTAATTGTTATATATTTAATAGACCATTTTATATACTGCATAATAGAAGTTAGTATGAAGACTAGTCTTCATAGTCGTTAATGTTTAGTTTCTATGCATTCATATTTTTGTGACTTAATTCAATTCATGTCAAGATATTTTTTTGTAACGTCAACCCTTTATAATAAAAATATTAATACGCGGGTATTATCATTTCAATCAGTACAAAATAATATGGTAACTAACATGATTTTTTTTTTGTATTTTTATTTTATAGGATAGCTATAGGCATAAACCAAATAATGTATTTTTGTTTTGCTTTTCTTCCTCTTACTTTTTTTTTTTTTTCGTTTTAATTAGGTGTGTGATTAATTTGTATTGTATGAACAGGTATATTTTTTTTGTATGTCAAACCCTTGCTGTAAAACAATCTGTTTTTAAAAGCAATAAATATATTATTATTATTAGTCTATTCCCGGTGACGTCATTAATTTAAAAAAATATATAACTCGGGCAAATGAATAGATAAAAAAAAATTTAATGTAGCTTTATTTTGAACTCTATTATTCATAAAAAAAAAATCAAAATTTTTGAACATGCCTCATTATGAATTTTCTAGTCGTGAAAATTACTTTAAGGCAAATACATATTACAAAACTTTTGATATTGTAATTAATCAAATAGGAAACCGTTTTGAAGAAATGGAACTGTTTGTAAATAAATTTAGATTTCTGCGCTCCCAGATTATGATAACTTTGAAAAGGAATTATTTAAATCGGCAGGAATCTTGTAGCAAACATATTTCAACGATCTTGCTACAGATTTTCCTTTGGAGATAGACGCTTTGTGTTTACCATTAAAAGAAAAAATTGCTTCACTTTCACTACAAAATATAAAAGACTTTACTTAGTTTTGAATTATTAAAAATGAAACTTTAAATTAAAATTTTATTATAATTTTTTTTAAATCTTCCTGTCAGAGTTACATTATTACTAAACATTATATACGTAATAATTCCTTTCAGACAAGGTTAATTAATTTGTCCATGTTATTCATAGAGGCACAACTAGCTGCTAAAATGGATAATAAAAATTTAATTAAAACTTTTGCAGATGCAAAAGCTAGAAAAAGGCAATTTTTACTTTCATAACTATTAATATTTTAGGAGTTTAAATGTTGGCTTAATTTTATTTTACTCATAAACTTCAAGCTACCTGAAGAATGTTTAATTTTTGTTATTTTTAGTTTTAAAAAAATATTCGTTTATTTTTTTTTGTCAAGAAATTTTTTCATTTCGTTTCTTTTATATTTTACATATTATGCTTTGATAATAAATTATTAACTTTATCTGACTTTATAACGTTAGCCAATTTTTTTATTAATATAGAAAAAATATATTTGGTAGGAGGTCCATTGTCAGGGGAAAGGGGGTTGGACAATTTGTCGCTCCGCCACTGGTTAACAAAGAGAATTGAGTCTGCTCTTCTAGCGTATGATTATCTCAAAAAATTTCTATTGACTGATGATTATTTTAAAAAATACATGACGGGATTATTTTCACGAAGTTAAATTAATTTTTACTTTTCCGATTATCGTGTATTTTTAACCTAAAACGGAGATTGATTTTTGTTAATTAATCATGATACTAATATTAAGTTTACTACAGAAAATGAGGTATGACAAATCAAAATATTTCAATTATTTAAGAATGGCAACTGAAACTTTTAATTCGGTATTCAATGTGAAAAAAATTAAGGACAGTTTATTGAATAAGATATTCCGCAGAATGCAATGCAGATAGAGAAATGGAGGATCTGATTGAATACGGCCTGGAACAAAAGTTTGAGCTGGTAATAGGTTGCGACTCAAACGCTCATCACTTCAGAGTTGGGGCAGTAAGGATAACAACGCCAGAGGTAAGTTACTTTATGATTATATAATTACCAAACATCTTTGTATTTTAAATAAAGGTACTACACCAAAATTTTTAAACTCTCGCAGTCAAACACTAATAGATATCACTTTATCCACAACTGGTGTCTATAAATCAATTCTAAACTGGCAAGTGTCTGATAACATTTCGGTGTCAGACCACCGCTGGTTAACATTCAAAATAAACTTGATGTTGCCGACCTCCACACTATCTCGAAACGCCCACTTCTTACAAGAGGCTCTGAGAGAGGTGTAGGCTGAAACACCAAACAATAACAATGCTTTGGAGAAGTACTCGAACGCTATCCAAAGCACAATAAACAATGCCTATAAGAAATCCTGTCCTCTGAGGCGGGTCCTACACGATCAGATGACTACCGCATGGTGGTGTCACGAGTTCGGTCACCTCAGGAAGAGGTCTAAGAAAACCTTTAATAAGGCAAGAACCACATAATTGAAAGAGGACTGGGATACTTACAAATCTAAGCTCAGATAACACAAAAAATAGTCACACAAAAACAGAGAGATGGATGGAGATCCTTCGTGGCCGACTGAGCAGAGAAAGAATACAACCCATCTGTCTATGATTATCAAACTGCCAAACACATTGTAGAAGATGAAAAAATTAGACGGTATTTATCTAGCCCTACTTCAGTGGGGTCTGGAAAAACTCACACCGCACTGAGATATATTCTCAAAAAATTTGAGAGAGGTAAAAGTGGTATTCATACCCAAACCTGGAAGGATGGATTACACTTTCCCAAAAACATACCGACCAATTAGTCAAACATCGTTTTCCATGAAGATATTGGAAAGGTTATGTGAAAGGTACATGAGGGATGCGGAGATTACAACAACACCACTATCAACATGCATACACCCCAGGCAGATTTACTGATTCGGTCCTTCATCTAGTTGCTGGCCTGATAGAGAGATCCCTGGACAATACGAAGTTCGCATTGGGTGTTTTCATAGACTTTTGATAAAACCACCTTTCCAAAGATATACACTCACTAACCAATAGAAATGTTCCAGGAATGGTAAGTGGGTGGATACATAACTCTCAAAGCTCTCAAAGCCAACAGTAAACACAAGTGTGGAAGATGTGAATATAAGAGGCTTGGTTGCGAGGGGATGTCCACAGGGAGGGGTACTATCACCTCTACTATGGAACATGTTCCTTGACACCCTCATCAGCCGCCCCAATAATGAAAGTCACTAAATAATAGCATATGCAGATGACCTGGTCATTCTGCAAACAGGGAATTTTGAGAACTAACTCTGCGTAAGAATGCAAGTAGCTCTCAAAATAGGCTCGTTCAGCCCATTTTTTTTATTACATATTCTAAAAGAGCGTGTTGAGTTTAGTAGTTGTGCAAAATTTCATAATTTTCTGTGCCCGTTTTCATATTTAAATAATTTATCTAAACGCTGCCAATTTAAAACACGTCGCACTCTTGACTATGCACTGTGACGTCACTGCATCTCTCGCGTCGTACAGGTGCAGGGTAAACGATATCGTCGCTCACCACGGGCATTGCTTTAACAAGTTTTATTAGTTTGGTATTTGCATCTGATCGAACAGGCTGTTTGTTTATTGAATCATATATTTGATTTTTTATTGTTTCCTTGACGTTCAGTATTTATAGCATAATTATGGAAGTAGAACAGATAAAGAAGAATTATAAATATTGTATAGTTCCGAATTGTAAAAACACTACTGTGACAAGCCCTGCTAAAATTTTTATTACTTTGCCAAAAAATATAAAAACAAGGAAGTTGTGGCAAAAAGCTATGCGTAGAATTGACTTTGTGAGCGATAATTCAACAAAGTATTGCTGTGAGGATCATTTTAATGTAAGTGTTTTTTGTAATTATATAAATTATATTATTATTAATGATGTATATTTCGTTTTAGTTTGAGGACGATGTGGAAAATTACACGTATTATAAGCTAATGAAAAATGTAAGAATTAAGATAAAGCCGGGAGTGGTTCCTCATATTTTTGACTGCCAAAACACACGAAAATCTGCGCACACTAGAGATTCTCGAAGTGTTTTTGTTAAGAGACAACGGCAACGAGATTTAGAAGAACCTTCCACAAGTATAAAGAGAACTCGATTTTCGTCGTCAAGCAGCGAATCTAGCATAAATGTTTCGCAAATCGTACTAGATAGTTCTGAAAATACCGAGAGGGAAAGTCGGCAGGTAAATAAATGTGTTCAAGTTAATATAAAGGCCACAACAATGAGATCAAAATATGTTCAGTGTAATTTATTAAGGGCAACAATTAAGGGAAAACAGAAGCAAATACCATCAAAAAATTTACCGAACACATGTTATTCCCCTACCAGTAATTCAAGTTATTCGGATCATTCAGCGTCCTACAATCCTACATCTGATGACTCTTCGTCAACGGAAAACGCTGAAAAAGAATTTAATAAGAAGGAAAATATAGAAAAGAGAACTGTTTTTCTTATAAAAAAAAATCCAAAAATGTATATTGGGATACCCAGTCACTCGCTCTTTATAGTTGACATGCTTTGCACAAGTTGTCAGCTAACAAAAATTGAAATATTTGTAACATTGAAAAAAATTAAACTTAATCTTCCATATAAAATAATAGCAGATGATTTTTGTATATCGGCTGCAACAGTTTGCTCAATAATTAAAAAAACAATGCCAAAATTAGTTGAACATTTGAAGTCATTTATTCAGTGGAAATCTCTTTCGGAAATTCAAAAATGTTTGCCAATACCTTTCCGAGCAAGATTCAAAAATGTGCAGTGTATAATCGATTGTTTTGAAATATCCATTCAAAAACCAAGAAACCCAATCCTGCAGTCACTTTCTTGGTCAGAATATAAAAAAAGCAATACCATGAAATACTTAATAGCTTGTACTCCTGATGGGATTATATCCTATGTATCTAGAGGTTTTGGTGGCAGGGCTACCGATAAAATGATCGTGGAAGAATCTGGATTTTTAAATGTGTTAGAAAATGAAGCACATGTCATGGCAGACCGTGGTTTTAAACATATCGATGAACTTTTAATGACAAAAAATAACATTTTAATTAGACCACCATCAGTTTCGGCAAATAAGAAAAATTCGAAGCAAGAAGTCAAACAGTCCAAAAAGATTGCTAGTTTGCGAATTAACGTCGAAAGGGTCATATCAAGAATACGCGAATATGCCATTTTAGAGCCCCATGCTTGTGTTCATTCGAACTTAATAAAATATTTAGATAATATTGTAATAGTAGTATGTGCATTAATAAATTTACAGGATTATTTGCTAAAATAAAACCATAAAATATATGTTTTAAATTTTATTGTAAATAGCCTTAATCCAAAAACTTGTTAAATTATTCAACATTGTATCAACAAATTTTTTATCATAATCACAATATTTGTAAGTTATTTTGTTGTTTTTCTCAAAATCTGGGCTTGCTACAACATAAAAACTTTTTTGTCTTTTTGTAATATGCATCTGCATTTGTATTTGGTAGTAATATTTACTTTTTATATTACCATCAACATCAATAAAGTTATGAAACGTCTTATCTAAAAAAGGGCATTTTATTTCTACAACGTACTCTTCATTTATGGCATCTGGACTCGCACCTATCACTGGGCACTCTTGTGAAAGAAAGAGTCCACATTTGTGAAATATTTGGGAAGTTTCCTTGGAAAGTACCTTCAGGACAGCTTCCTCTAAATCAAGACCTCTTTTCATGGCTTCCTTTTGGAAAACTTTGGCACCCAAAATATTTTCTACTAGTGTTCCATCTAAGGTAGCACAGTGCGCAGCATCATATGCTTTCGAGGCTGTTATACGTGCGTATCTCATTTCAGACCATAGGCTACACCTAGACTGGTTCCTAGTTTTAATTTCGATTTGTTTAAGCAAATCTTCGTCCATTTGTTGTTTGCAATAATCCAAAAATATATATGCGTCATTTATATTATTAGTGGACATGAAATCAATTTTCATTCGATGAAGGGAAACACAATCGTAATTCTGAGAAATATGGTACCTCATAGTGCTATTTTCAATTTTTCTTTTTTTTGCTTCAACAATATACTGATTTAAAAAAGAATCATTTGAAAATGTAGATGGTTTGGCGCCAAAATCTTCGGTGGTTATAAATTTTTTTGTACTTGAAGCTCCTGCTAAAACTGATCTCTTCCAATAACATACTTTGTCGGTTGGAGATGGCTCTTCGCTTCTACGGTGTACCCACATTAAAAAAGCCACTGCATGTTTGCAACCTCCCTCCGAAGCTGGACAATCATGACAATTTACCTCAACAACTTTTTTTTCCAATTCGTTGATTACACAAGATACTTGATAATTTTTAGCCTTTATTTTGTGTTCTGGAGTGACCCTCGCTTTTAAATAGCATATATTATTGGTACGCTTGAGCTGAACATAACCAACAGCATTGTCTCCATAATGTTTACGGGCAGACCTAAAACAATATAAAAACCACTTACTAACAAGCTAGTCATATTAATTTTATAAATTATTATAATTATTCATTCCAGCTTTAGACTTTTGTATTGGGCATATAGAATATTTAGTAAGTCCAACAAAATTTATTACAGCTTCTTAAAAAAAACAAGAAATAATAGAAAAGTAAAAGTTTCAAAAATTGTTGTAAACGTGTACCACTCCAGTGGGCTGCGTGTTCATTTTATTACATTTTAAAAAGAAAAGGAAATGACCTGGACATGAACAACAGTAATATTACATTATAATATACTATATTTAATATATTATAATAGTAACAGTGATAATACATTATAATATAATACTATATTTAATATATTATAATATTAAACAATAGATATAAATGACTTACTGCTGCATTTTAACACCCCTCAATTCTGCACTGATGAAATCTCGGTTTGTATTGAAGTAGTCCATTACCATAATGACATCCACTTCCGGCATATTGGAGGAATCGGCCTTAACATAATCCGCATCACACATTTTTTTATAACAAACGTATACAAGAACTATACTAGAAAACAACACCAAACTACGAAAGTGCGAATACCGCTGCAGCGCGCTGCTTAGCTTGTCTTGACTCGAAAGATCCTATGACGTCACAGTGGTAAATTTCCCGCGAATAAAATATTTTAATATTTAAAGACGTGTAACTTTTTTAATTTTCATTCAATTAAGCTGAAATTTTTTTTTGTGTTTTATGTAGGTAGTACTTGATAAAAATGTAAAAAAACACGGTTATAGAAATTTCATTGAACGAGCCTATTATGGAACAGAGATGCAAGAACCAGTTACTGTCTATCAATCCTAAGAAGACAGAAATTGCCCTTTTCACAAGCAAAAGGACCAAAATTAAATTAAAACACCCAGAACTCCTAAACACAAAACTAAACTTTGCAACAGAGGTGAAGTACCTAGGTCCACCTTTGACAGCAAGTTAATATGGAACTCGCATTTGGAAAACAGTGTCAAAAGAGCATACATTGCTTATAAACAATGCCGCCGAACCGTGGGTACCGTGTCTGGGTACCTACCGAAAACCCAAAAATTAACAGCTATATGTAAACTAGAACAAATTCAAAGAACATCATGGCCATAACATAACAGGAACCATGAAAAAAAAAAGCCGACCAAAGCCATAGAAGTCTTTCTTACTCTCACTTCCCTTGATATTTACATCAAGGAAGTTGCTCTGATGACAATGACTCGCCCCCGCACGGTTGAAATAGAACCTTATGTAAGATCTGGTGAGGAGAGACGTCACTTTTGGCAGGAGGCGCTCAATATGCTTCCACTGCTTCAAGCGAACATGGACTCCATCTCAACGAGATATATCTTCCATAAGCCATATAAAGTTATAACAGAACAAGTAGAAGAGCCGGAAGGGGCAGGTACGATTCATATCTACACCGACGGTTCTAAAACAAAACAAGGCTCAGAATGTGAAATATACTCTAGATTCTTAAACCTAAACATAAAATGAGCTGTGAGCAATAGTGCCAACAGAGCTAACGGGATTCTCATATCAGCAAAAGAAATCACCAGAAACAATATCACTGGAAGGAACATGCTCATCTATACAGATAGCAGACAAGCACTACTCACCCTGAACAGACAACGAATTTACTCAGGGTTAGTACTAGAATGTCACGAAGATTTGGCCGAAGTATCCATCAACAATGTGGTCACCTTAAGATGGATCAAATGTCATGCCACATCTAACGGTAACCGTCTTGCTGATTTACTAGCCAAAAAAGCAGCCAACCAAATACTTTTTGGACCTGGCCCTTCTATTGGCCTGACAAAATCGGTAGTGACAGACCTTATTAAAAAACACTCCTTCGTGAAATTGAAGGAAAGATTGGATAAAACAAGAAACTGCAGAGTTGCCAGGGAGCTCTTATATTATCCTGATAACACTGCAGCAAACAAATACTTGACTATAACTAGACAGAATCTGCGCCTAGTCACAGGCATTCTGACTGGTCATTGCCAAGTACAAAAGCATCTCCATATCATGGGGCTATCAGAATCCGCACTCTGCAGAGGGTGCGAACAAGAAGATGAGATCATCGAGCATATCATTTACGAGTGCTCGACGCTCTCATTTATTAGAAGATTTGTGTTCGGCGAGTATCGGCTAACACTGGCCGATATAAGATAAGCACCTCTTGGTAACGTTGTCAACTACATTAAATCTGTAGGCTGGCTCACGAGCTAGGAGGTGCCTCTCATCATAGGAGGATGCACAATGGGCGTAATGAGGCCTAAGTGCCGTGGGTGTAACTCACCCTCCACACGTTACAGATACAGAGTTACAGATGCAATCCAGATTGCGGTTTAATTTTTATGTTTAAAATTGAAATACAAAATCAATTAAAACAATTTACAATGTCCAAAAGTAACGTACAAATTTCGATTGTCTGATGAACAGTGTTTGGCAGCTAGTTTTGCTCAGAGTGGAGAAGGCCTGTTCCGGACAGTACCAAATTTACAGTATTTAAATATTCATCATTTTGATTTGAATATGCCAAATTACTAAGTTTATTGGCTACAACCTTAAATTTAATACATATTAATGCATGTCCTTACTGCAGTTTGGTTCCATTTGTATTATTTTCTTTCATAAAAACTTCATTTAATTGTAACTATAACAACACTGTTCTTTTCTTACTGTTACCTGTCTTATTTTCATTTTTGTATCGTAGACCCGATAATAGCTTACAACCGAAACTAGTTGCATCTTTCAAATCTATTAAACTGTTATAATTGGTAATTATTTATTTAAAACTATTGATAATCTCTTATACTTTAAGATATGTTAAATACAGCCTACATGCAAAAATACAAGGTGACTGATTCTATACCTCCAGTTTTATTTTGTTGCTAAATTTAGAGATTGGAAACATAAGTCACGTATTTCCTACATCAAACAAATGATTTCATATTTATTGTACTATCTACCGTGTTTTATATTATAGTTTTTATATTAACTCCATGTAAAGATCTATCTGAAACAAATTTGCTATTCATAAGTATTCTTTAGTATTCTTTAGAGTCTTTAAATTGTCTTTAGTCTTCAGTAATTTTGATTTTGTTTGTGATCAAAAGCTAACAGATACAGAACAATTACAAAATAGATTTATAGTTCTAATACAGTTTCCAAATAAAAAATCTTTTTGAAAATGGTTATAGAATAATAATATAAAAATTTATTAGCGATGCTTAAATAAAAGAATTGTCCAGAAGATTATAAGCATAATAAGACATTATAAGACTAATATAAAAATGTAGCAATACTTTTACAAGTAACTGAAATGTGCTCATACTTACCAGGATTTTTTACGTTATATAGCTAAAATGTTCTAAATACCTGTATAAGAAAATGGATTATATTGTATATTTTATAGTTGTTCTAACAACAATTATAAGATTTGTTCTGTTGGGTTACATTTACTTCCGGTATAAGTGGGATTAAAATAACTGTCAAAATATTTGAGATTCAATCTAATCTGTTTACTGGTTTTACAAATGTTTAACAAAATCGGTGTGTCCTTAACACTTCAGTATCACAAAAAATAAGCGATTTGGAAAAAAATAGAACCATTTTAAATGTGGTAGTCTTCACAAAAAAGTGCGGATTTCAAAACGTCAGTTGTGCTCGGCCCTGTGCATTCTTGTTACACCTACACCCTAATTGCACAGAAAGCTCGTTTCACCCACTTCCTAACCACTGCACAAGCGAGCGCGCCCGGCCGACGTTTCGAAATTCGCGAGATTGTCGAAACGTCGGCCGGGCGCATCCTTTTTACACCCTCATCATAAGAGCACGGAACGCTTCTCCCATCCACTTCCTAACCATTACAGAAGAAAGCGAGCGAAGCAAGTGCGCTCGGCCAACGTTTCGACAAGTACAGGAGATAGTAAGCGAAGCAAACACACCCTTTTTACATCTAAAATATTCCATGCTTACGCATGCGCAGATGATAATACGAGAATTTAATGGTGCTTTTCATTTCAATTGGAGCTGTGTCTAGGCCGTTGGAGTCCATGTCGGTCGACGTAGCCAGGTACGGGTTGGTATTTTCTGGTGACGGCGAAGCACCACCCTACGAGAAATCGTTGCTTCTTGTTGTATATTTACGGGTCAGCATGCGCATGGAATGGGTTACTAGAATACCACTTTGTCTTTTGTAGTAGTTAGGAGGTGAGTGGGATGAGTGTAGTATGCTCTTATGGTGTAAATGGAAAGAGTGCGCCCGGCCGACGTTTCGAAATTCGCGCGAATTTCGAAACGTCGGCCATGTGGGGTCGCTTGCATATGTAGCGGTTAGCAGGTGGGTGGGACGAGCGAAGCGTGCTCTTACGGTATAAGTGCAAAAAGAGTACAGGCGAATTTTGAAACATTAAACCAAAAGTGCCCGCTTCTAAGGTCGTTAGGACGTGGGAGAACGAGCGTGCTTTTATGGTGTGAGTGTGTAAGGGAGCTTTTCATTGTTTTGAATTCTGATAGGTGAATAATAAGCGTTTTGGATAAAAAATTTATCAAATAAATCAAATTATCAATATGTCAGAAATATACCGGCGCACTATTATTTCAAAATAACTCAAGGATTTATCAAGCTAATAAAGTTAGCACATTGCAGTTTTAACAGTTTTATTTTAAATTTAATATAGTACGGAAAATGATTAAAAAAATATGGTCCTGCGTAATTTTGGAGTAATGGTAAACCCAGTATATTTCTTATTAGCTTGATTTAATTCATAAAATTTTATTCAAAACTGTTTTGTAAACCTATCAGGAATCTAAATATTAGTATGTTAAGTTACTTTTTGTTCACTCTGTATATAAATTTCGATTAATAAATAAATAAATTCACTTGGTTCAATAGTTTAAAAAACGTTTGGATAACACAAAAAGGTATTTTTCGTGACATAAAGCAACATGAACGTTTATGATAGATTATCTTATTCATACATGTCTGATTTGTCTAAATAACATAATCTATCATAAACGTTTATGTTGGTTTAGGCCGCAAAAACCTAATTATGTTTCAAAGTTTTCGAAAAGAATTGTTTATTATTTTGTAGATGACGTAATATTAATATTTAAAAATATTGTATTACAAAAATTCAATCAAAATAGATAAATAAATTATCGGGTGTGACTGGAAATAAATTAATAGAACTGATTTTTAAAGAGTATGGAAATGTTATGGCAAAAAGAAGGTATTTTCTTATATTTCTTTTTTGTTGATTTCAGTTGGACACTTGGCAACACCTTACTAATTTGTATTGACAGAGCATGACAGATATAATTCTAAATTCTTATTTACACAAATGA
This sequence comes from Psylliodes chrysocephalus, assembly GCA_927349885.1. Taxonomy (NCBI): domain Eukaryota; kingdom Metazoa; phylum Arthropoda; class Insecta; order Coleoptera; family Chrysomelidae; genus Psylliodes; species Psylliodes chrysocephalus. The sequence goes on along the minus strand of OV651815.1, from coordinate 30,335,762 downwards.
TCACTTAATGATCCTCAAAAGCCTTTAATATGTAAAATTAAAAAAAAAAAACGTTAATTTATAGGGTTTCTGGTAAAAATTACTCTCCTTCCTAAAGGCTAAAATGTAAGTTTTTTAAAAAAATATGTATTTTTTAAAAAAGGACGTCTTTGCAATAATTACCCTGTTTTTGTAAGCCGTTGGGTGTTTCTTCATCACATTTATCAATTATTGAGTAAAATTCGGCCATGTCTAAAGCCGTTGAGCTCTGTTTTAGTTTTTCGGGGAGCTTTTGTAATAGGCGCCTTTTGGCGTTAAGGTCGTCTCTTGCACTTTTAAACGTTATACCTTAAAAGGTATCGATAGAAATACCATGTTCATTAAAATATAATTCTTGCAAACTTTTAGTTGTGGAATTCTACATACATTTTAATGTGTATTATTTTGATCTAAAAGATAAAAAATAAAATGTGTATTCTTTATATTCTTCGCAATTGGTTTTCTTCATGTTCCATGCCCAGTCTTTCAAAATATTGTTTAATTCACCTTCTGATGTATGTGCATCTAATGTATACTTACGTACTGTAAAAAATTGGGTAAATTGAACCTAGATACTATTTTTACTTCGCACCGTATTCGTGGGTATCAAAGATTTTACAGCCTTTTCTATAGAATTTTTATCAAAAAACACCGAATCTTTCCATTTTATTATAATTTATTAAATTGTGACAGAACTGCATGAGCAATAACTGGCAGAAGCATTTGACATTTTTATGTGACGGAAATAGGGAAATAGTCGCTGATATTTGGTCTGGAGAAATAGTCGCTGATTTTAAAAATTGTGACATTTTATTGGTTAATATAAAACAAGGGAAATAATATTTAATAAATAATTCATAAAATACCTATGTAAAATTAAAAACACAAATAAAATTGCGATAAATAAAATCAAATTCTTGACAATCACGCAAAAGAGCCTTCGCGAATCGAAATTATTACGCTTCTATCAAGTAATAGGTAGTTTTTAACATCCACAATAGAAAATAATTTCAACTTGTAAAGGCAATATTTTTGAATTTTGACTATAATCTGCAATTTTTTCCAAAAATCAAAAAGTATCTGTCTGTAGTTTTATTTAAAACATATCGTCGGCCTAATGTGAAAATTGCACAAGTCCCAAAACCTAAATTTTAAAAGAGAGCAAAAAAACTATTTTATTTCTTTAAAAATAATGTAATTTGGGTGAAAGTGGAATTTGGATTAAAAAAACATTAGGGAACTGCTATCAAGTATTGATTTTTTTATAATAGTTACCTGTTGAAAAATAAAGGAGTTATGCAAAATTCATTCTTATGTCCAGTACAAAGATGGACTTATGCAAATTTCACATAATAAAACAACGCTAGTATTTACCTACCTAAGGCATTATTTTTATCAAATCGAAAATAACTACTAATAAAACAACATGGAAGATAATAGTACATAACTTATAATATTAAAAAATAATCAAATGGTTAAGTCTTATGGTTAATAAGTTATTCATGTCTTAGATTGTCATAAAAATCATGATAATTTTTGGCAAGAGATTTTTTCAAAAACGTAAGATGTTCAAACTTTTCTTTTTTAATTTTCAATTGTTCTTTGTACAATAAGGGAAGATAGTCAATGCGCTAGTTCAGTGTGATGTCATTTTGATTCCACTGACATTTAATTCTAACCAAACTTTTAACAAAAACATCAATAAATTTGACATATACGTTTTTACTGTTTTAAGTTTATTTCTAAATATTGTTTACAGGTCATAAAAAATAGTTGAAAGGTATGTAATTGGTAACTAAACGATTGTATATTTGATGCATGTTATCTACTTACTTTGGGAATATATCTATAAAAGTGAAAAAACGATATAATTTAGGTAAACAAAACGAACAAAATATACTCAAAAAATCTACTGTCACTTTAATTGTCAGTGGAACCATAATCACATCATCACTGAACTAGCGCATTGATATATAATTTAAATTTGGTTTTAATCTCATAGGCATATCTTGAAACTCCTCGGAATGTTTAATCTTAAACTCGATTTTACCATCTGGATTGGGCTTCAGAGCTCTAAGATGGTTAACAGTTGGATCACCAACTTTAAATTTTATTAAATTAAGTTTACTAAAGTCTTTCAAAAAAGTATAATCCAAATAGCTCACCTCATACGGTCTAGGATTTTTTCGAGCCACTTTACATATGTAGACATAATCAGCTGGCAAATTAATGGTTCTACCTTTTAATTGCCTCTCTATGGTAGAATGCATCGAGTCACACTCCATTTGGGTGTGACCCTTTTCTAAATATTTCTTGATGATACAAACATGTTTTTCGAGAGGAAGATTCAACAAGGCGTTGCTAAAAGTGCAATTACGATTTTGAGCGCTACAACCGTCACTATATAATATTATTTGTTGCATTGGCTCAAGCTGGGAAATTACATTATTAATCAAGAAGTTACACATTATTGATGAAAAACAGTTTGCACTGAGCTCCCCGAGAAAACAATAGCCATCTTTAGAATGCAAATCAAAGACTGTAAAATTGTGTACAATAAGCTTCGTGCGATAGTACAGAGATGATACGTTCGATTTCGAGCAGTATCAGTACTGACTGGAGGTCCATCGTAAATACCCTATTTTTGGAAATTTTGTCTTCTGCTTTTGCTTCCCGTGCTTCTTCTTTCTTATTAATGTGTTCCCTGTAGACAGATTCCTCTACGTTTTTGGTCTTGTAGCCTACGCAGACATCGCATTCGTCTTTCTTTGGCAAAAACAATGCAAGATTCAGATTTTGAAACATGTATGAGAATGTGGCAATGGATAAGGAAGCTACATTATGTTCTACACACTAATTATCTTTATAAAGTAAATAAAGCTCCGATTTGGTTTTGAACGTTGGCTCTACATATAATTTTGTTGACGATTTGCGACAACAATGTGATTGAAGTTGAGGGAGTTCTTTAAAGAATTTTTTCAAATTTATCCTTTCTTCATCAAAACAAAGTTTTTTTGTTTAATATTTTGTCACTATTCTGTTCTTCACTTTTGGCTGGGCTAGACATTTCATATTTTATCCACGCTGATATGATCCTCATAAAAATTCCTAACGTATTGCAAAACATCAGCTTACAAGCCTAATTTCTTCGCTTTTCTTTTTAAGAAAATACTTATAAAAAGTTGTCATTTGGCTAACTTCTGGATCCTTTCTATGCCTTGACCTTTCCGTTTTATTCTTCAAGACTTTTGCAGAAATGTAGATCTTCTTTTTAGGCCATGACAGGGACCGAAACTTCGCGAAAATGAACTTTCGCTCTTCATCCGTCAACTTGTAACACTGAATTGCTATTTCTTTACCGGTTTTCAATGGTTTATTTGAACACAGGCATCTCGTTTTCATTACTCTCTTAGATTTCTTTCTGCCGAATTTGTTATTTTTTCTACCCATATACTCAACCCCTTTCTCTATGTTTATTTTATTAGTATTATATTTTCATTCTGCAGATTTAGAAAATATTTTCTTTTTCCTTTTTTGTGTAACTTCTTCACTGGAATCATTATTTTCTTCATCAGAATGTTCCCCATCATCGTCGATTTGATATGTAGGGACATTGTTTTCATTATCTACTTCTTCTGGACGATTTGTTGCATCTTCATCATTAACTTCATTTCTAATGTTTTCTTGTCGTTAGTTTTTATTGAAATCCAAAGGAGTTTCTGTTTGCGTGGCAATATCAATTATTGTATTGGCATTGAGCATCTCAATCTCATCGAAAAAAATAAAACTATCATAGTTTGTAATAATATCCGTTTGCTCTATGCCGGATATTATTGCATTGTTGAGAAAGCTGGATGATAAATCATTGTTTTCCCCTGTGTCTAAAATGTTTTGTGTCATATGAATTTCTTTCTGTAATTCTGTTAGAGCTGACTGCAGTTCCTCGTTTTCTTCTGCAAAACACTTTTCATTTTCCGCGCTCTTTGTATCAGTATGATTGTCTTGATCTTTTTCTTTGAACAGTTTTATTGTCTTGTTTAATCCTACAGAATCACTAGTTAATATTCCAGAGCTATTGTTAGTTATGTCCTTCAAAGTATTGACAGGATGTTTTGTTAAATTCAACAAATTGAAAACCCTACTTCTACGATCCATAGCTGAAACAAAATACTTGTTTATTACTATTTTTAGCCACAAAGTATAAATCCTCCGGTAAAAACGACCCCGGTACTGTTCGGATGTTTGACTTACAAAAAAATATGTTTTGATTATTATCAGGGGGCTTTTTTTGGAATGAATTTTTTCACTAGGGGCTTTTAACGGGGGCTTTTTCACTGGAACGTTTTTAACAGCGGCTTTTTTACCTGGTACCAAATTTTTTTCTTATTTATACCAAAAGGAGTGTTTGCTAATACCTCAAGACTTGACAAGAATTTCCATCTACGCGAACTGTTCAAAACTTGTAGTAAGGCAAAAAATGTGAATTTCTCATCATTCTTTGCAGTAATTGGTATTCAAAATGCTTTGAAACGTGCATACCTTCCGTGAGTTCTAAATATATCAACAGTGTGAAAAATGAATAATTCCTTAAGTTTACAAAAATGGCAATAATCCAGTCTAATGTATGATAACACATTTAAAAAGCCTTAATTTACACCAAACACAGGGCCGCCGAGAGCCAGGCCGGGCCCCAGGACAATTCTTCAGATCGGGCCCTGTGACAAAAAAATGTAACCAAAACTTTTTCTGTTCTATTAAAAAAAACACTTTTTCAAAAAAAAAAGGCCCTTACCTCAAAAAACTTTTCTCCCTACTTCAATTATTTCGTCTTCTAAAAAAAAGTTTCTCTTTTCTCCTTACTTTAATTATTTCGTCCTCAAAAAAAAGGTTCTCATCTCCCTGCTTCAATTACTTCTTCTTATAAAGAAAAAAAAAACCTTAACCCCCAAAAAAAATTTCTCCTTACTTCAATTACTTCTCTTCAGCCGAAAAAAAATATTCTCTACGTTAAAACTTTTCCTCTAGCTTCACCTCCCCTTTCTCTTCTTGTGTCGAATTTCTCATGCTAAAAAACAAAAGCCTGTTGTCGGGCCCCCCTTATAGCGCCGCCAGGCCCCCATTTCAGCCCGGGCCCCGGGAATTAGTCCCGGCTACCCCCCTCTAGTCGTCCCTGACCAAACATAGACAGAACACCAACGTACACTTGCTAGGGCTTATGCAACTTTCTTACTGATGTAGAACGAGTTGGACTTACACGCATTTCATACTGTTGTTTCTAGCGCCATCTTAATACTTTTTGCATAGTTTTTTATTTTGTTGTATAGATACCCTGCTTTTCTATCAGATGGAGCTAAAAACCAATTTTGTGAAAAAATGGACTTATGCAATTTTCACATTAGGCCGACGATATGTCAAATCTGTAATTTTGTGACACTAAAATAATATGTCACCAAATCCGTTCATTGGTTTGTCAGATACAAATAGTTTTCCGACAGTTGGTCCAGTTTTCCATCTCAATAAGGTTTCTTAATCGTATTTTTCATTTAAATAAAATGATATCTCACTGACATTAATAATAATTACTTCCTATACTTCGTTTAAACTGAATTTCTATTGTTTAAATACCGTTAATTTTTCGTCGAAGTTTGTATTTCTAGGGAATAGACTATAAACATTTTAAACGTTCTTTTAGAATTGCTTCCATTACAAGGCGATTTGTATTTTACTAAAATTAACTCTTGGGGCGTTGGGGCGTTCTTTTAAATTAAGCACCACGTAAAATAGAAGTGTAAGTTCTTAAATTCCCATCAAAGTGTTACCTATCCAATAACTACTGACTTTTACGATCATAAACCGGCAACCTACCGACTCTAAACCTATAAGGAATTGAAAACGAGGTTAATATTTATATAGGATTTGAAAATCAACAAGCTAATTAAAGCCGTAGAAGTTCTACAGCAAATTTATCCAATATTACTCCACTTCCTTTTAGTATTAACGTTGTATACATCACGAATAAAGCTATTTTTTATTTTCACATAAAATACAACAATGAAATTGTTCATTTTAATAGTGTTGTTTATTTTCTATAAATGTTTGATCTGCTTTGCTTCAGAGGATAAAAATATCCCGTTAAAAATGTATTCAGGTAAGCAAAATTAATAATATTAATAAATGTTTTTATTACTGTCATAAAGTTACGGAGTTTCGTACAAGTGAATGTTGATTAAAATTTGCAGTAAAACTAAATTTGGAATGATAACTAATATGAAAATATTAGAGATCCGTGCAAATATTATGATCTATATAATGTATAAATGTTTCCAGAAAATACTGTACATCCAATACAACATCAACATGTGGATAGTTTTGAAGAGGATAATTGCAATTCTCTTTTACTTCAAAAGGACAAGCATGGAAAAAATTGTGACACAAACTTAAGAATCTTTAATAAGGAAAGTAATGGGATACATTTTAGTACGTCGATTAAAATTTTTGAAGAGTAAGTATCTACCTATTGTTAACATTCTTAAAATTGAGTGATAGGACGACAAAGTTTTTTGAGTAAAAATAGGAAAAACACTTTGTGGGAAAATTACTGTGAACCCTATATTCAATAAAAATAAGTTACTTTTCTATAGAAAAATTTTTGTAACTGGACTGGTTTAAATATGTTTTAAATTTCCGAAGACGCACCAAATTGGTAGAAAACTTGTCGAAGGCCTATAAATTCGGAATTCTCTATTTGCACAACTTTACTTCAAAAATAGAAGCTCTTCTTTGTGGAAGTGACAGAACATTGTTGTCAATAAACTTAATAAGCAACAATACGCCATAAAAGTGTAATGTAATTTTGGGTTTCACTGACAATTAATTTTAACCATACTTTTAACAATATTTGATACATTTTAACTGTTTTTATTTTTTCATTATTTATTTGCAGGTTATAATAGTTATTTATGCAACAAGTGCAAAAATTAAAAGTGTTTATTGCACGTTACGTAAAATTGTCAAACGAGACAGTTAGGCCGAGTTGGACAACACGTCGAGTGCAATAAACACTTTTTGCACGAATTGCGTACAATATTTTTTCTACGTTAATGCAAAAACCAAATAATGTTTTATTTAGGCGACACTAAGTGCAGAAGAATAAAAAGCGTAATATAATAGCAAAATATTTAATAACTAATATCGATTAACATTGAAAAAGTACTATAACTATGTTAAGAAAATACATTTTTTATTAATTTATTTATTAAATGATTAAAAATAATATAAAATATGCAATTTTTTTTTAAAACGTAATAAAATCTCACAGAAAATGAAAATGAACTAAATATTTGGCGTCGATTTAAATGTTTATGTTTGTCATGATTATAAAACGCTGTAGTAAAATGAAAGATGGGTGCAATAAAATTTTTATTGCACTAGTACAATAAAGAATCAATTTTTTCTCGATTTCCGGCAAAACTACAAGTTCTATGGAAAAAAATAAATGACAAAGTTGTAGTTAATAAAGAGACCTACAACTTTTGTGATTACACTTTTTCATATAACCTCAAAATTTATGTAAAAAATTCAAATAATCAAGTTTTTCGTTTTTTATTTTTATCTTATGCAAAAAAAATTTTTTTCACGAAATTTGATGAAAACTTACCTTTCTATGTCCTTAAGACACTGTAATTTTTTTGATTTGAAATATTTATTTTTTCACCTTATTTTGACTTAATATCGAAAAAACACCCTAATTTTCAATCGAAAATTCTTACGTCAAAATATCAGCTTTTTAAAAAAGTCGGGGAGTTTTTTGTTCGTTAAAATCTCTTCTTTCTGATAATGTAAAAAAATATATACATTACTATGGTAAATGTTTTCAGAAAAAGCAAAGAAAAGAAAAAAACTCGAATCCAAATTTTTTTTTTTTAATCACTATGTACAATTTTGAGCCATTTAGTAAAATTTACACTTTAATTACTTGAAAAACGTAAGATTCTATGTTACATTGATAAACAAAAAAATACAAATCGAAATATACTACTATAATTAACAACCAAATAAGTTAATATATAATAAGACATCTGTAATGTTTACCCAACTAAATAATATTAGATTCGTAGGATTATATTTTTAATATGACACAATCAGAATGACATTACATAATAAAGTACACTCAAAAATATAAACGGAAAAACTATAGTAACCTAAATATTAATACACTACACACTTCTCCCCTAGAAGAGTATCAATACCCCCATCGTTCAGGTGGTTTTCTAATTCTTTGAGGTCTAACGCAAGTAGTAGGATTAGTATCGTGACCCTTTATTATGTCAGATTGTGTTAGTACAGAGCTAGCTGCTAGATAAGGTTGACAATCTCTTTCATTGGAGAAATATCTTTTGTCAAGTTCAAAATCATTGTCATCACAATATCGAATGCCTTTTCCAAAGAAAATTAGGAGAGCAATTTTCAAAAATTGACTTAGCACATGCTTATCAACAAATTCCTTTGCATGTAGATTCGCGTGACTTGACAACGATATCTACTCATAAGGGGTTGTTTAGGTATAACCGTTTGCCTTTTGGTCTCGCAAGTGCTCCATCTCAGTTCCAGCGAATTATGGATCAGTTATTTACGAAGCTGCAGGGAGTAGCTTGTTTCTTGGATGATATTATAATCACTGGGAAAAATAGACAAAAACATATTGAAAATTTGAAAAAAGTGTTTGAAATATTGCAAGATTGTGGGTTGACAATTAAAAAAGAGAAGTGTAAATTCTTTTCCAATAGTATTTCTTATTTAGGATTTATTTTAGATAAAAATGGTATACATAAATGTCCGGATAAGTTGGAAGCTATTAGAAAGATTCCTGTTCCAAGCAATGTGAAACAGTTAAAATCTTTTATAGGTATGATTTCATATTATAATAGATTCATACCTAATATGCCGAACATTGTAGCTCCATTATATCAATTTTTAAAAAAGGAAATAATTTGGAATTGGAGTCATGAGTGTCAAAAGGCTTTTGATCAAATTAAAAACGTTCTGATGTCGGATTCTTTTTTATTGTATTTTGATTCTGAGTTAGACACGATTTTAGCGGTAGATAGTAGTGATTATGGTTTAGGAGCAGTGCTTTCGCAAAAGGGGAAGAATGGAGTTGAAAGACCAGTATGTTTTACATCACGAACGTTGTCAGAGAGTGAAAAAAGGTATTCACAACTAGATAAAGAAGCTTTAGCCATTGTTTTCGGTGTAAAGCGTTTTTATCAATATTTGTATGGCAGATCTTTTACGCTACTTTCGGATAATCAACCTCTGGTCAGTATTTTTGGACCAAAAAGGGGCATTCCTATCATGGCAGCTAATCGTCTACAAAGGTATGCATATTTCCTTAGCGGTTTTAATTTCAGCATAAAATATGTTAAAACTTCAGAAAACATAGCGGATTTTCTCTCACGTTTACCTGTTAATTCAGAGGGAAAGGATATTTATCAATAACTAAATTTGGATTTACTGTAACCTTATAATCTCCACATAATCTTACAGAGTTATCCTTTTTTAAAATCGGGGCCACCGGTGTTGCCCACGGACTATACTCAACGGGAGAAATAATGTTTTCCTTTAATAATCTATTAATTTCATGTTCGACTTTTTCCTTTAAAGCAAAAGGCAGTGGACGATGTTTGAAAAATTTCGGAATACTATTTGGATAAGTATGTAGTTTTAACTCAAATTTATTAAAATGACCTGGACTATCAGAAAACACCGATTTAAAATTACTTTCAAAATACTCAGCAACCGAAGTACCTTTATCTATGTAATTGATTTCTTGAAGAGTTAACTGAAATGCTCTTATAAAATTTCTTCCTAGCAATGGTGGGCATTGTGTGTCAACAACACAAAATTCTAAAATATTATTTTTGCCCATGTACTTAACATCCAATTTGACGACACCCTTTGGATAAATTTTATCTCCCGAAAAATCGATTAACGTAATGTTGGTGTCTAATAAGGGAACTTTAGAAAAAAAAACTTTTATAATTAGAAAGTGGCAATATGGACATAGCAGCCCCAGAATCTAACTCCATTTTTAACGAAAAACTATTTAATTCAACATTTAAAACTATAGGCTTATCTGACTTCTGGAATAAACAGAGAACCGGAGAATCTTCTTCTTTTGCATTTGTGTTATCTATCTTATTAGATTCTGATAAAGTTTCATTCAAATAATGCATTTTTTTATCTTGTTTATTACAGACCGAAGCCAGATGACCTTTAACAGAGTATCTATTACAAACATAATCGCGAAATGGACATTTATTTGCATAATGTTGATTACCACAACGAAAACACCTTACTTTACCACTTGAATAAGAATTGTCTCCTCTCCTAGAACTCGTCTGCGGTACCCAACCCGATGACGTACCTTGATTTTCTAGGGAACTTCTGGTACCTTTTTAAATTCGATTTATATCCACTTCAGCTTTCATTTCTTCTTTCAACGCATTACCACACTCCAAAATACCCGCCTGGGCTGCTTCTTCAGTTAAAGCTATATTTAAAGCCTCTTTGAAACTTACGGAACTTTTTTCACCAAACAGTTTATTCCTAACTTTTAATGGATTATAGCCAGTGATAAATTTGTTACACAATTTTGTATCAAATCCAGTACCAAATTCACAATACATTGCCAATTTCTGAATACGTGCGAACCATTCTTGTGCACTTTCAGACATACGTTTATTTGCATCATAAAAATTAAACCTCTCAACAAAAACTACATTTTTCCTAATGAAAAAATCATCAAGTTTTTTAACAATATTTTCTAATTCATATTTTTCCGGTTCTTCAGGTACACAAAGAGTTTCCAAAAGTTTATATGCATCCTGAAGAAGACTATTAAGCAAAATTGCTCGTTTCTGACCATTCTCTGTAATCTTATTAGCCAAAAAAAAATTGAGACAATCGTTTCCAGTGTACTGACCAGTCATTAACGTTCGGATTAAATTCCTGTTGGATTCCTATAATGCTAGCCATCTTCCCGAATCAAAATCGGTCCGCTTTCACAATCCTCGTCGCCAGAAATTGTAATGTTTACCCAACTAAATAATATTAGATTCGTAGGATTATATTTTTAATATGACACAATCAGAATGACATTACATAATAAAGTACACTCAAAAATATAAACGGATAAACTATAGTAACCTAAATAATAATACACTACAACATCTACAATATTTTGAGAAGTAGTAGAATATTCTTTGTGCATAGATGCCTATTTATCCTTTTGAATCAATTAACTTCAAATAATCATGACATTTATTTTCTCAAACCAGGTTCTAAAAATGTAAAAGATCTATTTTTCAAGTCTAATAGTTTCAAATATGAATCCTTCAAAAATATCGTTGCATTTCTGCATTTTTTTTTCTGGTTGCGATACAACATCTGGATTTGCCGAAAAAGGAAAGAAGAGTATTGTAAATTCATTATTAGACGATAAAAATGTGTCAAATTTGGCCAATATTTTTTATAAAAAATATGTAAACAAAAAAAAATATCACAAAAAATGGATAACAATTAATCAAATCTATTTATAAATGTAAAAATGATAATATAACACTGAATCAATTAAGATTTCAAAAATATCAAATGGCAAAAATTAAATCATCTTTCATATTGGCAAATCTCCCACCCACAGATGGTGCAGCAGACCAACATTGTTACAGGGCATATTATCAAACTTGGCTAGGTAAAGAACTGACCAGCAACAGATTGAGGCTGGAAGCAACATCAACGTGGGATTATGCCCAAATTTACAGAGAAGGAGTTAATTCCGGAAATATTGCTCAAAACTATTTGCTGCAGCTGTGAAACTGGATGTAACAGTTTAAAATGTGGCTGCCGAAAACATGGCTTAAAATGCACAAATGTATGCTCAAATTGTAATGGTTCTGAAATGTGGAAGAGAAAACCTACGAGGAAGTTAGTGATTCAGATGAAATTGTGGATGAAGGACCAATTCAGACTAAAAATAATATTGGATACGAAGACGGTGATGGTCTTGAAGATTTCGAAGATCTACTAGAATCGGGAAGGTTTGTCGAATCTAACGATGAAGAAATGCCACCGAAGAGACAAAAAGTAATGGATAAGTGATTAGGGTTCAAGATAAGATTTATAAATAAGAAGATTAATGCATTTTAAAATATTATTATGAATAATAATAATCAGTATAAAGTATCTAAATTCAATAGTACCATTTACATTTATATTAATATATTATGAGATTTTCTATGACATAAATGTAATTAGAATTTAATAAATCAACTTTTTGACTAAAAAAAATTGCAGCAATCGAATTTTTTAATTGAAATGTCCCCTTTAAATCCTATCTTTAATATTTAGAACAACTACTTTCGCATGTTTCTTGCAATTTTTATGATTTATGGATTTGTAATTTTTTTGTTTATCAATGTAACATAGAATCTGACGTTTTTCAAGTAATTAAAGTGTCAATTTTACTAAATAGCTTAAAATTGTACATATTAATTAAAAAAAAAATTGGGATTCGAGTTTTTTTCTTTTCTTTGCATTTTCTGAGAACATTTACTACAGTTATGTATATATTTTTTTACATTATCAGAAAGAAGAGAATTATTTTTCCTTTCATTTTTGTTATATTCTCGTCCTTTTTTAACGGGTTTCATCCTACTATTATTTTTTTTTTGTTTCAAAAATTATCGACCCTGGGGTAGAATTCTCGAGTCTCGCATGAAAATTGTCGCACACGGTAAATGTCGCATACCAAATTCGCATGGTTGTTAAAAATCGTATTCTCGAAAATGAGTGAATCTAAAATCACAAACATGATATTCGATAGAAAACTCAACTGGAAATCACATGTTAAGTACCTTAAAAGATCTTGCCAAAATGAACTTAATCTAATGAAAACCTTGTGCAACAAAAACTGGGGGTCAGATTACAAAAGTCTCTTACATGTCTATAAATCCCTAGTCCGATCAAAACTAGACTATGGATCAGTGGTCTACTCATCAGCCAAAAATGCAGTACTTTCTCAACTGAATTCTATTCAAAATTCAGCACTGCGAATAGCCACAGGAGCGTATCGAACGAGTCCAGTTAGAAGTCTGGAGTGTTTAACTGGTGAACCATCTTTGGACTATCGAAGGAAATATCTCTCACTAGCCTATGCATCTACAATACTTGATAAAAAATCTCATCCCACACTCCATCACACCATTGCAAATAGATTCAAAGAAATATACAATAGTAAACCTCGCTTAGATCCACCTTTCTATGAGAGAGTCAACAGATACGTATGCTCATTAGATATTCAATTTCCTAAAGTTTTCAAAGCAAATGAAAACACTCCGCCTTGGATCATTCCACTTCCATCCTTTGACTTATCTCTTACCCAGTACCAAAAGTCGAATAAAATTGCATGCTACAAAGACTATTATCATATATACACAGACGCATCTAAATCTACCACAGGTAGGTTCAGCGGTTGTATTCCCCAACTCACATTTTGAATTCAAATTACCCTCTTCCACCAGCATTCATACAGCAGAACTATATTCCATCTTGCAAGCACTCACTCTCATTAATCAACAAAATTTATCCAAATCACTCATAGTAACAGATTCTCTCAGCTCTCTACACACTATAAAACAACTATATACCAATCATCCACTAGGACTTCTTATCAAATCCGAGTTATCACAACTTCATGATAATAACTTAAAGGCACATTTTCTATGGGTTCCATCACACGTAGGGCTTCCAGGAAATGAAAAAGCAGATGCTCTCGCTCGTCAAGCCGTCAACAGTAATACCTCAACGGTAGTGGAAAATATGATAGCTGCGGATGTAAAATTATTCGTCAAAGACAAAGTGATAAGTGAATGGCAAAATCAGTGGCAAAGTTCGCGATCAGTGCTACGTAAAATCAAATCGTCAGTTCAACCTTGGTGCGAAGTAATCATAAACCGATCGTTATTTGTCACATTAACACGGTTACGTCTCGGCCATACAAGACTAACACATAGCTACCTAATTTCCAAGACAACCCGACCAGTTTGTGATTTGTGTAATACTGACCTAACCATCCCCCATATTTTAATAAACTGTCCTAAATTCACCCAAGAAAGACAAATTACTTCACTTCCAAATGACCTAAATAAATTATTAGGACTTAATTGTAATTTTGTTAAATTATTCAATTTCTTGATTAGTTAATAGCTAATAACCCTAGTGGTTGATGCTAATAAAAAAAAAAAAAAAACACACAAGCGAGAAATAATGCGAAGGGTTTTATGTAGCAACGTAGCAAATTATGTTATCTGTCAACATTAGTGGATTTCTGTTTGTTTATTTATTAGAGCCCCTCTATGCTAAGAAATTTAGACAATTTTGAAGCAAATAGCAGAATGTCTTTAAACTGCGATTTTTTTTTTTTTTTTCTATAAATATGGAAGAGCACCAATATTGCAATGCAAATCAGAAAACGAAATATTAAAATATGTCACGAAAACATCCTGCTGATACTCTACTTAGGGGCGTTATAACATGCTAGTTACAATATCTATCAAGAGCCGCGTTGATTCCTTAGACAGCGTTACTCAAAGTGTACTCCGCGGAGCCCCGGGGCTTCGCAAAGCTTTTGTGGGGGCTCCGCAAAGCCTTTGTGGGGGCTCCGCGACTAAAATAATAGTTATATTAAAAAAAAAACAAGAAGCAGTACTACCGCCACAAAAGGGAGGGACCTGGCTTGAGGACTTTTTTTAGAAATGTGTTTAGTGCTCCGTCTAATATTTCGCTTTTCAAAAAGGTTTCGTCGCCCAAAAAGGTTGAGAAATACGAAACACTTCCTTATAAAGTCGAAAATGCTTGATAAATAACACATCATTAATTCAAAAGGGATTTTTATAAACAAACTTCTTCCTTCTATGCTGTCACTCTTTAATAATGTTTTGATTTTCAACAGCCAGCAAATGTTAATTTTATGAAAATCTGCCACATTCATATTTACGCTCCACAAGTCGCATACGAATTTTAATTCGAGCACTTTAGACCACTCGTGTTGAATTCACGTGACATTTGTCGTATGCTGTTTTCGAGAATACACTTTTTTAAAATCACCTAGTTGCTATTCGACATTTCACTAATCTCGCATGCGAATCGAGGAATTCGACATTCGAGAATACTACCCCTGGTATAAAAATGAAGATAAGAAATTTGTCAATAATTATAGACCGGTAGAATTACCTAATTTTATAGCAAACATTCTTGAATTCATCATTCATGAAAAATTATATTATAGCTTGAAATCACTAGTAGCTGTTGAACAACATGGCTTTTCTAGGAGAAGATCAGTTAAAACGAATCTTTTAAGTTTTTCTAGTAAATTTATTCAAAACATTGATAATAAATTACAAGTCTATTGTATATATACCGATTGATAAAGTAAATCATGATTTCCTATTAATTAAGTTGCGATATTATTGATTAAGTGATCACTTAATAAACTATTTTATATTATACTTAAAACAAAGAACTCAGATTGTATCATATAAAGGTGAATTATAACACATTTTTTTAACTGAATCTGGAGTTACACAAGGTTCAAACCTAGGACCCCTTCTGTTTTAAATCTTTGTTAATGATCTATCAGCACAAGTGACATCTGACTGCTTATTATATGCGGATGATTTGAAATTATATCGCAAGGCATGAATGATTATTTAGAGCTTCAAAATGATCTAGACAAAATTTCCGATTGGTTCATAAAAAATAAATTATTATTTAATTTAGCAAAATGTAAGGTACTAACTTACAGTAAAATTAAAAATCCGTACAATTACATACATATCATGCAAAACTCTCAGTTGGAAAGAGTAACTACTATGTGTGATCTTGGTGTTCTTTTACAGAATGCTTTTAAATTTAATCAACATATAAATAATATTACTAAGAAAGCTAATAAACTACTGAGTTTTGTAAAACGTTCTACATATTTATTTTCTAATACAAATATAATACAGTACTTGTACTGTTCTCTAGTACGTAGTATGCAAATCAAAGACATTACAACTAAGAGACCAAATTGTTTACATTTTTATGTGGCAATTCATTATTCCCACCAGATTCTCGTTTATTGCGTCTTTGCAGATTTTATCAGTCTGTCAAAATTATTTGGAGAAATTACTTTCGAAAAATAAAATTTGATGTATCCTGTAACTATAATTTTATATTATATAAATAAAAATATGTTTTAAATCAAATTATTCTTTGAAGTTTTAATATAAGCTAAATTTTTTATTAAAAATATCAATATTAATCTAAACAAAATATTAGGGTTTCGAAGAACTCTCTAAATACGGCAACGCTAAATATCTTATTTTACGAATTTACAATTTTTATGAATGAAATGTAGTACCGTAACCAGACGCAACGTTGCCAATCAGGTCTAACAGCTATTTTGTATTTCTGACAGTATCTGACAGTTTCTGTGTGATTTATTGATTTATTCATTTATAAAATACTATTTTTCTGAACTTTTGTGAGAAATATAAAGAATTATGGTACATGCATGTGTAGTGTTCAAAAAAGTCGAAATGTATGGTTTCATCGGTAAGTATTTTTAGGTTAAGATATGTTGTTTTTATTTGAACCAGTGGAGTAGGGCTTGTACAAGATTTGATACAATTTCTTATAGAATTTAAATTATATAGGATCACATAGTAAATTGTTTGAAAAATGATTATCCAATCTAATTTTTCAGACAATTTACTGCAGGTTTGATAATGTACAATTTAAATTGTACAAAAAATTGTATCAAAATCTTGTGTAGTCTAAAACAGTCTTAAAACAGTTTTTAAAGTGATATTCCTTTTATAAATTAGTAAATTTTTCTTATACCAATAAATAATTATTGAATAGTGGCAAAGAAAATTTAACGAAAAAGGTAGAATACCTTAAAAATGATTTACCTCTTGAGCACCTATACATATTTTTTATTATTCTATTTAGGTTTCCTCAAGATCCTGAGAAAAGAAAACTTTGGTTTTCTCTAATAGGAATCCTTGAAAATCAGCCCCTTCGTAAAAACCCAGAGTTGTGTTTAGAACACTGTTTTCCTGAAAATGTTTTGGTACGTGCAAATGGTACTAGATATATTAGATAAGATGCAAACTCCAGACGGTGTGAGGGCTTTCTATTTTTGGATGACTTATCCAACAGGTAAAAATACAAAATATTAATTTTTTGTTTACCTCTAAACATTATTTATTACCTATATGTATGTATATCTAATGTATGGATTTTTAGTTCTGATTCAACTGTTTTTGGAACACCACCTGCTGCAAAAAGAAACATTGCAGTAAGTTATAACATTAATAACTAAGCATAAAAAAATTAAATGATATTTTAGTTAATAAAATTAAAGTATTTTATATATTTAAAACATTATTTTGAAAATTTTTACAGTTTTTTTACGATATTTTTGCCATACCATGTATTTTGTAATTATTAATTAAAAAATTATATATTTTTAGGACAGTGTTTTATTTAGATACCCCTACCTACTTAATGTTAATTTAAAATTTTAAATAATTTTGGTTAACATCAAACCAGGCAAATATATAGTAAATGCCAATAAACTATAAACCAATAAATATTAAAAATCGAAAGGTAACTTGAATTCGCTTGTATTTAAATTTATTTGTACTTGAATTTACCTACATGAAAAATCAGCAAGTATCATGCAAAACTATTGTCATATACTCTGGTAGCCAAGCAGTTCTAAAGGCAATTCTCTCACCAGAAATCAAATCACGACTGGTGAAAGACTATCTAGAAGACCTGACAGAGCTAAGTAGTTAAAACGAGATGACCTTAGCCTAGGTTCTAGGCCATGAGGGATATCAGGGCAATGAAAAGGCCGACGAATTAGCCCGAGGAGGCTCAGATAAGGCCATGACAGGCCCAGAACCCTTCTGTGGAGTTGCTAAGGCATTGTGCAAGGTATCCATTAAATAATGGATGCAAACAGAGTCTCAGGAATGGTGGAACAACTATCCAAGACTGAGACAGGCCAAAGAGTTCATCATGGAACCATCAGCCAAGTTTACGAAAGACCTACTGGATTAAAAGCGTCAAATCGTTAGGATAACAGTAGGCCTTCTTACTGGACACTGTCGCCTCAAAAGGCACATGACTATCATAAATCCAACAGAAGAAGCAACCTCGTGAACTGTAAAGAAGAAGAGGAAACAACATTCCACGTCCTGTGCCAATGTGAATGCCTGGCTGGAACCGGGTTTCTAACATTGGGCGAAGAAAAGCCAATTGCATGCAACTACATGCGGGAGCCTGTCAAAGCTACTAAGACTAATAAAAAAGACCAGGCTAGACGGCATGCTCTAAAACAAACAGGAGTCCCACAATAGATTTGAAAAGGTCGCAGTGGACAAGGAC
This sequence comes from Psylliodes chrysocephalus, assembly GCA_927349885.1. Taxonomy (NCBI): domain Eukaryota; kingdom Metazoa; phylum Arthropoda; class Insecta; order Coleoptera; family Chrysomelidae; genus Psylliodes; species Psylliodes chrysocephalus. The sequence goes on along the minus strand of OV651815.1, from coordinate 30,317,243 downwards.
AAATAACGTCCAACTCATAATCTAATCTACCTACATGAAAAAATCATCATAATTGTATTACTAAAAAAATATACCTACATACAGTTAATCAAATTTCTAGAGGCTTTCGACGGCTAGACAGAGAAAGCACTACTGACAGGCATCCCGACGGATTTACGCAATGAAAGTACACTCTGCGCATCAAGTATTTCACTATTTCATTCAGACGTAAATGTCAGATGTAAATTTCGCTAAAACATTTATTTTATTTTCGTTTGTGTTTTTTGCTCATTACAGTTTAATAAAACCTAAGTATGGAGTTTAATAGCAAATTAAGAGGCCGCGTGATTAACAGTCAATCTCGCGAAATAATAGCCAATGTTATAGAGTTTATGAGAAGAGAAGGAAACTTTAATTCACCTTCAATACCATTTAAAAATGTAAATGATCGTGTTGCTGCAGCCACAGGAGTATCTAAAAACACTGTCGTCCGCATTTCTGGAGAGAAAAAAGAATCGATAACCGTGAGATATCGGAATTTTCATCACCAAGAAAAACCATTAAAAAACTAAAAACAGTTAATGATATAGATGAAGCTGCACAAGAATCAAATTTTATTTTTTTATTATTAGATAGCTATTTTTGTTTCTGAGTTGTGTTCATTTATAGGCTCAATTTTTTTCCGTTTCTCCTTTTTGATTTTATATGGGGTTTCAAGTTGTTTTTGACTTATTTCGACGTAAATCACAACAACACACTTTTTTAATAAAGCAAACAAGTGTTAAGAGGTATATGTACGTGTAAACTTCAATTACAAAAAATTGATATGAAACCCATGAAACCACCAACAAAAATGTAAAGCTAGCTTCCGTACTAGAACATGGTGTCATTCGTCGAGATAATTTATCGTTTTGTTTAATAGATCAAGAAATGTAAATATTCCCCTGTTATTTTTTATAAAATTATAAGAGAAATAAATTTTTTTCTAAATAGTATAGTTTATTATTTTGTAAAAAAACAAAATTTCGAAATTTTTAGTAATGTTTCAGAAACAACCGTTATTAATAATAGGTACCATTTTCCTTAATAAGGTAGAAATAAAATATAAACTATTTCCACGATTTACAAAGGCCTACAAAAAAATTATAGGTATTTTCCGCTATCCTATAAAATTTATATTTTCTGACTCAATTTCAAAAGGTTGAAGGAATTCCAAAACACCTTTTATTTATTTTCAATTCTACATACTATCTTTAGCTGCTTTTAAAAACGTTCTAAGAAAGTCCAATCAGACCAATTTAATCCCTAAACTATTCCACACTTTTAAAATTTAATTACCTAAAAATATTAAAAACTATTTAAAATAACTTGTTTAGCAGACTGTACAATAGCTATCTTAGTAACACGTAGCGCGTTCTCTGTCTGGGCGTCGAACACCTCTAGAAATTTGATGAACTGTATTTACGTATTTTTTTAACATACTACTCTGACAATACTGGTAAGTGTAAAACTCTACGCCACTGGCGAGCATATTATGGACACTGTTTACAACGTTGCCAGCCGGTCCGAAGAGATCTGTCTTTCTCTCTTCCACTCACTAACAATTTTAAAGCAATAACAGTCCGCAATTGTATGGGATTTATGAATGAAACAGTTTGTCTATATGTTGTAATGTCTTTGATGCAAATACAGTATGGAATCCTACTCAACAAAGTTTAATACACTCTTTTGAAACGATACAAAACAATTTTTTTTAATATTTATACTTCAAAAACTATGGATTTTATCCAGAATTTGCGTCATATAATCACATTAGAAAAGAATTCAACTTCATCAAACTTAAAGAGATATTAGTAATGTAATATTCCTTTACAAACTACTAAATTTTTTAACTGATAGTTCTTACCTAGTATCTTAAATTAAGTTCTATGTCCCACCACCTGGAATGCGTCCTCGTCAATTATTGTTTTTAATTACAGACAAACAAATAAGTAAATTTTGTCAATTATACAGGGTGTCTGTGAAAGGTCTTTACAAAAACATACCACATATTCCTTAGACCAAAATAAGTCAATTTAAGTAAAATTACCTCAGTACAAAGTTGCTTCGTTTGGGCTCCAGAGGGCCTTGAAGTTACAAATTTAAATCGTTTTTCCCATATACCTTTAAAATCGCATATGCGATTTTGCTGAAATTTGGTATATTTTTAGAATTTTATGTGGCAAAAAAATGGTAATTAAATTTTGTCCGATAATAATACATAGGCGTAGAACTTGATTTTTTAAATAATTACACCTTTAAAAATTCTAGGTCAATGGAAGAAAAGGAGTTTGAGTATGAAATGTGGATTGCGCAACTCATTTACTTTAAAAAAGGTACTCCTGATAAGACTCGATTACTCTCATGGTTTTGACGAAATTTGCATTTTAGTAATTTTAGAACATAAACAATATAATTATTAAAATACAAACTTTGTCAAAACCATGAGAGTAAATCGAGTGTTATCAAGGGTACTTTTTTGTAGTAAATGAGTACCCAATCCAAATTTCATACTCAAACCCCTTTTTTGCCATTGGCGTAGAATTTTTAAAGGTGCAATTATTTAGAGGTGATGAAGAAGTTATGGAAAGGATACATTTTAATTTTCTTCGACGTATAAATCTTTGTATGCATGAAAATGGTAAACATATTGAACAATTTTTGTAAAATCTCTATTTTGATTATGTTGTAAATAAATATTTTTGTGAAACCTATACACTCTAAATTATTAAAACAGAAATTTAGCGAAAACCATGAGAGTAATCGAGTCTTATCAGGAGTACCTTTTTTAAAGTAAATGAGTTGCGCAATCTATATTTCATACTCAAACTCCTTTTCTTCCATTGGCGTAGAATTTTTAAAGGTTCAATTATTTAAAAAATCAAGTTCTACGCCTATGTATTATTATCGAACAAAATTTTAATACCATTTTTTTGCCACATAAAACTCTACCAATACATCAAATTTCAGCAAAATCGCATATGCCGTTTTAAATTTATATGGGAAAAACGATTTAAAAATTGTAACTTCAAGGCCCTCTGGAGCCCAAACGAAGCAACTTTGTACAAAGGTAATTTTACTTAAATCGACTTATTTTGGTCTAAGGAATATGTGGTATGTTTTTGTAAAGACCTTTTACAGACACCCTGTATAATACTTTGAATTTAACCTTAGATATTAATGTCACAATTACTTAAGGCTTTAAACGGCAGTTAAAATAAACTGTTTTTATATTTCTCTATCTATATTTCGCAGATATTGTGTTTTTTGTAATACAATTATTTTTTTTCTTATTAATTAAATATATCTGTTAACCAGATATAGGGTAAATTTCGCAGTCTTGGCGTGTTTTAATTTCATTTCGGATTGGATAGTGAATAATCCTGACTTGTGTATTTTTTATATTTTTTTTTGTGTTTGTTGTTCAGTATGACTTTGTTATATTTAGTTTAATAATTATATTATTTTAATAGAAGCATGTAATTAGGCTACACCTATTTGTTTCTTATAAATAAATTAATAAAGTGGTAACTAAATAATTATATACTTGATGTATTTTATCTATTTACTCTAAGAATATATTTATCATTGATCTGACATCCTGGGAATACGACATGTGTGAGCGCAAAGTGGGATCGGTACCCCACTATTGGGAGTGAAATTTATAAATTTTATAGGTTATCTTGGAGTGGAGTATGGATCGGGAATGAGCATGAGGTGAATTAAATCGATAATAAGATAATTGTGACTAATTCTTAAGTAAAAATGCTTTTTATTTAGTTCCCGCGCATACTTAATATGGAAGAAACTTATACGGTTGTTACTGATAAGTATGATTAAGTTTTAAGTATTAGTATGTCACATTGACAACTAACTTTGAACTCTGAGAGTAAAAGGAGTAAAACCATATGCGCACTTCGTTTACGCCTACTTACTATACTCCACTCTGGAGTGAGGAGCCCTAACTTACCTTAGATGTACTCGTATGTATAGAGGAGGTTTTTCAGACAATTTGCACAAAATATAAAAATAAACTGGCTAGATACAAGCATCGACTTTCTGAAATTATTATTTACTTTCTCCAAAAACGAAGGCATGATGCGGATTTTCTTTTCTTATTGTTCTAAATTTTACAACTTAAATTTTACAACTTAAATTTTACAACTTAAATTTTACAATTTAAATTATACAATGTAAATTTTCTGACTTAAATTTTACTGCGTAAATTTTACCACTTAAATTTTATTATTTAAATTTTACTACTCAAATTTTACTACTTAAATTTTCCAACTTAAATTTTCTAACATAAATGATATAACCTAAATTTTACATTTTAAATTTTACAACTAACATAAATTTTATAGTTTACATTTTAAAAAATCGAACTGTTATATTTTTGGACTAGTTGCTCCCATCAAGAAATTCCCGTTATTAGATTAAAGCAGAACAAATACGGGGTTTTAAACACTTTTTTCTTTCTCCAACCACACAATTTTGGATGGATAAAAAATTAAAATGGTAGGTGCGATTATAAAAGACTAGGGGGACACACATTGAAAATTGTGGGAGCTATAAATATACATTTTAAAGAATGATGGGCGAAAATGGAACGTGGCTTTAAAACTAAGTAAAAGCTTAATTAAAAAATATATGATATGTACAACACATGACCTGTAAAGTTATCAAAAAGTATTTAAAATAAGACTTAGAGATAAAAATGATTCAAAACGTTTTTCATATCTTCACACTTTACATTTTTTCTCAAATTTCTGCCTTACAGTCCATTTTAACACGTTCACTGTCCTAATGGTATTTTTCTGCAAACCGTTACACGTCCCCACTTAAATTTGTACGCGCCATATAAGGCTCGCAGGACTCTGTAAAATAAAACCTTAAATATTTGGCAACGTTTCGCAATCAGCACGTGTTCTGTGTTTCAGCCCGCCAATATTGTTTGGTAGTCTTTCTCGAGCGTGCAAACAGGTTTGTTGTGTTACTCAGTTGAAAGTGTTTCCTCCTAAAAAAATGGCCATGTCCAGAAAAAAACGTAAACTAATCCAAGGAATATCTATCCGAAATAAGTTTTGCCAGTGATTTTGATTCAGACAACACTGTGCCAGACCCGTATTACGGAAATGAAGATGGCGATTCAAGTTCTAATGAAGAAACGGATGATAGTGACATTCAAGATGAAAGTGAATAAGAAACTAGTGAAGTTTCAGAAGATGAAATAAATGAGAGTGATCCCGATTTCTGGTCGTCAACCATACTCTCGTTTTCAAATTCATTTTAGTGCAGTAGGTGGAACAATGATTTAAATTACTCAAGATATGGAACCCATAAATATTTTTAGTTTATTAATAACTGACGACATTATTGAGCTAATGGTCGAACAAACAAATAATTATGCTTTAGAACTTCAACGCAAAAAACGTTTTGTACACTCAACAAGAATTTCTAGATGGAACGATACAGACAAAGAAGAAATGAAAACATTTATTTACTACTTTGATTTTTATAGTGATATCTGAATATGATGTGATTGTGTGTTTCAGGTATGCTCCTGTTTATGGGTCTTATAAACTTCCCTACCATAGAATGTTACTGGAAAAACGACCCATTGTATTACCATGAACTTTTCCACCGACTTTCTATAAAGTATAACCGTTTTACATTGTTGCTCAAATGTTGGCACTTCGAAGACAAAACAATATCTTCAGAAGGCCGCTTGTTAAAAATTGCACACTTGTTTAATCCTGTTAGAAATAACCTAAAAAATGCGAATTCTCTTGGTGATACAGTTGTTGTGGACGAAACCATGGTTCCTTTCAGAGGTCGTCTGAAGTTTTGTCAGTATAATCTATCAAAAGCCCATAGATATGGTATCAAACTATTAAAAGTGTGCTCTCCACTTGATACACTTGGGATCTAAAAATTTATAGTGCCAAGGACTAGATCTTCTTGGAAGTACAGTTGTTGAACTAGTTGATCTCTTGTTAAATGCTGGAAGATTGGTTATAACTGACAATTATTATACAAGCATTGAACTTGCCAAATACTTCTACGAGAGGAAAACAAATTTGTTAGGAACCGTGAGAAAAAATAGAGTAGGCCTGCCCAAAGATGTAATCAACTGCAAACTAAAAAAAGGACAGATATTTGCCAAACAAAATAATTTTATATCATTCTTCAAGTGGCACGATCAACGTCATGTCCATATGCTTTCCACGTGTCATGATCATCAAATGAAAGTTTATGGGAAAAAAAGAAATGGAGATGATAAAATCAAGCCCTCAGCTATAATAGAGTATAACAAGGGAAAGCATGGGGTAGACTAATTATCTAGTTATTACACTTGTCTTCGAAAGTCTTTGGTTTGGTTCAAAAAATTGGCCATTGAAATAATTTGTGGGACACTCATTGTCATTACTTTTATTTTGTATAATTCTGTGCGCCCAGTGAAAGATCAGTCATCAATGATAAAAATTAGGGAATCTCTTATTCGCAGCCTTTTTAAAACAAATAAAATGATGAAAAGGCAAGAAAAGTATGAGGAAAAAAAGCAAGAGTAGTGAGCCCATAAGCTAGAAGAACTACCTAGAGGTAGCGTTCACAAAATATACAGAAAACGCTGTTATGGGTGTTATGCTAAGTTGAGAAATACTCTTACATCAAAAGAAGCATGTAAAAAAAACTGAAAAAGTCTCAACTTTTTGCCGTTTGTACAACCAAGCATTTTGTATTCTTGCTACGCAAAATCATTGATTTTCCCTCAGTTTCCTTTGTATACACTTTTAATAAGAATATTTTCATTATTTTGTAACCCCGTTTTTGATATGCCGTATTTTCTGATAGAATAAAATGTTTTTTTACCATAATGTAGTTTTTCCCTTAGAGTCCTCTTAAAGAAAGCAATAATTTATTGACACAGCCTTCTTAATATTAAGCTATAACAAAACATACATTTACGACCCAGATATGGTTCGCAGGAGTTATAGGTAAATTAATTTTCGATCCATATATGGGTCCTAGGACAGTGAATGTGTTAAAGAAAATCATATGTAAAACAATAATTATGGAGAATTACTTAAAAAAATTTGTTATTTTTCTCATCGGATTCAGACACATAGACAGATAGACATAATCGTAAAAATAGTTAAAACGGATTCAGTGGACCCCAAAACATAAAGATCTGTTTTACACTTATGGTCGAAAAAATCATGGTTCCTATACTTTCCTTACTAGATAAAAGAATGTAAAAATACAGTTATCCAAGTTACACTTAGTTTTAAAAATTTTCAACTTAAATTTTATTTTATAAACTTTACTAGTTAAATTTTATTTTATAAACTTTACTAGTTAAATTTAATTACTTAAATTTTACTACTTAAATTTTACTATTTAAATTTAACACCTTCAATTTTACTATTTAAATACCCTATAGTAGGGTATTAAGAAAATGAAAAATCTTACAAAATTTAAATATAACTTAAGACGAAATAAATATTAAACTATCAAAAAATAAAAAACTTAAATTTTGCTACTTAAATTCTATTATTTAAATTTTAGTACTTAAATTTTAATACTTAAATTTTAGTACTTGAAAGTTACTACAATTTTACAACTTAAATTCTACAACTTAAATTTCACAACATAAATAATATAAAACTCAAATTTTACAATTTATGCCTATTCAAAACGACATTTAACAAATCCGCTACTTCTTTCGCACATCCCAACGATAATGTAACGCCCGCACCTCCGTGTCCATAGTTGTGAATCACTTTTATCGTCTTTTCTCGTCCATTAATTATTGTTTCAATTTTGAGACGAACCTCTTTTCTGGCTGGACGTAATCCGACTAAATGCCTCAAGGTTTTGGCAGAGCTCAACGACGGGGACATTTCAATGCAATTTCTAAAAAGAAGTTCCACCATTTATTTATATGTATCATCAACAAGCGAAACAAAAAAAAATATTTAAATCGACAAAAATCACAAAAAAAATAAATTTTCAAGTCTTTAACGACCAATGAAAATTGGCGCTTCACAATGGCGAGCAAAATGCTGCAAAATAATAGGTTTTAAATTTTTTATTTAAAAGTAAACTCTTAACAGCGCCATAACTTTCTTATTTATTAAAACGTTTAAATTAATTGAATTCCTTTATAATGTTACACAGGTTTTTTGATATCACAATTTATTTTAATTCAACTTTTACAACAATTATACAACTGATAACATTCACATGTAACGTCTATCATAAAACTGAACTCTGACGTCAGGTCGTCGACTTCTATATAGCTTGCCTCGACCTTATAGAACCTTCTCGAACAATCCGGACTTTTCTTTAACAAGGAATGACATTTCGAGACATTTCTGGATTATTCTATCTTCTTTATTTACTCGTACCTTTACTTATGATGACCCCAGGGTGCTGCGTAACAATACTATTTATTACTTACCTTTTTATTGTTTCCTTCTGAGTTTCATTAAAAGATTTGTCAAACGTCTTAATTGCAGTCCCACCTAAAGTGCATTCGTTTGTGTTTGGGATAATATATCCCAATTTTTCATCGCTGTTAATAATTTTAATCAGAAACTGCCACGGTGCTTGGACCTTTTCTATCTGTCCTCTAACTGGCTCTACTGAACTATCACCTCAAAATAAAAACATAAGTTATTTACAAGAGATTAATCATTTGAAGAAGCTCGAAAAATCAGCAAAAATATTAATCATCATCAATGTATTTTATTCTAGAGTCCATTTCAATAGTAAGGAATACAGAGTTGTCATAGAGGTGCCATATATGACGATGACCATAGAAAATATTATATCTGTGATGGAAACAAAATTATTACTTGTTTAAAGAGCAGACAGCGCTCCTTTGGTAGGTGGAAAAGTTGATAATGTTGATAATGTTGAACTTCGTTGGGAAAAGACCCCCGACAAGAGAACACTGTGATAGAAAGTTATGATATTAGATTAAAAAGTGCACGGAAATAACAGTGCCAAATAAACTATTTACTTGAAAAAAATACGACTGTCATAGTTATTTTTTTACTATTTCAAAAAATAAATCAATTACTATAAGTAAAAATATGTTTCTAAACACGTATTTCTGTCACAAGTAAACAAGTTTCCTAAAATGAGGTTGATGTTTTTTGTTAACCCCTAGTAAACAGTAAACTTAACTTAGGCACCAGTTTGTCTACGATAAATGAATAATCTATCTAAAACTGCTTTATTAACCACAAAATCACATATATTTACCATTAGTTAACTTTTACTTATGGTTAAAAAACATTGACTTACGGCGAGTGACCGCTTCAATACACTTGGTTCCCGATCACCACCAAAATATCAACGATTAATCTGATTTCATTTTTGCAATGTCTTTCCTACCGGAAAATCACAGTTAGGGCAGCTTAGGTCGAGGTCATACACCTTTTTCACGCTAAGTATCGTACAGGGTTTTTGAGATAAGTGTAGGTATAAATCAATCAAGTATTAAAAATTTTTCATGAATGTATTAAAACCTCTGCCATTTAAGTATAATAATAATACTATCCCTATGCACCCCCTTACGAGTGAATTTTAACCCCAGAAACGGAGTTTGTGCAGGGTAAGGACGGCTATTATTGTTATTATTTGTCATTATTAATATTATGTAAGTACCTCATATATTTTTTGATACATCAATCGTGTATTTTTGACAGTGATATTTTTAAATCTTTTATATCGTCTCTTTTCATATTTTTGGTAATATTATTTTAAAGCATCAGAGTATTCAAATTTTTATAAATGTCATTAGTACCTATAGCCTATAGTCTAATTAGGGCACTAATAAGGTTTATAAAATCTAGTACTTTCTATATAACAATAATAATGATAAATAATGTTTTAAATTCAAAAGGAAAGACTTGTATTTCGTGCAAAACTTTTTAATTAATAAATGCACAGCTATTTCGGCATTGTGCCATCATCAGTGCTTATCTACAAAAATTGTGGATGAAAACTTACAATTTATAAATATGTGTAAAAATAAAATCCGAGTAAGACTTTTAAGTCAAAAGTTAAAAATATATATATAAAGTAATTTTGAACAAATTAACAATTAAAAGATAACAAACAGAGTGACATAACCCAGTGTTGGGAATAGTGAGTGTGGAATAAGCCCCTAAAAAATCATATCTGATCTCCAGAAGCAAGTTAGCTTGTGTGGAACTAAGGAATTATACTACCTTCACTATTCGTATTGAGTCGTACAGTTGAAAGAAAACAAGTTAACAAATTAGTTAAAAATTTTAAAAAAATTACAATATATTGAAATTTAAATTTAGAATACAATAGTTAATATGAAAAAGGTTAAAGGCAAAAGGCCAAAAGAAAAAATACTGAAGGATTTTTTCCCATTTACATTATAATTGTAAGAAAGTCTACCTACTGTCCACAAACAAGCATATCCACCAAGTTCTTAGTCATCCTCGCTCCAAAATTAAATATTTCTGGAGATTCACAACTTTCTAAATCATAATTAATACTATTAGTAATATTTTCAAATTTAAAATGATTTATACATTCATTTTTATTAATATTGTTTTACCGACTGTTTCCATGTGACAGTGGTGACAAGCGACACTCAAAGACCAACGTCGGTCAAATGTCAAGAGAGGAGGTGCGTTCACCTCAGTGTGGAACAAGTTTCTCCAAGTGTGATTCGAGAGATTGGAGGTAGTTAAAGGAAAGCAAAATTTGTTAGTATTGATTTTAAAGAAAATTTTTCGAAATTTGATTTATTTGTTAGTTAAATTTTATTTAAAATAAATGTTTAATATGAATTGATCTTCTTAATGATCCTTTTAATGTCAAGACAAAACAAAAATATCACTCGCGTGATTCTGCTGTGCCAGCCCGGGCTCTGCAGAACTTTTTTCAGGGAACCCAAGATGGCACAACTGAACCCGCGGTCCCTAGAGGTGAATCTGATGTTTAGTCTTAACAATTCCAAATCACTCAACAAGCGGTTGGAGTGAGACAAAATAGAGAACAAAAAAATAATCATAAAAGTACCATTTTATTTTTACACATATTTATAAATTGTAAGTTTACATTCACAATTTTTATAGATAAGCACTGATGGTGGCATAATGCCGAAAGCACTTTGCATTTATTAATTAAAAAGTTTTCCACAAAATACAAGTCTTTTCTTTTGAATCTAAACTACGTGCACACAGCTGTCAACCTTTTTTGGTTATTTTAATGTTTTAAAGCCTATAAATAATTCAAGATCATATATACATATATAATACCACCCACTAAAACAAAAATAACTTATCACAAGAAAATAGTTAACTAACGGCAAATAAACAACAATCAATTAGTAGCATATTGTGTACTTATAATAAAAAACTAATGTACACTAACCATAAGTAAATAGTTCACTAACTGTAGGTGCGTCTATAAACTAATTAAACTGTTAACTAACCACAATTGGCTATTTTCAAAAATCTTGTTTTACTTACTATAAGTAAACATTTTACCTGTCCCATATAGTATAAAACTTTTTATTTGCGGTAAGTAAAAATTCACTAACGGTTAGTGATTTTTTTTATGTGTGTGAAATACAACAAATGAAAATATATCGTGAAGAAAGAAAAAACATTATTTGCAAGTATGAAACATATTCACATAGTTTGCCCAATCACCCTAATACATTGACAGATAAAATAAATCCTTATTTTTTAAACTTTCAAAACTATACATATAAATAAAGAATGCTTATTATAGTTCATAGGGGAAGGATGAAGGGTTTTGTTGAGAATGAAATTTTGATTTTTGAATTTGGGAAAAAACTTTCATCGAACATTTTATAAAATGTATAAAAATAAAATAGATGAAATAATGACATCACATGATCATTCAGTATTAATATAACCACCGTATCACCCCGAACTAATTCAATTCGATGTACGAGAAATTTGGACAAAGCGCCACACGCTTTTTTCACAATAATACTAGTATTTTCCATTTATTATTGTTTTAAGCTTATTTGAAAAATTATTTTCAATTTTTTAGTTTGATATGCTCTAAAAGCGTGTTTTTTAGTTTTTTTAAAATATATTTATTTTTCACTTTTTAGTTTGATGTATTATAAAAGCATGTTTTTTAGTTTTTTTAAACTATATTTCTTTTTTACTTTTTAGTTCAATTATTAAAAAAAAAAATAAAAAAATTGCACCCGTGGGGATTAGAACCCACGATCGGTGAGTCTGGCCATCGAAAACCCGCGCGTTAGACCGCTCGGCCACGAACGAACTTGACTTTGTGGAATATACTGACAGTAATAAGCCACTTGAGTCCAAAGGAGAGTTACAAACATACATACATGCAGGTGAAGCTAATATAAGCGTGTTAAAAAAAAGATTTTTTGATGTTTTTTCATAAACCTGATAGTTTTTGAGATATATGCAATAAAATGTAAAAAACAAAATGGTGGCATTTTTTTTATTCCATGGGACTTTTAGTATGTTATTTAGAACCTTACTTCTCGTTTATTTTTGTTGAAAAATGCTTGCATAGAATTTTTTCAGTCTCAACATCTAACTTGCCCACACATATGTAAACATACAATTTACAATTATTGTATACTTACTAACAAAATTTCTGGAACCCAATCCGGTACAGTTGACTACAACATCAAATGATGATAAATCATCTAACGAATTAATTTCTCTTATCACAATTTTTCCACCATTTTCCGTAAATTTCTGTTGAAAATAAGGCAGAGCAATGGACGCCTCCCAAGTAAAACTAATAAAAGTAAATCCGTTGTTCAGTTTTAAGTTGTACTTTTGACTCATGTCGTTTAGAGTACTTTGAGATAATTTTTGATAACCCAAAGTTTCGTCCAACCAAGCGGGAAGTCTGAATTCTGTCTCTTCTGTAAAGAACAGCGCTGGCAGTAGACATATTCCGTATTCTTTTGCTTTACCTACAATTTAAAAAAAATATATAGGTATATATATTTTTTAAGAACAACCAGAAATATACACTTTTTAAACAATTTTTCGTCCAGAAAATAACGTTTTGCCGATCAAGACTGAAAAGTAGACGTTAGGGCCGGTAACAGTACGTTACAAGATTGGAAAGTAATGTTTTTCAGGTAGATACAGGCAGATTCCAGGGAGAGCCGTAGGCGGACCCTGGAAGCTTGGAGAGACCTGCTTAACACTAATTTTTGATCGCGTGACGTACAATATTTTTTTTAAGACCGACACTTCGATGTAAACTCAATTATTTATTTTATTTATTAAAGTGATTAAAAAATACTAAAACTAGATAATGGATACAACACGCAATAAACTAAACAAATACATTATTTTTGAATATTTATGTTAAATGTACATTTCTAATGCTTCCAAAATTTCTTCTGAAATTTCATTTTCTATGTAATATAACTTAAAATCTGAATCCATATTTATAAATTTGCGAAAAAAAGTTTGACATAAACAACAAATTAAAAATTAATGAACTATAACTTAGCAATAAATGGAACGTTGTTACCATAGTAACAAAATCAAGGAATCAAATAGCGATCAGAAAAATGAAAAAGAAGGACAGGTAAAGCTTTTACGGATCCCTAACGTCTTTTTTCTGGTCTTGATCTGCAAAACGTTATTTTCTGTACGAAAAATTGTTCAGAAAGTGTATACTTTATGGTCGGTCTTAAAAAAGCTTTCCTACGACCATTTTGAAATTGTCAGTTAATGCACTGTTTTGACACTTCGAAAATGCCAAATATCATACGGGATCGGTAAAAAACGAAAAGGAGAAGACATTTCACACACGTGTGTGATATTATTTAAAAACGCACAGTATAGATTTAATTCATAATATAGCATAAAAAATTAGTAATTTATCTGAATATATTATTTTGGTTTATTCGATTTGTTCAAAAGATTATTAGATTTTGCAAGAAATAATTATTTACTTCTTAAATTACTTATTTGTATATCTAAAAAGTGTACGAAAGTTTTGTCAGCTCCTCATAAACTAAAACTATGTAACCAGTTATACAGTCGATGTCAGCTGATCAGTGGTTTGAAAATGTAAATAAATACTATTTAGAAATATATTTATGTTATGTTTTAAATTGTTAATGTGTTTATAAAAATTATTTCGAAACTTCTCAATAGTATAAGTGGCACTTTTTGTGTGAAAATTAACTAAAAATGGGATAAATAACCGCGACCCAAGATTCAAGTAAGTTATATTTAAAAATTACATCTAAGTATGCTATGATTACCTAGACCAGAAAACTTCTAATAAAAAAAAATGTGCTACATGTATTCTTCCTGTTAAACATAGTAGTTTGTGTTTAAAAATTATGGAAAATTTCGAAAGTGAAGGCTCAAATTACGTCGTTAAAGTTGTTGCCAGAAAAATCAAAAGGTACATCAATGCCTATAACCAATTTACGCAATGGAGAAAAGACAACGACATTAAGACTTCTTTTTCTGAAAATGTATTACTAACCAATTGTCCAAAAAAGTTCAACCAACAACTTTATGGACACAATACTCTATGCTTCGGAGTACCTTATATATTAACCATAACGTAGACATCAGTAAGTATTTAAAGTTGACGGCCTATCTTAAACGAACAAATGAAGGTTATATGCCAAAAAAAGCAAAAGTACTAACTCCTCAAGAAATTAATGAATATCTAGTTGAAACACCGGACAAAGATTACCTTTTTACAAAAGTAAGTTAGTAATTTTTTTCCTATATTTTATACTATCTTTTTAATCTATATTTTAGGTAGTGCTAGGAATAGGAATATCAGGTGCGTGCCGTAAACAGGAACTGAAACAACTAACTGTTGATGATATAAATGACTTGGGAAGTGTAGCAATAACTACGTTGAAAAATACCAAAAACCAAGCAACTAGAAAATTTATAATTACTGGCAATTTTTATGGGATATTTAAAAAATAAATTAATTTTTAAGGCCAAAAATGAATGAAAAATAGTTTTTTATAAATTATCAAAAAAAAAGATGCACCAGACAAGTAGTCGAAATAAATAAAATTGGCTGTGTACCACGGGAAAAAGCGAAATTTTTAAAATTAAAAAACCCAAATTTGTATACAGACGATCGTCTGCAACAACACTAGTCGACTCAGGTGAAGACATCACCTCTTTGAAGCGACATGGAGGCTGGAAGTCTTCAAATGTTGAAGAAGGTTACATCGAAGAGTCAATAGCAAAACGAATAAAAATATCAGAGAAAATAGTTGGGGCAATAACAGGTCCTTCAACTTCAACAGCAACAGAAAAAAATCTGGTTTTAGAGGAAACATACTCAAATAATATAGAAAAAAGTTCAGAATTGCACGACTTAAACGTTGAAAAAAATATACAAAATACTTTATTATCACATGTTTCTCAAACATCAATAAATGTTCACAACTGTTCCAATAATCATTTTACATTTAATTTTTATGGATCACATGACAACAATTAAACAAATGCTGTTTATTTTTTTAGTTTTAAGGTTAGAAATAAATTTTATAGTAGTATAATTAAATTGCTAATATCGACTAGTGTGCATTTGTTAACTGTTTGTAGATAGATTTATTTTCAATAAAAGTTCAATAAAAATTTTATTTTTTTAAATTCTAAAACTTCATTTTAAACCCTAAAATTATAAGATTTTATAAGATTTATAAAATAATCATTATTTAATAAAATTAAAAATGTATGAAGATTAAAAATGTTGGGGTCGTAGAAAAAATAGTGTAAATAACTCGGTTAAAAGTGTATTCCTTGCACTCGTTATGTTTCCGCACTCGCCCCTAAGCGGCACGTGCTAAACTTCAATCGTGCGTAATATATCACTTTCCACACTTGTTATGTAATATTACTGGTCCCTGTTTTTCATTTTTCTGATCGCTGGTTGAAAATACAGTCTGCCTTGATTTCGTCACTATGACAACAACGTTTCGATTTATAGTGATAGTTCGTTGATTTTTAATTTATTATTTATGTCAAATATGATTTCGCAAATTTTAATATCTGTATTCAGATTTTGAATTATCTGAGCATGTAGAGCTTTTAAGTCAGTTGTGACTAATTTTCTTGTAGAAAATTTCAAAAATCTTGTAAACTGAATTATTTAGTTTTTACAAAGGAATTGGATGAAATGTGTCTATAAAAATTCTTGTTTTTGTGTAGATTTGAAATAACCTATAGATTTATATAGTGGATAAAACCAATATTGTCTGCTATCGATTAAATTTAAAACATTAGACTTTTAATGTAATGATAATAAGCCAGATAGAAAAGAAAAATACGATACAGTGTAATTTGAAATTTTATTAATAAAGTATGTGAAGTAATTTATAAAGTTGAGAAGATGAATAGCCAAAGATGTAGAATTTAATAAAGAGCTAACCAGCGTACTAAAATTAAATTTCCTTTTAATAAATTTGAACATAAAAATATTACTCATACACAAAAGAGATGTCGATGGTCTTTGATCTTTCGTACCCTTTTAAATCAGTTGGTTTTGTACTAATTTTATATACAGTGCAAGTCAAAAGTATTGAACTAACAGAAATTATGGCTGGTATTAATAAAAATCAGTAGATACTTAATAATTACGATTTTATGAGTTAATACTGAAAACTATATTAATAAAGTTTAATTACAAACTGATACTTAAAGTATGTTCTGATCAGTGGCGGCTCGTGGGCACTAGCTGTAGTGGGGCACACACTGGAAAGGAATCACGGGATTCGTTTTTCCCTTAAGGAAACAAGTTCTCCGCTTAATGAAAATTAAATATATTTCAAAACAATCATCTGGGGCAATAACGATTTCTGAATGTGACTACAGGGAGCTAAATGTAACCACTCAAAATGCATTTAACTATGTGTGTTGCTATTTAATAAAAAAATCATTACATATCCACTCTTGCGAAATTTGCGTAAATTTCTCAGAAGAATGCAATTTACTTAACAATTCTAACTTGTTAACGCATTTTAAAGCATACGACTCTGAAGAAAAGATGTTTGCAATTTAAAATCTCCCAGCGTAAAATTTCTCTTTCATATATTCAAATTAGAAAAAATATTTATATCTCTATTTGATAGTTTGTCAACTAAGCCTGGAATTTCCAACGCATACCTTTTTGAGATGAGCAAAATAGAATTTGGTCATCCTTGCCAACAATTTGCGAAAATGTACACCATTAAATTATTTATAAGACTCAGAATTTTATATACTCTTAAATATGCAATCAGAGATTTGAAATCCTCGAAAAAGTCAGACAAAATAAAAAAAAAATAAAAATTTTGTCCCATTTATAAATATTATTGTTTTTTTTCATAATATTTTTGACTGCTTTATAAAAAAAAAGTTATTTTTCTTTGTAGTTTTATTTCTTAACTATTCCAATGGTCCAACTAACGTTTATTCGTAATTACAATAAATAAACTATTATCATGTTTCAACAAACGCGCACCTTCAGCCGAAACCAGCTAGCCTTTGTGAGGAAGCCGGTAAAGATGCCTCTGCGTACATTCATCTCTTGCTAAGCGATATTGTCGTTGTCCTTGTTTTTCGCATAATAATGAGAGAGAAAACAACAGAGGCACCCATTTACTGTGCCCATCTTCTTTCGGAATTCTTGGAACTCGGAACGTCACTCAACGCCCGGTCGTCTAGTGTCGTGCCAACGCGGTTTGCGCTGAATATTAGATAAAATAATAATAGGAAAATATAAAATATGTAAGTTATTTTTTTTTGTTTATTATACTAGGGCACGTGCCCAAGTGCCCTTACGGCAAACCGCCACTGGTTCTGATTGAGTATAAGTTTGTACTTATGCTGACCAGTTGTCACTTAAATCTATATTAATTAACGATAGGTTAGAAGATCCTCGTGATCAAGCAAGACTGCTCATGCATATATAAACAAGACGACGAAAAGCGGGTCATATTGCTTGGCTTGCCGAGTGCTCACCAGGCAGAATCGGTCTGGCCCAAATGAGTTTAAAACTCATATTTCATCAAAGTAGGAATTCAATTAAAAAAAAATGTATCTGTATGTTTATTTCAAGACAGGAGCTTGCGTTAGATATTTTAAAAAAAGATTTTGAGTCATAACGTCTAGTTTCCCAATTTTCAAAACATTTTAAGAGATCTAACCAATTTTGAAGATAGATATAAACAATTTTACACTAATGTGTATATAACTAACTTTAGACCACGACCACTGTATAGTGGCACTATTCGGACACTTGATTATTCTTTTAAAATTTATTTGGCATTATAAAAGCAGATATTATGCAAAAATTTAATGAACTTTTCAAAGATTTTACTAAAAGTTAGTAGCTTTTTCACATTCTAAAGTTTGTTCCCTTTAGACAATTAAGGATTATTTTGGCGGTGAATGTCAATGATTTGATAAATAATAATAAGATTCCACCAGTGGAAATCTGATCAACATCATAATAAAATGAACTAGGTACAAAGTGCAATTTTAGTTGACGTCAAGATCCGTTTAGCATAAGGGGGAAAGAAAGATTCTGACTTACAATCACAAAAAGAACGTACAACTAAGCTTAGTCGATGTAAGTTAGCTCAGATTAGTGGTAAAAAGAAAGCGACTATTAATAAAAAGAAAAGTAATCCAGCTAAAACACGAATTATGGCTACTGTCTTTATTAATGATATGTTGCCAGTACTAGTAGAATGTTAAGTGTTGAGTTATCTTCTTCAGGCAATGGATGTACGTATGCATAATTTAAAATGTTTGGTTAATTATTATTATGTTTAATGTGTTTTTGCAGTTAATGAACATATATCTACTACTGAAGCAGATAATGAAGATTTGTGTGCTGCTGAAGAGCTTTGCTTGATTTACAAAACTTCGTTTAAAAGCAGAAAATTGGGATCGATTGTTCAACACAAGTGAAGAGTGGTGATTTAAGTGTAAGGGTTAAAGAAAAGGTCCTTTATTTCTCACAAGTCAATTTAATTGGCGACCGGTTTCGAAGCTGTCACTTCATCATCAGGCACACCTTGACTATTTCCATAAAGGAAGCGCTACTAAAAGTTTTTTTTTTTTTTTACTTTTTACTTTTATTAATTGACGTTATATCCTTAAAAATTTGTAAACTGTTTGTGCTTGTAAAAACTATTTTGTGTTGTTTAGTTAATAATAGTCTTACATGTGTTTTAATTAATTTATTCAAACAGACATCTCGCGGTTTAACCTAACCTACAATATTTTTAAAAAATACTATTGTATTACATATGACTTTTTTAACTCGTTTTGTTAAACTTTTAGTAGCGCTTCCTTTATGGAAATAGTCAAGGTGTGCCTAAAGATGAAGTGACAGCTTCGAAACCGGTCGCCAATTAAATTGACTTGTGAGAAATAAAGGACCTTTTCTTTAACCCTTACGCTTAATCCCTACTACTCACATATGGCTACCCTCACTCCAAAGTGGTGATTTAGTTGATCTGTTTTCAAAGAGAATTGTCAGTGCTAAAGAACTATCTACTTTAATAGGATTGCAATCCTTCCAGTTATTAGCCACCATTATGGAATTCGTTGTTTCTAAAGAATAGGAAAAAGGAGATCAGTTATGTCTGTAAAGGATCAAGTTATATTTACTTTTATGAAGTTAAAAACTGATATGCAAGATATAATGTCTTATCCATTTTATTGGGAGTGAATGAAACTTTTTATCATTAAATTTTTTAACATTTTTTAATAAAACTGGTAGAAGTTCTTAGTATGGTATAATTCGGCCTTCAAAACAAGAAATATTAAATAATGTGCCTCTATGTAAGTAAGAGTACTACTTGATTGTACCGAAATCCCAATACAGCAAGCCAAATGTCTTTGTTGTAGGCTAAAAAATTACTCTGACTACAAAAAGAGGCATACTATTAAAATATTGACTGGAGTGTCACCTACTGGTCTCATTACTTACAAAAGTAAAGCATATGGTGGTAGAACTTCAGAAATAGACATTTTTTAACAAAGTTCAATACTTGAAGTGTGTGAATCATTTCTCGATAGTAAAATGTTTAACAAAGGTTTTCTTATTGGAAACATAACAGAAGCTGAAGGTATACAAATTATACAGCCTCCTTTCCTCAATAAAAAAAATCAGTTCAGCCATCAAGAGGCTATACTTAATGCCAAAATTGCCAGAGCTAGAATTCACATAGAAAGAACATATCAAAGAATAAAAGTGTTTGTGTCTCTGTATTGGCACTTATGTCCGTTTTTCTTCTATTTATATTGTTTTTATTATACGATACTTCTCTGTATCTAACTAAATTTTAAAATGTACTTGTAAAGCCCAGATAGCTCTAACTCGGGCCTTTGAATATAATAATATTTATGTAATTTGATTTACAATAAATACTTTATTATTAATATTATTATTATAATTAATTATAATTCATAAAATTATTATACACGTATTTACCTTGTACCTACTTGTATTGATACTTGCGTGAAAAATGAAATGTTACTTTTTATATTTCTGTAGCTGGTCTTACAACCCTTTATAGAGCAATTCACCATTTAAATTTAAAAACAAAACAAGTTTTTATACTCAAATAATTAAAAAATTTGAAACAGAACATAAGTATAATTATTAAAACTAAATAAAATAAACAACTCAACAAAATGTCCGACTGAGTAATGCCAATGAGAACAAAATCTCAACTAGGCTAAACTTTCTTTAAAACCGGTCCTGTAAAAGTTTTGTTTACCAGTGAGCACTCAAAATTGAGACAAAACACAAACATTGCATGCACTAGACAAAGATAAAACATCTCCCAGTACGACCCGCTTTTCATCGTTTTATTTACGTATGGATAAGCAGTCTATTTAAACTATATATGTCATTGTGATCAAGATTATGTGAAATTGTTCCGTTCCCAGGTGGGTCTTTTGCTTTCCTTAATACACTGGCAAATATTAAAATAAATATGTTATTTATTTAACTTTTTGTTATATTTGGCTTTAGGATTCCACATTGGTGTAGCAGAAGGTATTAGTGTCAACCAACGGTATCAAATGTGGTACATCTTGTGAGCCAAAAAATTATTGTCAAATCTCATATTTGGATAAAATTTCCTCATGTATGGTAATACTTTGTTTGGTATCTATTTAATTAATTACCTTTGAAACCGTAAGACTATGAAGAGATGCAACAGGAAAAACAAAAATAGCGAGCAAACTTTCGCTTTCCAACTGCTATAGGTGCAATTGATTGTACCTTGATCCCAATTAAAAAAGTTTGGAAAAGTCATCATGGTAACGAATACATTTGTCGCAAACAATTTCCCGCAATAAATGTTCAAGCAACATGTAACACTGTTATTTACAAGTGTCATTGTAGAATGGCCAGGTTCTGTACATGATAGCAGGATTTGGAGGAACAATCACATCTGTGGTGTATTCAGAACATTTGGCAATGCAGTATTGTTAGGAGATCAGGGATATGGTATTGAATAATGTTTAATGGTCCTATTTAGAGAACCAAGAACTACAGAAGAAGTTACATATAACAACCTTTTGAAAAATAAACGTGTAATTGTCGAAAAATGCTTAAAGCAACGATTCCCTTTATTACAAAATACAATTAAACTATCATTAAGAAAAGTGTCATTCATTATGATGACATGTTGTGTTCTTTATATTATTGGAAAATATTTAAAAGATGAAAAAGTGTTTGAAATTGAAGAAGGCTTATATTTAGACGATGAAAACATCAAAGATGGAGAACCTCTTGAACTTAGAAGGGAAGGTTAAGTCATACGCAACCGTTTAGCCAAAATTATTTACACCAATCAAAATAACTAACATAATTTTTATTAAATCTAAAATACATATACAGCGTGTTAGTAAATAAGTGCAAAAAACTTCAGGGGGTGATTCAACATGAAAAAATAATGACAGTTTGCTATATAAACGTATGTCTGAAAATGCTTCGTTTTTCTTAAAAACTGACGATTTGTTTATTGCTCTGAAACCGGTCAAGATATGCAAATGAAATTTAGTGGATTTTAAGAGGTAGTTATTCCGCATTTTTTGACATGCAATTAAGAATTTTATGTTCATCATTGGCGTGCATACGGGTAATGATCTCAATTCATTTAAAGAAAAAAATGGTACGCCACTAAGATATTTCAAATTAAAAATCATTTTTGAATTCCTCATTAAATTTGTCACAAAAAATATCTTTGGCCTTTTTTTCGTGTGGGGCGCCGTTTTTATGCAAAAAAATAAAATATCTTAACGCGTATTTTCCATTTCTTTAATACATTATTATCTAATAGCGACGCTAGTACTAGTAGGCTATTGTCAACATTCTACGAATAGTTTAACGAAATGTCAAATTAGCGGTTCTTCATTATTAAGCTTTTAGTTTGGTATAACATTGATGTTAATAAGTAATTAACTTTTCTTTTATCGAAAACAATGGAAAATTATACAAACGTGGAATTGTCAGACATGCATTTTGTCTATGGTCGAAGTAATGGAAATGGTCGGCAAGCTCGACGATTGTATGCTGAATTGTATCCAGGACGTAGGGTACCCCATCATACAATATTTGCTCGCCTTTAACAACGTTTGCGCGAAAATGGTACATTAAAGAAACAAACGGCTGACTGCGGGCGCCCTCGAGAAGTACAAACTGTGCAACTAGAAGAAGCAGTTCTCGAGTTAATTGCGGAGTCACCGGAAACAAGTTCTCGAAAAATTGCCAACATATTAAATGTAAGCAATTTCACTGTATTTAGAATTCTTAAAGAACAGCAGTTGTATCCGTTTCATATTCAACGTGTGCAAGCTCTACTACCTAGAGACTTTCTTCCGCGCCTATTTTTTTGCCAATGGATTCTTCATCAAATCGCTCAAATTCCTAATTTTTTAAATAGAGTTTTGTTTACTGACGAAGCTAATTTTGGTCGAGAGTCTATACGAAATTTCCATAACAATCACTTATGGGCTGAGGAAAATCCACATGGAGTCTTTGAAGCTCATTTTCAGCATCAGTTTTCGGTAAATTTATGGATTGGGGTAATTGATAATCATTTAATCGGTCCATATTTCCTCTCACAACGACTAACAGGCGACTCTTATCTTAATTTCCTACAGGAAGAGTTACCTGTTCTTCTTGAAAAAATTCCTCTACAGCTGAGACAACACTTATGGTTCATGCATGATGGTGCACCAGCCCATTTCAGCATTGATGTACGAAATCACTTAGATGCAGTATATGCAAATCGTTGGATAGGTAGGGGAGGTACGGAACATTGGCCTGCTCGATCGCCGGATTTAAATCCTCTGGATTTTTGCATTTGGGGTTTTCTTAAGTTACTAGTTTATTCCACTCCCGTCGAAAATATCAGAGACCTGAGGAACCGAATTATAGCCCGCTGTGAGACAATAAGAAATACACCAGGACAATTTGCGCGAATACGACAATCAATGCGGCGAAGAGTTGAATCTTGTCTCACGTCTGAGGGAGGTCATTTTCAGCATTTGTTGTAGCTTTGCGCCTATTTAAAACTTTATTAGTGTTATTTTCTGTTATTGTTCTAGTTTAATGTTATTGTATTAGATAGTTCTTGATAATGTATTAAAGAAATGAAAAATACGCGTTAAGATGTTTTATTTTTTTGCATAAAAACGGCGCCCCACACGAAAAAAAGGCCAAAAAATTTTTTTGTAACAAATTTAATGAGGAATTCAAAAATGATTTTTAATTTGAAATATCTCAGTGGCGTACCATTTTTTTCTTTAAATGAATTGAGATCATTACCCGTATGCACGCCAATGATGAACATAAAATTCTTAATTGTATGTCAAAAAATGCGGAATAACTACTTCTTAAAATCCACCAAATTTCATTTGCATATCTTGACCGGTTTCAGAGCAATAAACAAATCGTCCGTTTTTAAGAAAAACTTTAACACCCCGGATTCGGAAAACGAAGCATTTTCAGACATACGTTTATATAGCAAACTGTCATTATTTTTTTATGCTGAATCACCCCCTGAAGTTTGTCGCACTTATTTACTAACACCCTGTATATCTAATTACAACATAGTACAATTTTTCTCTCCTCTTAGAACTTGATCTTTATTTAATTATTTCTCCAGTTTTGCCTTTTTAAGATTTAGAACATGCAGTTGCTTCAAAAGCACCCATTTTAGTTTCGTGGTGCTTAACATACGTGTTTCTTCCGTTTCGTATTAATACATAATTTTTTGTCGCTTTGGACGTGCAGGTCACGGTGGTGGTACTGTTAAAGGGGACACTAAAGCTACTGAAGGACCTGCCACTTCATCGGATTGTTTTTTTTTTATTTGTGAGAAGGGATTCCAACTGCAACATGTCCTGAAACAATATATTACACTTGCTTATATATCATGAAAATTAATTATTGAACCACGTATTTTGTACAGAACAGGATTGTACTCCACTTTATCCCCTGTAGTGCTGTTAACATGAATTGTTCTGCTGCACTTAGCCTTTTCTTTTTATTTCCAGTTATGTTGGCATCATTTTTTTTACTACCTTCTTTAGGTTATTAATTTGTTTTAATAATTTTTTTAAAGGGGGTGGGCTCAGTGGTGGAGTCTTTGCGGACCCAAGGGTCCCAGGTTCAAATCCCACCGTTGGCCGGGAGTTTTTTATTTAATTTAATTATTTAAAATTAATTCTGATGCCTTGGTAGGATTCCCCACTCGACCATTCCCTGTTGGGTTCTAATTAACAGTGCTGTTCCTAAAGTAGCGCTGGGAAACAGTAACAAAATCTACAGAGAACACGAGGCTAAATAACCTGAGCAGTTGAAGCTGATGACACACAAAAGAAAATAAAATAATTTTTTTGAGATCGGCAGGTTTTCCAAAATTATCTACAACGTTTTCAGAGTTAACATACAACATTTTATGTTGTTTGTATCTATAGATCACCAAATTCAAATGTTTCAGTTTTTTTAAACAATTTGGAATCTTTGCTAAGTAGATTTTCTACAACATCTAAAATAATTTTGACAGGTGACTTAAATATAGATTATCTCAAGGATGATGATAATATTACTATTAGATTAAAAAATTTATTAATTTCCTTTAACTTAAGTATGCATGTTAAGGAAGCAACAAGGATAACGGATTGTACCGAAACGTTATTTGACTATTTCTGTACGTCTTACGAACCTGCTAATATATCGTGTAAAGTGAATCCCAGCGGTCTGTCTGATCATGAAGCCGTTTTAGCTTCGATATCTCTTGAGCATAAGCTTCCTAAGACTAATTCTCGTCATGGTCGATTGTTTAGTAAATCTAATTATGGAAAATTTCATTTAGTATGTAAAAATTTTAATTGGTACAGTTGCTTTACTGGTATATCTCCTTTTAACGATTTTTATTTAAATTTAAGCAAATTTTTTAATGCGTCTTTCCCTATTCAAAAAATAAAAATTAAGCCAAAAAAGCCGTGGATTACAGCTGGTTTAAGATGTTCATCAAAAAATATGAGATCTCTCAACTATATAAAAAAATTTACGCAAAATAATTTATTTTTAAACTATTATTATCGCTACAGATCTTTATATCGAACACTTATTAGAAAAGCTAAAGATATGTACTATCATACAAGAATCGAGAGCTCAAAAAATAAGGCAAGGGAAACTTGGTCTATTATTAATGAATTGAGAGGCAAAAGTACCCATAAATCATGCAATGCAAATATAAATCCTAACGATTTCAATACTTTTTATTGCAATATCGCTGAAAATCTAACAAAAAATCTAAATAGAACAACTGACCCATTAGAATTTGTAAAATCGTCACCAATTAAATATTCATTTTTCTTAAGAGAAACAAATTCCTGAGAAATATTAAAAGTTTGTAATGACATACACAACAAAACTGCATCAGGACATGATGGAATGTCAGTAAAAATATTTCAAAACTTACCTACCTCTGCATTAGACGTTTTATCCATTTTAATAAATAAAAGTTTTATTGAAGGTACTTTTCCTCCTTTTCTTAAAACAAGTGTTGTGGTTCCATTATATAAGGGAGGAGACTTGACTGAGCCATCTAATTTTAGGCCCATATCTCTAATTCCGACACTCGGAAAAATTATTGAGAAACTTGTAAAAACTCGACTAGTTAGATATCTAGACCAAAATAATATATTGGACATAAATCAATTCGGTTTTCAACACAACAAAAACGTATCGGACGCTGTTTCTTCTTGTTTGGAATTAGCTTATACAAGTATAAATTTCAACGAGGCCGTAGCTGCAGTATTTTGTGATCTGACTAAAGCTTTTGACTGTGTCAACCATGGAGTACTGCTGCAAAAGCTTGAAATTTATGGCATAAGAGATGTGGCCTTGAGTTGGATGAAATCCTACCTTTTAGGTCGCAAACAGTTAGTCCGAACTGTTTCAGACTCGAACACAAGTGACATAAAATGGGGTGTCCCTCAAGGTTCTGTTCTTGGGCCCACCCTGTTCTTAATTTATATCAATGATTTAGGTAAGTTAAATATCTCAGGAAGTTTCACTCTATTTGTTGACGATACTACTATCTTGTGGCACAATAAAGACGTCAATATTCTTTATGCAAATATTAATAATGACCTAAAATCCTTTAAAACATGGTGCACTGCAAATTTTCTGTCATTAAATTTTAAAAAAACAAAAATACTAACCTTTAAATGTAATGTTTCTGATATTTTAATAGATATGGATACTGTAGAAGCCACAAACTGTACAAAATTTTTGGGTTTAAATATCGACATGGATTTGAAATTCAAATCTCATGTGGATTCACTTTTAAAAAAACTCGCATCGGGTTGTTATGCCATTAGAACCACCTCTCATGAATTGGGAGTTTGTGCAGCAAAAACTGCATATTATGCGTTAGTTGACTCCCATCTACGTTATGCTGTTCAGTTTTGGGGAGTCTGTTCTGCCGAGTTATTTGACAGAGTCTTTATAATGCAGAAACGGGCAATAAGGTTCTTATGTGGAGCACACAGATTAGTTTCATGCAGACCGCTGTTCTTAAAACAAGAAATATTAACATTAACATCTTTATTTATCTTAGAAACTTGTTGCATGATCCATAAGAACAAGTCGAAATATAAATCGAATACATCCCGTGTAACTCGCCAAACGGGTAACTTGAAGTTGCCTATTCCCAAAACTGAACTAATAAGAGACTATTTTATATACAATGGTATCAAAATGTACAATAAGCTATCACATACGTTGACAGATGTTGAGTCACAGAATTGTTTTAGAAAGCTGCTCAAGAGATTTTTGTTAACTAGGCCTTATTATAATATTATAGAATTTTATAATGACGAGTCACTGTGATATGTGTTTTATTTTGTTTTATTTTATTTTAAATGTATGTATTAATGTTAATTTATAATAATGTTTGTTTATATTTTAATGACTATTTATTTATTTGTAATTTGTATACTATTTGTACAATATTGTGTTTGTATGACTATTTATTTATTTGTAATTTGTACAATATTGTGTTTGTCAATAAGTATTTTAACTTGGACAATAAACATTCTCTCTCTCTCTCTCACACTAATAATGATAACTTACTTTCATATTGTTGTTAAGCGTGGCTAAGACGTCTTGTTTTTTTATTATTGCGGGAATGTTCCCTTTATTTAAAATAATAGGGTCATCCCGCACAAATTTGGCCACAAATGTTAAATCTGACTCTTAAGTTTTTGAAACACTCTCATTGCCACTTTCTTCATTTTCAGACGAGACGAACGACATGATGATCGATTAATAAATGTAGAAAAGTACATTCTTTTAGGTTTGTATACATTTTAAGTGTAAACTGATTTGAAAAAGTGTTAACGTGCGTTTTTTGTATATTTTTCGACTAAATAAGAATTTAAAAATAATTAGTAGATACTTATAAGTATCAGCACTTTTTTTTAATATACATTTCAGTATTTACCTGATGCGGATGCTGATACTTATAAGTAAATACTGATTTTTATTAGTACCACCCATTGTTATAATTTTAAATCTAACCTTCTCTCCACCATTTTAAAAGTTGTTTGTAAGTCGTTCCAGACCACAATTTAATTTTTTCTTCGGAAGTATTTCCAACAATAAAGGGTTCCCAGAAACCAGCTGCTACGTCACTTGTAGTATTAGGACTCGTTTCCTTAGCGAAAATTGTTAACCTTAAAGTTGGATATCTCTCCTGCAAACACATCGCCGTGGTCATACCTATTATACCACATCCAACAATTGCTACTTCAGCCATTCTGCAACATTAATTGGATATGAAGTTTTAAACAATGTCCGTAATTTATTATTAAACATTTTACCGTTTTAGCTTCACAATGACCACAGCTATGTAATTGAATTATGAAAACTTCTATATTGTTTAATTTGAACTTAATTATGAAATACCTAGTATACTAATTAATAATGTTTTGAGGTTTTTCACATTTTGATTGCTGGAATTTATATAACTAGACGTATTTCGATTCCACATTACATAACATTGTTTTCGTATGTTTATTTTGGTTAAACTATTAACTTTGTCTGTTTGGGGTATATTATTAAATTGTATTGCATTCTATTATAATTTAAATTAGAAGTATGTACCTTGATTCTAAATGTTACCAATGCTAATGTTACCAATTTCAACCTCTGATAACTCATCAATTAAAAATCAGCGTTTCCGCGACGTCACCCGAAATATAAAAAATTTAAAGTTATAGGGGTTAGTCGAAAACATTTTGAATAAGCATATATTTAGGGTTATTCTTGTAGCCAATGAAAAATAAATAACGTTAAAATATTTTTAAACTAGGATAATTTCCTGACCGTATAAAAATATTTTTAATTATTGTGCATTTCTCATCGTTTTCGTATAGTTAGTTTAGCCTCAAATAATTTTATAACACTATAAAATAATCCAGGAAACTAATAAAATAAAAATATCGACAAATTTTAGGATAGCACTCTTTTTATGTTATGCCTGCTTCGCCTTTAACCCTTTCTTTACCAAGGCTGGATATATTCGACAGAATCTATATTGACGTTGTTCCTACTGCTGTATATATACAATCAATAATCTGTAGATCCCACTGGCACATATACGGAAATTTCTAATTTTTTGCATTCATCAGCCCCCTTTCCGCATTAATACAGCATTTTCCTGGTGCCTTTAAACCCATCGACGCCTTAGTACGGCGTTTCCATAAAGATGTAAAAATGTTTAGAATAACGCCGTATTTATATGTCATTACTTAATTTGTGTATTAGTATTTTAATAGGAGTGAACAAGTTTTTTTCCAATTTCAAAAAATAACCTTTATTGGCTGGCTTGCAGAGACATGTACAGATTCTAATGCTTTTCTCAGATGTTTTTCTGCAGTTTTATCTATTTCCCATTGCAATCTCCCTATTTCATGTTTTATACTATCAACTTTAACTTTCGAACTTATCATAGCAGAAACTTGTTTCTGTAAGAAAATATTTTCTTCCTTCAGTTCTAAAAAGTCTGCTATGAGCATATATTCCCTGAATTTTACTTCTCTTAATTCAGCACGTAAATTTTTTCAACATTCCATGAAGAAGGCCATCCAACAAGATAGAAACATGGAATGTTGAAAAAATTTACGTGATGAATTAAAAGAAGAAAAATTTAGGGAATATATGCTCATACCAGACTTTTTAGAACTGAAGGAAAATAAGATTTAAAAGGAGTTGGACATTATGTGTCTTTATCTACCGAGACCTATTCAGATCTACTGCAAGACTCCGTTTTTTTAGAGTGTGTCGTCTAGCTTGGTCTTTTATATAAGACTTAGTTGCTTTGACTGTTACATGCGTTTGGCTTTTCTTCGCCTAATGTTATAATCCTTAATCTAGCCAGGCACTAGCAGAACCTGCACAAAGTTGCTTTATCTGCTGGATTGACGACACTTATGTGCCTTCTTAAGCGACAGTATCCAGTAAGAATACCTATTGTTATCCTAACGATTTGACGTTTTTGATCCAGTAGGTCTTTCGTGAACTTGGCCGATGGATACTTATTGAACTGTTTGGCCTGTCTCAGTTTTAGATAGTTATTCCTCCATTCCTAAGACTTTCTTGGATCCATTATTTGCCTCACACAATGCCTTAGCAACTCTACAGTAGGTTTTGAGGCCTGTCATGGCCTTATCTGAACCTTTTCGGACTAAATCGTTGGCCTTTTCATTCCACTAATATCCTTCGTGATCTGGCACCCAGGCTAGAGACATCTTGTTTTGACTACTTAGCTCTATTAGGTCTTCTAGGCAATCTCTCACCAGTCGTGATTTAATTTCTGGTGAAAGAATTGCCTTTAGAGCTACTTGGCTATCAAAATAGATGGCAATAATTTTGCCTGATACTTGATGATTTAATCTTTCTCTTGGACAGTATTGTATAACTATTATCTCAACCTGTAACAGTGTTACATATTCTCCTAGTGTACTAGACGAGTTCAGCTTATACAGGAGGCCCCTATTTCCAGGATTCTCTGACTGGTATTTGGATTTGAAATTTTTATTCAAATGTTTATGTGGTTGAGTCGGCATTCCTAGAATCATCCATTTTCACGTGCTTGATAAAGCCTTACATGGTCAGCGCTATGTAGTTGGCTTATTGGGTTTTTTCCTGCATTAGCCTGTAAATAACGGACCTGGTTTCTCCTTGTAAGAAAATGTGCAGTGGCGTGAGGTTTAATATTACCTCTATTGCTGCAGTTGGCGAAGTTCGCATGGCCCCAGTGGCACTTAGACGAGCCACTAAATGTTGTTCTTAATTGTTTAATTTGATAACCAATTTATGATACATTTCTTGATAGTACAGTTGTGTTTTTTCATGGTTCTAGATCGTGTAATTTTTTAATCTGATCGGCAATAATTCCATTTTTGATATATCTGCTATAGCTGATGGTGTTGTTTTATTCATTGCCATTTGTGGTTCTTTTTCATGATCCTATATAACTCAGGGCAGCGTCTGTCCATTTATAGTGCACATTTTATTGTATAATTCGATGTTTAGTTGGCCAGATCTTTAAAATCCCTTTCTGGAGTATTTTGATCTCGTTTAAGGAAGCGCCGGCCTCGCAGGGGTGTCTGTCTACAATTTAAAAATCCCGTCCAGGTCAATTCTCTTCTGTTCGGTGTCAAATGATTTGTGTTTAAGGTTATTTATTTCTTTTGTTAGCACGGTTTTCTATTTGTTCAATGTTGCTTTTTAGAAGATCTATTTCGTTTGAGGATATTTTGAAGTACTTTTGTTTTATGAGAGTGCTAGTTAGATGCTTTTTTGTCAGTTTTGATAAATTAGTATTGACTGTTTGAGCTAAGTGGTATAAGGAATCTACATTTGCAGCTAATTGAATCAAACGAGCCACAAATATCTGCAATTCTCCTTAGATTTTCTCAATCAAACCATGATGCTTTTTTAAATTCTGCGTAAATGTCAATTTATTCTCTAAATTATCCAGGTGCTTCCTCTAATGAGGGAGTGCAGTATTTAGTTTATTGCCGAGTATAAACATGTGTATTAAGTGCAACGTGGATCTTTGTGTTCATCCTTGTTTTGAAATATTCCATATCAATGATTATGTTTAAGAGTTTGTACTTATATTAATATACGATGCTAATTTTGGTATTTGTGGGCCCAATGGCAAATTAAAAAGCTTGGGAATGGTGTCACTGCAGAATTTATAATAGTCGGCTGTGTCGGATTGGTTCATCGCCCTACCGGTCTAAAGGCGGAAAACTTTTTTGTTCTACAATGAATCACACCATGAATAAAAAATTCTTCCTCCTGAACCGGCAAGCCCTGGAGCTCTCAATCTAACACGGATAATCGGTAAAGAAAAGGTTAATAATACAAATTTAGCTTCGACAAAATGTTTGCTTTTTTCGGTGTAGATTTAGCCATACTATGCATTTTTCTCCTAGCACAGGGATTCTTACGTGCAAACTCGACACGTTACATATTGAATATAGAGAGACATTACATTAAAATCGCAGTCTGTCAAACGAAGGTAGGTGTCTCGCTACGAAAAGTGTCGAAAGATAAGATTACACTTCTCTAGTCTAACTTGCATAAAAATATGCTTTACATTTTGTTAGTGTTAGCTCAAGTTAAGATATTCTCATAGATCATCAAATCCTGACCATTTGTCTTACAAAAAAATTCATAGGAATCTGACAAAGTGCTAAATAATTATCGCTGTAAATACATAAAAAATTAAGAGTCTGATATTTTTCTCATTGACCCCATTATTAGATCTTTACTAAATTTATATGAGCCCACCCCTGAGGTATCTCCTTTCTACCAAAAAATAATCATAGAAATCGAACAACGTAGTAAAGAATTATCGATGAACATAAAAAAAATATTCCGACGAATTGAGAACCTCCTTCTTTTTTAAAGTCTGTTAAAAATAAATTAAATACTCACTTAATTTTGTTCTTTTACACTGGCTATACTACATTACATACTATTATAATGTTACTTTCAAATAATAAATCAAATAAATAATGATGTTATCTAATCTCGTTCTGACCTTTATTCAACTATTATATATTTATCTATAGGTACATTAGAATAAGAATTCATTCACATGCAGATTGTAAAAATGTTGAAATCAATTATTAAAAATTTATTTAAATTTTGTAAGCGGATAAAAAAGCACCTACTTTTTATTATTTTTAGAGCAAAAACTGTTTTAACCGACTTCAAAAAAGGAGGAGGTTCTCAATTCGTCGTAATATTTTTTTTAACAGACTACAAAAAAGGAGGAGATTCTCAATTCGTCGTAATATTTTTTGTTTTTTTTTTATGTATGTTCAGCGATAGTTCTTTAACACGATGTCCGATTTCATGATTTCAATTATTTTGTTAGAAAGGGGAATGGTACCATACCATAAATTTGGTCAATATCTATAAATTGGGTTCATTAGAAAATCCTCAAATTCTTCATTTTTATGTATGTTTAGCAGTTATTATTTACCACCTTGTTCGATTTCTATGATTCTTTTTTGTTAGTAAGCGGGTACCTAAGGGATGGTCCCCTATAAATTTGGACAAGATGTGGTGATGGCATCTGCACGATTTTAAAGTTGGTTTTTTAAAATTACTTTTATTATTATTAATTTAAATAAAAAATTGCCTATTATTTATAAAAAGTTGTGTATGGGCTAGAATACAAAATGAAACAATCATTATAAATTTTGAATATATATAGGTAGTAAACTATCTTTATTTTTGACAAAATTGCCTTAGCCAGAGGGGGCCACATAGGGTCAATGCCCTACCTTAAAACCTTAACTGGAGCCAGGCTCTATTCAATTTGTCCATACACAAAATAAAAATGTGAAGCGAAGCCATCTCTGTTCCTTCTTTACTCCTTGTTTGCGGTATGAAGTCTAGCGCTGTCCATATAGAGAGAAACGCACCGCGTCGAGAAGCTACAGGGGTAATCCCTTTGTTGTGTATGAGTTATAGAAAGGCATTTTTCCATCGTTTTGGATCGCCTAGAGTCTTCTGGTACAGAGCTGGCTTTATATAAATAGCGCGAGTTTGTGGACGGACGGGAAGATTCAATTTAAGTGTTGGACACTAAAGACAAATTGTAATAAATAAATTAGATTTGTGAATTAGTGCCTAAGTATTACAAAAATTAATTAGTACGTGTAAATAAATTGTAAATGAAGTGTTTTAAATAAATAAACTAAATTAAACAAACAATACATTAAAAAACTAAGTGATCTAAAAGTGACGGAGTTACGTCGTGAATTATAAGATCGTGAGTTGGAGACGACAAGGAATGAGTTGGAGACGACAGGGAAGAAAGTACAGCTGGAAGAGTGACTTAAAGAAGCAATAATAAGTGAAGGTTTTGAAAGGAATCGTATTTAATTTCGTCCATCTTGAATGACAATATAAAGCGTCCACCTATTCTATCGTTTTTGACCGCGATAAATTCCAACGAACAAAAATCGTTCATGCTCTGGGAGAAACAGAGAGTGATCGAACATCGAGGAGTCAGAATACCGGTGATTAAATACAGGTGATTTTTAAAAAAGGTTTTATTTGTAATAAAATGTAAGTGCCTTTTTAAATCAATTATTATGTTTCAATTACTTTTATATTATTTAACTTGTCAATGGTTCACTATTTCAGATTTGAATTTCACTGTTATAAGTAATTTCATGTTATTTCTTGCCGGTATTTTTTGTATTTGTAATGATTTGTCATAAAAAAAGCTTGCATTCCAATAACGAGTTTATTTGATTTTATGACTTATTTTACTATTTAAATCAGTAAAAAATAGCATACTTTTAATATTTTAATTTAAATATTTTTGAAGTTTATTGATATTTTGTAGTTTTACTAAGGAAAACTTGCTATAATTAATATTTGAACTTGAAATAATTTTCCAGTCATTTTTAAAGTTCTGCAAGGGAAAAGTAATATTGTATTCCTATTATAATTATGTGTTTTATTTCGATAATAACAGCATTGGCAGATCTAAGTTAAAAGTATAAAATGCCTTGTTGATTGATAATAACATTTTCGCCCGTGGTTGGGATAGGTGTCTCGGTAACTTACCTTATTTTGTCGCCAGATTATTCAACTCATAGGTGGGTAGTAAAGCTGTATAGCTTCCCCATTACCTTTTACTTATTAACCCTTCTTCAGTTTTGCATCGAGTGTGTTTGAACCCAGTGATGCTCAATGTTTGTTATTTGATAAGTTATTGTTCTTAAAATATTTATTTTATTTTTGCCTTGCAGTATTAGATATTTTTTTTTATATAATGTATTGAATATTATTTCATATATTTTCCTAATTCATCAAGTAATTAAATGTGTTTTTTGTGTATACTCCCTCAATAACACGTTACTAGCCAATAGTTAACGAATCTTTCAGTCGTCACTCGTAGTGTCCTAGTCACTTCATAGTCGATCACGCCGCCATTTTATATATGATACTCTTGTAAGAGAAATAGAGATTAGTTGTCTCTCTTTATTTCAGTTGGATACACTACAGTTTGGATCCGGAAACGTATCTATTTTCGGATAATGCGTCTTCTGTTCTATTCTATTCTATTCTAATTTTGTCGTTAGAAAGTGGAATGTCAACTATAAAAAACGATATTTATTCTGATATTTTCTCTATAAAAAATGATATATCCTCCTTAGGAACCAAACTTTCTCCTGACATTACCTCCTTAGAAAGTAAAGTTTCGTCTGATATGTCTTCCGTGAAAAACGAAATTTCTTCTACAGAAACTAAAGTTTCTTCTGATATCTCCTCTTTAAAAGATGAAATTTTTTTCGACAGGAAAATATCTTCTATAAAAACTGAAATTACTGCTGATATTTCTTCCAAAAAAAATAATATTTCTGCCCTAGAAGAAAACGTGTCTTCTGAAATTTGTTCTATGGAAAATAAGATATCATCAGTTGAAGAGAAAATAAAATAAATGGAAAAGAAGATAGAAGAATTGAAACATACAGAACCGGTCAAGGACGGTGAATTAAAGTTGAAATTGGAAATAGCTTTAAATTCTGCTTGTGTTAAATCCCCAACTTTCTACGGGAAATGTCATGGACCAACTACCTTAAGCAGCTCCAAAGAGCTGCGAGAGCGCACGTATTGTCTGAAATAGAAAAAGTAGTAAATTTGACCATAGCCCTAAGAGGAGACAACTCAAAAAGAGACTAAACATGCGATATGGCTACGAACACTTGAAGCATTCATGCCAGTTACAGTTAAAGAATCGAAAACAGAAACGAGACGAGACTCTTCAAGAATATAAAATAGATATTGCCAGGTTGGTGCGATCCAGAAATCATGATGGAATATTTGGCAGTCTAAATATTTGTTAAAATACTCCGCTTAGCCCGTCACAGAACATTAGTCGATGTCTTGTCCGCTGCTCTAGAGTATAAGGAAGCTACGCAGGCTACTGGAGGATAGAGTAAAGCGAGGACTGTAAAAGAAGAAAACGTGGAAGATAAACGCGACCAACTAGTTAACATATTGAAGACCTTTGCTGACAAAAAGATAAAGACGAAGACCATCAGGTGCTGGTATTACGGTGAATTGGGACAACCCGCCACAGGAAAACTAGATCAGGTCGGCAGCTTCGACCCGAAACTGTTTCAAAGACCCTCTCATACTGATAGCCTCTTTGAAATGTCGCGATGATAGTGTATACGTAGACAGCGAAGTAAATGGTAAGAAGTATACACTGTTGATGGATGCTGGAACAACTAGGACCATTATACGATCAACAACCATAAATATCCGTAAGAGACATCTTTTAACAAGATTGCGACTGAGGACTGTCACATCCATGGGGAAATCCAGGTTCAATTGGAAATTGGTAAAGAAAAATTCACTTATACTGTTATTGTTGGTGATATCGAAGAAGATGTTATTATACTTGGAATGGATGTAATGAACTTACATGATTTCCAGTTAGACTTTAAAAACAGAGTGATAAAAGTTGGTGCCGAAGAGGTATTCCTACATCCATATGGGGACAATATCATGCCAGTTGCTGTAAAGGAGGATACAGTGGTACCTGGCAGAAGTGAAACCATTTTAGTAGCACGGCTTCATGAAACTATGGAAAAAGGGACACCTGTAATGATGGAACCTTGGAACCACGATAAAGAGGTTGGACGAGGTAATTTAATCGGAAAGGGGTTAGTCGCAATTGCTTAAGAGATTCCAGTCCGTCTTATAAAAGTTACTGATCACCCAGTTACTATCAAGAAAGACCATGATCGGATATTATGTACCAGTAACTTCCATAATGTGTCAGACAACAACGTCTGATAACTCCAACAATAAATTCGAGAAAATAATTGCAGTTGCTGCTAAATCAATTAGAAAAAAGAAAATAAAATAATTTCTTCGACGATATCGTGACACTTATGTAACAAAAGGAGAAAAACCAGGAAGAACTTCTGTTGTAAAACACAAAATTGATACTGGTGACGCTAGGCCGATTCGTCAATCAGTTCCAAGATTACCAAAGGCCAAGAGGAAAGAAGCTGAAAGGATTGTTTAGGAAATAAAGGAAGAAAGGGTGGTAGAACTTTCTACCAGCCCATAGGTCTCTTTGGTAGTCCTGGTCCAGAAAAAGGATGGAACTACGAGGTTCTGTGTGGATTACCGTCAGCTGAACAATGTTACAAAGAAAGACAGTTACCCTCTGCCCCGAATCGACGATACCTTGGACACATTGGTTGGAAGTAAACTATTCTCTACCTTAGACTTAAAGTCTAGATACTGGCAGGTGGAAATGGACCCAGTAGATAAAGAAAAGACAGCTTTTACCACCGGATCTGGATTGTGGCAATTCAATAATATGCCATTTGGACTATGTCTTGGGGAAGACATCTAAATAACTTGAAAGATGTTTTTAAAAAATTTCAAGCTGCCCAACTAATGTTAAATTCCTAGAACTATTTCAAAATGAAGTTAATTACCTGGGACATATAGTCAGCAAGGATGGCGTGGGTGTAGATAATAAAAAAGTTGCTTTTATCAATGAGTGGCCAGAACCAACTGATAAACATCAAATAAGAAGTTTTCTTTGGCTATGTACGTACGTGCTATCTAAGGGTTATTAGAAAGTTCGCATATATTGTTCAGCTATTGACACGACTCATAGAAAAAGCGAGAGAATTCTGCTGAGACGAAGATTGCCAAACTGCCTTTGAAACATTACTAAGTCCAAATACTAGTCTGCAGCCATTCGCAAAAACCGTCCCTTGTTATTTCCATGCGAATGGAAATTGTAAAAGTGAGTCCAATTGCAGATACAAACATTCAGTTTTAGTCTCTGTGTCTTGTTTACCTCTTGTTCGCGCACCGCTTCGAGAAGCTACCTGAGTGATCCCTTTGCGGGAGTTACAGAAAGGCATTTTTCGATCGTTCTGGGTCGCCTTGAGTCTTCTGGTACATAGCTAGCTTTATATAAATAGCGCGAGTTTGTCGACGGACGGGAAGATTCAATTTTAGTGTTGGACAGTAACGACAACTACTTATAATAAATAAATTATAATTGTGGGTTAGTGCCTAAGTATTATATAAATTAATTAGTACGTTATAAATAAATTGTAAATAAAGTGTTTTAAATAAATAAACATTTACACCATACTGTACTCAATTAATTAAAAATTCAAAACCGTTTATCATGTTTTAACTGTTTTAAGTTTCTCTCTTCATATTTTCTTTACAAAACTTAATAAATATTCCTAGAAAGATGCAACGAGATACGAGGCACTCTAATCGCGTCTGGTATAAATATTTCCCTTTGAAAAAGAAAAATAATAAAAAAAATTAAGAAGAACTTTGCAGACCTCCCTAAATCCTGCAAAAATATTTTACAGGAATTCGAGCGGTTAGTATCTATTGAAGTTACTTCCACTGTTTACATTGAAAGCTTGAATGGAAATTATTCACACTTCTATGGAGAGTCCCGACGTGATTTACAGGACGTCTTAGGATATGTTAGAATTAATTTATTTCATACTGTCCAGGAAAATGTACTGCACATCTCTAGCATGTGAGAGTAAAAAATACATGAGTTGTTAGTCGTTGTGTGTAATATTATCAAAAATAAATATTTTTCTCAAGACGTTCTTTAAAAAAAATTAATTATCAAATCCAGATTTACAACATCTCATAATTAAATTTGGCTTCAACTTATCATTTATTAACGATTATCCCGTATTTGATTACACGTTGTGTAAAGTAAAATTTAAAGGGTTGGCTCATTAAAATTATTGAATTATTTAGCATTATTTAAAAAAAAATACACTTTTACTTTCCTATCTGTATACAGATATAAGGAAAGTATAGGAATCATGATTTTTTTCGACCTCGAGTTTTCGACGGATTTTTACGTTTTGAGGTCCCCTGAATCCGTTTTGACTAGTTTCGCGATGATGTCTGTGTCTGTGTCTGTGTGTGTGTGTGTCTGTGTGTCGCATAACTCATGAACCGATACACAGAAAAACACCACATTTTAAACTTAAGCTTTGCTCCAGCGTCCAATGAGCTGATTATATTTTGGGTAGAGTCGGAAAATCTGGGGGGGTACTTTATGGGTGATCATTTTTATATTTTATGGAATATATCTGTTATTTACGTTTGGGGAAGAACATTTTTCAAATAAAAGTTACTTCTTATAATAGTATCTATAATTTTTGTTTTATACAAAATTTTCCTAAAATAATCCGTATTCGATAAATTTGACAAAATATAAAAAAAATATTTTTTTATAAAAATTGTTTAAACAAAAGTTGTTTTTAATATAATTCCTATAATTTTTATTTTATACATAATTTCTCTAAAATGGACCGTATTCGAGATATTTGAGAAAATGTGTGAATTTCGAAATTTGAAGAAAAATCAAAAACGGATAAAGAAAAAAACATCAAATTTTAAACTTATGGTTTATTTCGGCCTGACGTGCAATAATTAGATTTTGGACAAAGTCGGAACATCTGGGGGGGGTACTTTATGGTAGGCCGTTTTTGTATTTTATGGAATATATCTGTTATTTATGTTTGGAGAAAAAAATTGTTCAAATAAAAGTTACTTCTAATAATATTATCTATAATTTTTGTTCTATGTAAAAATTTCCTGAAATGGTCCGTATTCGAATAATTTGACAAAATGTGCAAAATTCTGATTTTTATGAAAATTGTTGAAATAAAAGTTGTTTGCGATATCGATCTCTATAATTTTTGTTTATACATGATTTTTCTAAAATGGATCGTAATGGTAAAATTGTAGGAAAAGTGCTAAATTAAAATTCTTCAGTATTTTCGTTTTCAATGAATATCTATGGAAAAATGTTTCGAGGTAGATTGTATGTGAAAAATGTATATATTTAGTTTATCCTCCTCTGAACATATATAGAGGTGCTGCAATAGGTTGTACAAAATAACCGGAAAAAGCCTATAATAACTAGATAGGAAAGTCATGTGTTGGACACATCAGATTTTTATAGGTGTAAATCTGGTTTTAATTAGTGTGGTTGAACTACAAACAAAGGAACAAGTCCCGCCTATAATTCAAACCATGTCCTTTTATCAATGTATAGGTTTACCCCTCTGTTCGTTTAAAAACCTCTGCAATATATTTTTTTATCAAATAACTTTGTAATACGACTCAAAAGAGACAACCTGTACAGAAAATCAAAGCGTAAATAAAATACGACGTTATTGACACTTCTATCGAAGTGAACATTCTAACTTGGTGCATTTTGCAGAATTCCCATTCTGTCGGAATTTGCATTCGAACGCGATGCAACAGATATCGGGGAGCAAGAAGAGCCGTCAGATTTGCCGTTGGAGATGCAGAAAAAAAAACAGCCATCGGCATCCAGATACGAAAATATGACGACAACGTTATCTGCCGTCGTTCCCTTTCTTGAAATCCCCAGAGGAGATGATATGCGCGTTCAGGAATTAAGACTGGATGAGGAGTACTTGGTATTCGGAGCGTTCTCGGCGCTAATGGGATTTTTACAACCGACTGGATTTCCGACAGGTAATAGCCCGAAAAACGCATTTTCTTTAATTCTCTATTTATTCCTAGCACCATCATAGTGACTGTCTCTGTTCATTGTTTTTTTCCCTCTTCATTTCCAGTCGTACACATTTTATTTTATTTCTATTTAAATTAAATTGTTACTTTAGAAGGATAACGTATCTATTTTCCAGAGCTATTTTCTTTTTTACTAATTTAATATTTTCAATTGCATAATCCAGAGCAAGGACCTTGTAAAGAATGTAGAAATATTTTTTAGGAACTTATACAAGGGTGTATTAAAAAAATCTAAGAAAGTAATCCAACCTTTTAAATGTGTTTATCTTCTATGAAATAAATGAGCGTAATTGTTCAATATTTCAATTTGTATTATAGACACCCAAACAAGTTTCAAATAAAAGTTATATGGTTAAAAACAATTTTAATAGACTTCATTCATTTGCTATGTTGTATATAGGGTGTGTCAAAATGCGAGCTTGAGATTTTCTCAATTTTTTAATGAAATACCCTGTATGTTATACCACCAATTACTAAATACCGGGTCTTCCATTTAAAAAAATTTAAAAAAAGGTAACCTCTTGTTTTGACACATCCTACATACAACATAGCTAATGATTGAAATGAATTAAAATTGTTTGGCGATGTGAAAACAATCAAATATGTATAACTACCTGCAGGGTAATTTGCTTTAAAAAAGTATAGTTTAAAGTCAGCACCTCATGTATGGACCACCTTGCACATTTGAGAATAATTTAATAATTATTATACAACTTTTATATTAACAATTTCTTCCAATAATAAAACAGCTATCAATTACACACTGATGGGACACCCTGTATATGTGTTATTGGCTAACATGTTTTTTATCCTTATCTTTACCTTTGTCGGTTATAAGCAGGTAGGGTAAGGTTTGGCCCAGAACACTGCGGCCTCTTGGGTCTGTTGTATTCCCTTCCTTTCCCCGTATTCAGGTAATATTTTTGAAATAGTCCTGTGTCTTTGGTTAGTTTTAGAAATTCCCTACCAAGTATTCCTAGGGCGTTATTTCTGGTTCTAGGCCGAAAAGGATGAAACGTCGCCTAGTAAGAGCTTCGCATTCGAAAATCACATGGTATGAGGATTCTTCCTCTTCCATGCAGAGTCTACACGTAGAGGGATCATTGTGTAATCTCATTACATGAAGGTGTTTCAGCAAGCAGTGCCCCTTTAGTAATCCCACAATGGTGGATATCTGAGGCCATGCCTCAGTAGCCATGCCTCAGTAGCCATGCGTGGGTTTGATCCCCTTAGCATGAGCTTACTGATTCTCTGCCCTCTTATCTGTTGCCAGTGAACTTGGTGTTTTGTGATTATTCACCTGTTCACTGCCTGTCGAGCAGAGGTTTTGCTTATCCCAAATAAAAGTTCAGGTCCTGTAAATGGTAGATCTGATCCCTCTTTGGCAAATTCATCAGCCTTTTCATTTTCTTGGATACCTAGTACCGACGCTAGTTTTACCTTTTTGTGGGTTCCCTGATCATTTAGTATTCCAAGGCAGTTCCAGACAAGCTTTGACTTGATTCTGTTTAAATCAAGAGCCTTGGCTACCTTAGAGAATTAGGATTGTTTGTTTTTTGTATTTCCTTCTTAAATTCTCACGAACAGACAATTCAATTGCATGTATTTTAGCCTGAAATACAGTGGTATGTTTTCCCAGTAAGACGATGATGACGCATATGGGTTTACCTCCATTTACGTCAGAGTCTGTTCCCTTGTTAGTTTTAGATCCATCCGTATAATATACGAGACCGCTAAGCAAGTATGTATTTATCTCCTTATTTACCTCGTTCCAGTTGCAGTTGACCTGGAAGAGTCTGTTGAAGGTTAGGGGGGTGTCATGTGATCTGATCCCATGTTTAATATAGAATCATTTACTTTATTCTAGTATGTTTTATATGTCCCAGTGGGTTCCAGTTGTTGAAGATTTCCAGTCTGTATGCACTCATTCTGGCCTCCCTCTTTATGACTAGTTTAAGGGATGGAAGGTTTAAAATGATTGCCATAGAGGCTGTCGGTGTACTTCTTAGTGCTCCTGTGATACAAAGGCATGGCAACCCCTGAACTCCTGAGATGGTATTGAGGGCTATTTTCTGGTTTACTTTGGGCCACCAAACAACTGCTCCATAAGTTATCATGGGTCTTGTTATTGCCAAATATAGCCAGTGGACCATTTTTGGTTTTAATCTTCATGTTTTTCCAAATGCCCATCTTCCTACAATGAGAGACATTTTACATTTGTTACAAGTAAGTTTGCTATCTAGGATTATTCCTAGATATTTTATTTGGTTTGTTTTGCCTTCCTCCAAACAGAGTCGGAGTTTTAAGAACCTCCAACCTTGTTTTTTGAGTAAAGATTATGAGTTGTGCCTTGTCAGGGTTTACCAAAAGGTTTTCCCTAACGCATTACATTTCTGTCAGCCTAAGAGCTCTTTGCATGAGTTCAAAGACTGTGGTTTGATGTTTCCCTCGGATAAGGATGACTATTTCATCGGTATATCCTTGGGCGAAGAGTCCTTAATTGTTCAATGTTCTCAGCAGTTCATCTGCCACTAGGTTCCACAGTAGAGAAGAAAGGACTCCACTCTGTGGGCATCCCCTGTTGATATTCACCTTCATGGTTTCACTAAACATTTGTGCCTGTACTTGCCGTCCGCGTAACATGTCATATCCACCAGCAGATACAAGCCCTAGTGTTTCCACATTGGGTATTGTATATTAATTTACCTTTTGTTTGTCTGAGCCCCATCACATACCCTTTGTAGATCCAGGGTTCTTGTCTTAAGGCTACGTCTATAATAAAAATAAAGTTTATTCAGATAAATAATTACAATAAAAGAATACATCATTTAACTTATTAGAATAAACAAAAGAAAGAAAGAAACCCGCAAAGGTAAACCTGTGCGCGGGCAATATTTTCCTCTTTTATAGTATTAAATAAAATTAAATTAACCAAATTAAAATATTTAAAATAACATTAAAAATGTGATTAACAATATATACATATACAACTAGTAAAATAATAAACTTACTTAATTGAAAATGTTGTACAAAATAAACAGTGATTAAAATAAACAAATTAGAAATTAGGATGAACATTAGTTGCGCTTACAGAAAAAAATTCAAAACTTAAATATTTGTATATGTAAATAATATTTTGTAACTTTTTTTTTATATTTATAAATATTTATAATATACTGCTACTGCTTGTCAAAAAAACGTTTTAAGTCCTCCCTAATAATAGTACGTGCAAGAATTGCGGAGACAGCCTTGCAGTGTCTCAGATTAGCTTGCACCATTCTGAGCATCTAAAGGTTATTCCTTCCT
The DNA here is from genome assembly GCA_927349885.1 of Psylliodes chrysocephalus. Classification (NCBI taxonomy): domain Eukaryota; kingdom Metazoa; phylum Arthropoda; class Insecta; order Coleoptera; family Chrysomelidae; genus Psylliodes; species Psylliodes chrysocephalus. Next base: position 30,273,167 of record OV651815.1, on the reverse strand, counting down.
CTGAAGATTGCCTGAGTTAGGCCCAGATAGGGTTTTAATTGCAGGTTTTCTGAAACATTCATAGAGTCGTCGTCAATCAGCAGTACAATGTTTGAACGTTGTTTTGCACTTGCCTGTGAATGTCTTGCCACTGCTCCGGTTGGAACCCTTGGTTTTGTGTTTTGCATGGGTGTGGGTATCCAGGCTACAACTTTGTTGGTTCGAACGATCTCGCTAGAGGGTCCCACCATAATTTGTCTTCCCTGCCATAGTTGTAGGCTGGGGGATTATTTTGGAGAGCCAGGTTTTAGCGGTGTCATTGGCACAGATCAAGAAAAGAGCTCCGTTATGAAAATATTCCTTCTTAAACTGTGACCCTGATCCCTCCACACTCTTCAAAATTTCTTTTATCAGTTTTTCCTGAGTCTGATTCGTTTGCTCCTCAGTCAATTTTTCCTTGGGAAATTCTTTAGGCACTACCGCCATTTTCATGGTCGTTAGTGTCTCTTGATAGGACAAGCCACCTCTTACCACTTGCGCTGCAGATGTGGTTACCCTTGCTCTGTCAGACCCAGTTTTAGGTTTCTTGGGGTGACTTCTTACCGTGGCTTCCGTTGAAGACGGACTGTCACTTTAAAGGCGGTCCCGTTTGAACTGGAGAGTTTTATTTGGAGTTCGGTTGGCTCCTTTCTTCTCCGTCCTTCTCTCATCTCTGGGTCTGATTGGTTTTCCTTTAGCCTTATTCTTCTGAATTACCAATTTCCTCTTTTGGGCGCCCGAAAGTCACTCAGGCGGCTCCAGGTGAATCCTGTTAAGTTTTGAGACAACTTGTTTCAGGCTATTTTCTTCCTTGGGGTTTGTGAAAATGCCAATTGCTTCCGAAAATTGTTCCGCTTTCGGGCGTTGTGCAAAGGTTGATGGAGACGAAGTTAATTCTTCTGGAATCGCTTCGGTTTCAATTACCTCTGTTGTTTGTTGGTGTGGAAGGTTTTCTCCTGCTGGGAGTTCCCTGTCTGGGGTTGTTTTTGGGTTTGATTGGTCCATATTGGTCCCACGAGTAGCTAGGGAAATAAATATCCACCCGATCAAAGCCCCGCATGACCGGGTAAGGCTAGATACAGGTGAGTTTCGCCAAGTGCCCCCAGAGGAACTTTCGCAACCGCTTTCCCAGCGGCCATTCAGCCTTTAGCACGTTGCCTTACACCTTAGCTTGGGTTTTTGTTGGAGTGTCATTCAGTTAGTTATTAGTTTTTCCAGAGCAGCAGTATTAACGTATCCAGCGGTGCCACTGGGAGGCAGACACTTGATGATTGCATTTCTCCATTGTCCATGCAGAAAGAGATACGTACAAGCAGACAAGCAACGAGCAAGCAATCTAAACTACAGAGCAATGGCCAAGCTACAGTCAATCTCGCCTAACATGTTAGTATCGTTGAATAGACAAATTTATAAGGAATGTTATGCTAAAATAATATACAAGGTGTTGCATTTGAAAAAATGAATCGAACTTAAATTTAGCCATATTTAAGACATATTTCAAAACACTCTGTATACAATAAACCAGTTCTATCACCATTATTCGTAATTTTAGCATCTTATAAGTCTGTGTAGTAAACGATTTTAAAATCAATGCAACAACCTGTATATCAAAAAATATTTATAAAATATGTATTTTTTAAATCCGTATAACTTTTATTTAATACTTGTTTGCGTGCCTATAACACAAATTGAAATATTGAACAATTACGCACAATGAATATTTAATAATTATTTGGCGACTGGTTTTAATATTTGCAAAATTAAATATATAGTTCATTTTTATGCCAAAAAGCATAAAAAATCATTTTTGCGTGGATGGATAATACCGTAGTTTTCAATTCTGTTCAACTTCTCTTAATAACAATTTTTGATATTTTTAAAAATAAAGGTCCTTACTCTTGTATAAAAATTACATCTTTTACAAACCTCGTACATGACTAAAAAAAATATTATGATTAAATTTTAGATTTTAGACCATGTAGATTAGGGTGACCCAAAAAAAGCGAATATTTTTTTTATTTAAGTCTTTTATGAAAATATGTTAGTCTATCATGTTTTAAGATCCCCCTCCACAGGACAGCTCAAAACAAATTTTTAAAGGGTCGCTCCGAATTTTTAAGCAATTCCAAAATCGTCGAAAACAGGATTTTTTTGTTTTAAATGTTTTTTTCTCATTATTTCATTTTTTTCTATAAGAAAAATCATAAAGATCCTGAAAATTTCAAGTTGAAATTTTAATACTGAGAGGTCATTCTGAATTTTTCTAAGGTTCCAAGTCGAGTACTTTATATCTCTTTGAGCTACTTTTGAACATGAATATTAACGAACTTTATATTTTTTTCTTTAATTTTACATAATAAAGAATGAAATTGAAGCACGAAAAAAAAAATTAATGGAAACAAAAAATATAAAGTTCGTTAATATTCATGTTCAAAAGTAGCTCGAAAAGATATAAAGTACTCGATTTGAAACTTAAGGAAATTTCGGAGCGACCTTTCAATATTAAAATTTCGACTTAAAATTATCAGGATCTTTATGATTTTTCTTATAGAAAATAATAAAATATTGAGAAAAAAAATTTAAAACAAAAAAAATCCTTGAGCTGTCCTTTGGAGGGGGCTCTTAAAACATGATAAACTAACATATTTTTATAGAAGACTTAAATAAAAAAATATTCGCTTTTTTTGGGCTACCTTAATGTAGATAGAAAAAACCTATTATAGGATTTACTTCTTATTAATGTATTTAGAGAAATTTGTATTTTCCAAATAAAATATGAACTTTTAAATATTATAAGGTTAGAACTTAAAATTGAATTAACACCAAATAAACTTTATTAAAATTAATTAGAGATTGACCGGCCAGTTGGTTTTGAAACCAGTGCCAAACAGAAATACATACACCCACACACATTAAGAGGGTTCTATATCCGTCCGCCATATTGGAAATGTTAATGTTTAAATTGCGGGCTTAATACTCACAAAAAAAAATCTTTTTTTGTATCCGAGCTTCTTATGCATCGTAGATTGGCGCACGATAACTTTTTTTTATAAACATAAAAAAAATAAAATGAAAAAATATAGAAAAGTCATATACGTATGAATGTTATCATCCGCCATTCTTCATACTTGTGTATTTACCATTTTTGAAAAAAATAAGTACTTTTTGCTAAAATTAAACATTGTTTAAAAATTTCAGAGGGCACCGGGAGGTGCTGCCCCCAACGGTCCTCTTTTACGTTTGGATAATCAATATTTTCTAAGCCTGATGGCACACCAGTCGCGAAAAGTATGTTTAGTTGCCTAAACCAACAAATATTACAGAGTTACCTTCCGATATATTTATAGAACGGCAAACAACACGATACACAGACTAACGGTATGTTCCTGCGCATGCAGCTGACTGACGGTGACGTCACGAGGGACATAGAATTGTTAGTATTAAATGAGAGATAGTTTTTGAAATTCGATATTTCGCCGGTTTTAGATTTTATGCAGTTACTTAAGCTTTATTGGTTATTTTGTAATATATTCGTTTACAAATATGAAGGTTTAAGGTAAATAATACTAATAAAAATATTAATTTTTCTCATCTAAGTATTTTGTGACAAAATCCATAACCTGGATAAGATAAATAAAAAATATAGACTAAAAATAGAAGTTTGACTGAAATTTGTACTTTTTGGGCGTGGTAGTTCTCTTTAAATGTATTTTCTTATTATGTGAAATAAAAATAAGTGTGCAGAAACAAATTATTTATTTATAAAACAAAAAATTTATTTAGTAAATTTAAACATTTTTTTGTCAAATTTACTTTGAAAATATTCAAAACCAATTTTTCTATTCATGTATCTTATTCTCATATATGTTCCTGTCCTGCTCTTGCATAGTATTACTTAAAAAGGGACCATTGTATTGGGACAGAAAACTACTGTTTCATCTGCTAAAATTTTAAAATACCTATTTTCTTTGCTTAATAAGCCCCATGTACCTAGTGGATTCAGTTTTCTTCTCTTACGTCTATGTTTACTACTTTCCTCAAAGTGGATAGGGCAACTTCATGCTAAAATAAAATGTATTTATGTTTTTTATTTTAGCAACTTTTCACTATCTCTAAACCTATTACACTTGTGCATTTTACTAACCATTATTGTTTAAATTAAGTTTGTCTTTTCTTCGATAAGAATTTACAAACATTTTGTGGCATTCGAAAATATCTACACTATTTTTGGATTTCGCATTATGGATTTTGCAAATATCCACCGCGCAGCCCGGCTATTTAAATATTAATTTAGTTCCTCCCTATTATATATAGGAAAATATAGTCACTATTAACACAAAAACAAATAAATTATTAAATTATAAAAGTGTCAAAATAACTTAAAAGTTCGTCCCTGCGCGGATTGGACGAAATTTGAATCGAAAGTCAGCATACCGTTAGTATGTGTATCGTGGACAAACAATAAATATTGTAAATATTTGGCGAATTTTGAATTTCCAGCTTTTAGGTTCGGTGTTGCCGTCTCTACAGATAGTTTGTGAATCCACAGACAAAGCTCATAGTAGCATTGGAAATAGTCCGTTTTTAAAATACATTTCTACAAAAAATTATTCCTAATAAAAGTTGTTTTTATTACGAAAAACAAAATTTACAGAAAGATAAATAGGGTGTGCATAAAATTGTTATAAAATAGGTAGTGTTACAGAATAAATACATAATCCGAGCGCGAAATTATGAAACGAGCTTGTCGATTTTGGTCCGAAATTATAACATAACACACTTTCTAAAAAAATTATCCTAAGTTCAGCTCCGAAAATTTTACAGTCGGAAAAAATTAATAGTTACCGATTTTGCTTAAATAGTGGAGAAAAAGACATTCCTATAGCAAAAATCAAGGGTGCTAATGGCGTTTTATAAAATTGCACTTTTCGACAAGGCTTTGAGCTCATTATGAAACCCAAGTTTAAAACCCCATTTATAAACAAATAATTTTCTGTTTTGTAATGTGCAAATAAAAAAGAAAGAATTCCAGCCTTGGCAAATTTGTAATTTTATGTGTTGTCATCAAAATTAGTGATCTGTTTGTGGTTGTCAATGTCATTGCGAATGCGAATCAAATAACAAATGTGTGTTTATTAGTAAATTAGGCATTCTAAACAAATGAAACGCGGTTCTAAGGTTTGGTATGTTGCGACATACGATGTAGTCTATTTACAATACGTGAAATCAAAATTAATGAATTATATTTAAATATTTTATGTTAAACACAATGAAAATATTATTTTTATAGAAACCGTTTATGCATTTTCTATAAATTGGCAGGCTTGGCGATTACTATTTTAAATAGAAATAGCATCCAAGATAAAGGATATGTCGCAACCCCCTTAGATTTATGAGCTTTTCCCACTGACAACTATTGTATGACAGGTCGTTGAAATATCTAATTAGACATTCCAACGACCTGTCCAAATGGCTACCAGTGGGTAATGACAGTTTAGATATGGCAACCTTGTTGTCATGTTGTCATTAACAGGGTCAATGATACATATATAGTTATATAGATTGCTCAAAGCTGGTCGTTTACGAGCGGCCATATTGCCTGGCAAATATTTATTAATTTGAATCGGTTTAGCAAAAATGTGTTTTAAAACCAATTTTTAGCCTTTAGATATTAAAAAAAAATAATTGCTTACATTTTTACTTCAAGGCATGCGCTTATGTTTATTTTGAAAAATATGGATAATCAATCTATGTAACTATCTATTTCATTGACCTTGTCAAATCACCAGGTCTACAGGGTTGCCATAATTTTGCATTATCATAACCCGTCAAAGCCCACTGGTAGGCATTCAGTTTGGAATGCCTAATTGTGCGAGAATAATCACTGTGACTTTAATAAATCGACAAAGAAGTGGTTTTTAATATGAATCGAGTACAAATAACAAAACAGCAAAAAATTGGTTGTATTACGTCACGTTTTGTGTTGTACAAGTCTTAAACTTGTACGATTATATATATATTGAGCGTTTAGGGGCCGTATAATTAGGTTATCAGTGGACGTAGACTGTTCAATACGGTACGTTTTAAATTTTCAAAATAAAAACTAAAACAAATAATATATTTACCTACATATATTTATACGTTTTTCTATTTATGAATGTGTGAAGGCTATAGAATAAAGTGTTCATAAAAAGTAATTATAAACAAAATAAGCTCAAAAAACTAGAAAACGTGTTAAACTTATCAAATAAAAATTAATTAAACATATATGTAGAAATCTAATTTTGTCAGTCATCAACGGTCGAAAATGCTACGTCTAGATGTTCTTATCCGAGAATTGGTAGACTATGCAACCACAAATACACAGAAATGTATTTTAGGCTGCCTAAAAATTTCTTTAAAGGTAGGGATTATGGTAAAGACGTAAGTGACGAGGATTTCGAGGTTATGTATGAAATTGACGAAGCTGATGGATATAGAACCCTCTTAATGTAGATGTAGAACTTTTTTTGAAGAATAACTTTTTGATTAAAATTAATAATAAAAATGTTTTCCATATGATGCCGACTTAAGTAGACACACTATATTTATCAGTCATCTTTATGTGAAACAACATATAAACTCATTTAAGTTAACTTCTCTTTATGTGAACTCTGTTTGTGAGCTCATTATATTTCTTATCAATTTGATAGAGGAAAATTATCCTCTTAAATGTTGATCAAATATTTTCCAAATTCATACTAATTTTAAAAAGAAAGAAATGTTATCAAAAATAAAACCTATATTTTTTACTTCACTATACTTTCCTCTTATCTCTCTGATATTAATTTTCAGCAGAACTCAAATATTCACCCATTTCTTCGTGGAATCTCAACAATTTGCCAATTCTACTATTTCTGTGATCAGTCAAAAACGATAATTTTCTAAAAACTTTTAAATTATTATTTTCCGAGAATACATCAAATTTGTGAAAATTTTGTTCTCGGAAATTTAATAACTAAATTATTGGAAATGCCTCTTGTATTTCTCTGGCTAAAAGGCAGGCTGAATATATACTCAAGGAATAAAATGCTATATTAAAAGTTGAAGTTTGCTTTAGTAACACAACGAAAATAGTTATTTGTTTAACTAGGCAGATAAGTAACAGATTTACTGCAAGAACTAGCATTATATTCCCGAGGCGAAATCGAAGAAATGAAATTAGCAGAGGTAGTAAATGTGTTTCGCAGATTTCTCTGCCATGTGAAACGATTGTGTATACAGTGTGTTTAAAAAAATTGATCTAAAATGAAAACCTCGTTTTTATAATTATATACCTTCAATTTTTATACAAATATACTTATAGTAGCTTTATAGTTAATTTATTAAAGTAGCTTTTTGGCCAGATGCTCATGCAGAGCAAGACTTCCAAAAAGAGAAGATGAAAAATTAAGTTTTTAATGCCTAGGCAGTAAAAATGATTTTTAAAGCCTATGCAGTAAAAATTGTTACTTCTATTTTCTCGGCTTCAATGCTCGAGAAATGTCACATAAAATGACATTTAATGCCAATCGGAGAAAAAATTGATTGATACCGAAAATTCTGCCACTGTCTAAGAATAGATCTTAAATAGCCAAAGGGGCTTTTAATTATGATGTCTATAAAGACACATCAGTATTGGCCAAATAGTGTTTAAAAATCAAAATAACGAGAAGGACTTATCTCTTTTTGCCACAATTTAATTACCATTAATATAAGCATACAATCTATACCATAATGGGATTTTTTTAATATTACAATTTGAAAAAACTGCGGCAATCATCTCTGCTTTTTAAAAAAACACAAAACAACCCGTATCAAAATTGGCTACTATCATTAGTTATTTGTAAAATTTGTAGTTTTTTTTGTAAATTGATCCAGAAAGCTCTATTAGCTTCTGAATTTTAATATTAGTAAAAAATAACTACATAGTCCACCAGAATTATGTTTTATGGGCGATATTTTTGGTACAGCATGGAGACACAGGTAATAATGAAGGTTTTGATTTAGTTTGACAAAATTTCACTATGCACAGAGATGAGAATGATCGGAACATACATACATATATTTATTTATTTATTTATTTGTTACACCACCCAACAGTATTTACTGGGTAGGAAAGAGAAAACATTAGAATAAAAATAAAAATACGAAGCTGTTGAAGAGCTATAGAATACAATGTAAACATCCAGAAATAAACTGACGGAATACAGAAAAAAAAAATGGTTGTTTACATTGCATTACATGCTTTACATAATTTTTTTTTTCATTGTTAAAGAAAAAACATTTTTAATCATATATTTGTTAGATGCAAAAATATCCAAGCTGTCTTGAATTTCATAATATTTCTGAATAGATTGGAACATTGAAGATGAGTTCAAAACATTAGTTCTAGAAGCTGGCATGTATAAACTTAAGTAAACTCTTAAACCAGCACGGGGGATTTTTAGATTAACGTAATTTAACAAATCAATACTGTCGACTAATCCATTTAAAAGATTATAAAGTAGGAGTACCTGTTGGGAATTTCTGCGTTTCACGAGCTCAGAGAGATTGAATCTAGGTATTAGTAAATCGTGGGGATATCCCGTTGTAGGGTATACGAGGTCTGTAAATTAAGTAATGAGACTGGCAACGTTACGTTTGATCTGGCAACACTGGAAGCACGGGGCTTAGTGGGGCGGCAGAGGAACATGTGATCCACCTTCAGTACGAGTTTCACCTCGCTCGAGTCATTTGGTTGTGCGTAACGATTGTTTTTGTGAAACAGTTTTTTCTATTGTGTTCTAAAAATGAATGACATCAATTTCGAGCAACGGTGTCAGGTTTTGCTTCAGACTTGGGCACAGTGCAACGAAACCTCTTCTGAAACTTCGGAGATAGTGTTTTGTCAAGGGCCCAGGTTTTTCTTTGGTTTAAGGCATTTTCAGAAGGAAGAGAGTCGATTGAAGATGAAACACGAAGCGGAAGGCCTTCATCTTCAAAGAATTTGTACCCCAAGGTCAAACGGTCAATCAACACTTTTACCGAGATGTTCTTGAAAGACTTCGAAAAAGGGTCATTCGTGTGAGACCAAACATCAAGAACAAGTGGGTGTTGCATCACGATAATGCTCCTTGTCACATAGCAATTTCAATAAACGGGTTTTTGGCCAGTAAAAACATTCCTGTGGCACCTCAGCCTCCTTATTTGCCTGACTTGAGTCCTTGTGACTTTTTTCTCTTCCCAAAGTTTAAAAGTCACCTCAAGGGAAATCATTTTGGGACGGTCGAAAAAATTGAAACGGCTGTAACCGACCAGCTGAAGGTTATTTCAGTATCGGAGTTCCAGCACTGCTATGAGGAGTGGAAGAAACGTCTCCAGCGCTGTGTGGCCTCAAAAGGAAGTTATTTTGAAGGTGAAAATATTGAATTTTAATTCTTTTTGTATAAAAAATTAAAAAAAAATCAGTCTCATTACTTAATTTACAGACCTCTATACCATCTAAAATGTAGGAAGCCAATTTCATGAATTTTTTTTTGAACTTTTTCAAGTAAGCTATTATATAGAATTATTAAGGTGAATATGTCTCGGAATTCTTTACAGCTCCGTATAACAAACCCTAAACTCCTGTTAGCAGCAGATAACATTGTTTTAATGTGTTTAACGAAAGTTAGTTTAGGATCAAAATAAACTTCGAGATCTCTTATAAATTCGGGTCGATTTAGAACAACAACAAAAATTATTGGTGTTACTTTTTAAGTAAAAGGCATTACGGACCACTTCTTTCAGTAGAGGGAGTGAATTATTAAGACACCACTTCGCAATGTCGGACAAACACTTTTGAAGTCGCAAGCAATGGTTAACATAATTGATTTTAAGAAATAATTTTAAGTCGTCGACATACATTAAAATTTTAATATGCTCGATATTAGCGACTATATCATTTATAAAAATTATAAATCAAAGGGGTCCTAAAGTTGATCCATGCGGGGCTCCTGATATGTTTGTTTGAACTTTTGAGACCTGTTACCACGACATTAACAGCCGTATGCATAGTCGATCGCCAGCGACTCGCCAGAGATTCATTTCGGCGTATCGCCAGCGATTCGCTGGCGATCCGACGGCGAAAGCCCTAAACGGTGGCGACTCGCCGGAGATGGTTTTCATTTTCTTTTATAGGAATTATCACCAGTATCTCTCGCATTTTATTCATGATTCATTTCTTAAAACTCAAAAAATAATGAACGAATATCAAATTTTTCTCTATAAAAGAACATGAAAACTTGCATGAAATGACATTACGGTGACAATCTCCGGCGAGTCGCCAGCTTTTTGGGCTTTCGCCGGCGGATCGCCAGCGAATCGCTGGCGATACGCCGAAATGAATCTCTGGCGAGTCGCTGGCGATCAACTATGCATACGGCTGTAAATATATCGATGCCTACCCAACAAATACGAAACAATTAATTAAATGATTTGATCGCATAAACCAATGGAACTTAACTTATGGAGCAAGATGGAATGATCAATTTTGTCGAAGGCCTTGAAGAAATCTGTGTGTATCACATCAACTTGACTTCTCCTATCCAAGGCTTCGGAAATTAATTGCGTCAAACATGTAAATGTTGATCTATTTTTTATGAATCCATGTTGGTCACAAGATATAAGACAGGAAACATGATTGGAAATAGGATCGTGAATAATTATTTTGAATACTTTGGCAAAATTGCAAAGAATGCTTATGGGCCGATAATTACAAACATCAATTTTGCTACCTTTGTGTACCGGAGTAATTCTGGAAATTTTCCAGGCAGTAGGGTTTTAACGGAGTGCCCAAAATTAGGGCACATACTCTGACAAGAAACGAAGTAATAAGGTCAGTACCCATTGATATATTGGGCTTAAGCTTTTTTAGTGCTCTAAAAACTTCATCTTGAGATACAGAATTAAAGTGAAGCAAAGGTAAATTAATGGTAGATTCGTTGATGAAATGATTTATTTGAGTTGGCTTGGAGAAATTGCTTAAAAAGTGATCTGCAAAAGCTTGAACAATTGCCTGTGGATCTTCTATACAGTCATTATTATATTCAATAGTAGTGGGTATGAAATAGGAAGAATTTTTTGAATTTATGTATGACCAGAATTGTTTTGGATTATTTTTAATATTATTTTCAATTGATCTAAAATATGAGGAGTGAGCTATAGAAATATCTTGTTTAATTTGGTCTCGAAGGTTCTTAAATTTAGTAGATGCATCTATGGAATAAGCGGATTTGTAGGTTTGTCTGGCTTTTTCTTTTTGACGAATCATGCATATTATATGACCATTAAATTTCGGTGGTGTCACGTTTAACGCTTTTAAAATCCTTGTATTTATTTGCAGAAATAATAATGGTGTTTGCCATAGTTTATCTTAGTATTTGCAAAGTTGTTATTTAGCAAGCGTATGTATGTAAAAACGATAGGTACAAAAATGTTCTGCCTAATGGTGTAAAAAATAGGTGCTGCTAAAATATCAAGTCTGCTGAAAGCAGTTAAACTAGATAATCTACTTTGTACACATTTTGTACGTTTTTGTTTTGTTACAAGTCATTTTATTTAGAGATTTACTATTAGAAATGTTTTGGGAAATATTGCAACATCTCGGCCCACAATGCGTCGGGATTTGGAAACACTGCATTAGGTACGAAAATGAATTGGTGGGGACGCTTGATGTGTCGCAATATATCTCGAAACTATTTTAATTAATAAAACTTGTTGCTATTAGTGAGTTATTTTTAAATATGAAAGAGATAAACTTCACAGCCTGACAACAACGCACAAGGAAACGCATGTCGGTTCATTTACGAAATAGCTACGCGCTACGTTTCTTTGCAATGTATGACCGGGTTTTAAATGTAAATAGAGGAGCTTTGATACATATAGCCAAATCCACTTTTTTTTTTGTAATCTATCTGAGGAAGAATTTATGACATACCTTTTTGGAACACCCTGTATATTCTACCGATCATTCTCATCTCTGCGTGTAGTGAAATTTTGTCAAAAGAAGTCAAAACCTTCATTGCTCTCTGGATCTCTATGCTGTACTAAAAATTTTCGTTTCAGGGTATTTTTTTGTCTAATTTCGGTGGATTAACTAAAACTATTAATTTTTTTCAATTAATATTACGGGGGTGTATCAAAAAAAATGTTAAAAGCTAAAATTTTATTAAAGTCGGAAGCAATATTTCGTTCAAAATCGGTATGTTGACATAAAATGTCATTAAAAACAAATATTTCTAATCTTTTTTATATTTAAAAAAATCATTTTGAAAGATTTTTAAAGAAACAAATGCGAATATGACAGAAAACTAATGTCAGTAGCCAACTTTTTTATTCAATCAATATATTAAACTGAGATTCCCACCACATATTTATTCTCCCTTTATAATAAAGATTATTAAATTATGAACAAGAAAAATTCTGTAAATACCTTTTATTGGATGGTTCTATTCATGTGCCACTGTGTTTTTCAGAACTGCTCAGAGATGTCTTCAGAAACCGTGTGCCGTTTTATTTACTAACGTTTCAGGTAATTTACTTATTTTCTAAACTTTCATTTTATATAGGTCATCAGGTAATCGATTATGACGTATACGTAGTTACTAACATGCAAATTAATGACATTTCTTTATAATCTTACTATAACATAAATAGTAACAGTATTGTGGTTACTGTGATGACGTCACACATAACGTTGTAACACTTGTGATTGTCTTATGTCTGTTTACTTTTTATAATTATTGTTTTATTTAATTTCAATTGGTTTATTAATTTAATTATTGTTTCTCGTTAGGCCACTGCTTTCCTTTGCTCAACAGAAAAGTGAGGTTAAAAAGAATTCATTTTTCATTTTATTTTGTGACTTCACGTATTAAAGTTTATTGTAAGGTTGTAACCGTTTATATTGTGAAACATAAAAATACAGTCCATTTTTTAAAGACAAATTATCAAATTTATTTTAACGATTTATTAATATTTGCCGTTATTTCAAATTTTACTATTTTCATATCAGCAGTTTCTACAAAAATGTCAAAACAAGCCCTAATCACACATTTTTCTATGGCAATCACAGATATTGAATATAATTCTAAGCTGTATGGAAAATAACTTTTTCAGTTAAAGAGGTATTTAGATACAAGGAATTGTTTCAAAACCAATTTTGTAAATTGGTCAAATTCGCATAGATCTGTTGCTGCAATAGAATTAAATCTTTATATCTAAAAAATACGATGTGTCTCACACATGACTTTCCTATCTAGTTATTACGTAAAAAAGAAATATTATAGAAATCGATGTCGCAAACACCTTAAAAATCAGAATTTTTACATTTTGAAAAATTTCTCGAATACGGACCATTTTAAGAAAATTTTGTAAGGAACAAAAATTATAGAAAATAATATAAGAAGTAACTTTTATTTAAAAAATTTTCTTCTCCAAACGTAAATAACAGATATATTTCATAAAATATAAAAATGACCCCTTATAAAGTACCCTCCCAGATGTTCCGACTATGCCCAAAATCTAATCAGTTCACCGCAGGCCGGAATAAAGCTTAAGTTTAAAATTTGTTGTTTTTATTTGTATCCGTTTATGAGTTATGGTGGATACAGACACACACACACACACACACACACACACACACGCACGCACGCACTTACGCACGCACGCACGCACGCACGCACGCACGCACGCATGCACGCACGCACACACGTACGCACGCACGCACGCACGCACGCACGCACGCACGCACGCACGCACGCACGCACGCACGCACGCACGCACGCAGGCAGGCAGGCAGGCAGGCAGGCAGGCAGGCAGGCAGGCAGGCAGGCAGGCAGGCAGGCAGGCAGGCAGGCAGGCAGGCAGGCAGGCAGGCAGGCAGGCAGGCACGCACGCACGCACCCACACACACACACACACACACACACACACACACACACACACACACACACACACACACACACACACACACACACACACACACACACACACACACACACACACACACACACACACACACACACACACACACACACACACACACACACACACACACACACACACACACACACACACACACACACACACACACACACACACACACACACACACACACACACACACACACACACACACACACACACACACACACACACACACACACACACACACACACACACACACACACACACACACACACACACACACACACACACACACACACACACACACACACACACACACACACACACACACACACACACACACACACACACACACACACACACACACACACACACACACACACACACACACACACACACACACACACACACACACACACACACACACACACACACACACACACACACACACACACACACACACACACACACACACACACACACACACACACACACACACACACACACACACACACACACACACACACACACACACACACACACACACACACACACACACACACACACACACACACACACACACACACACACACACACACACACACACACACACACACACACACACACACACACACACATACTTTCCTTATATCTGTATACAGATAGGAAAGTAATAAGAGATAAGAGTCATGCAAAGTAGTAAGTAAAGGATTCTGTCAAAATAGACGGTAATTTACTTATTTATGAGAAATGAAGGTTTTGTCGGTATTGTGATCTTTATGGATGCGCGTTAATCTTGAATTTCAATTGTCAATACCTACTGTAACTATTAAAGAGAGATGCAAACAATAGCCTTGTTGTCGGGGGTGATCAGTAAATGATAATATTTTCTTGAATTTGTGTTTGGGTAGCGTGCAGATTTTGAGTTATATTTTATTTTTATTTGTTTGTAGTGTTTTCTGTTGAGTAGTGACTTACTTGTGTTAAAATGCCAAAACATTTAGGTAGTCTAGCAAAGGAAATATTAATATTTCATCTATTCGAATATTTTATGAAAAAAAAAAAAATGTTCCTCGCCAACAAATAGTTTTGAAAAAAAAAAAAACAACGATGATAGTGAAACTTATAGACAATGTGTTGTGAACGATAATTCCAAAACTCTCACTGAAATTAAAGAACAAGTTGCTGAAGCTACAGGATCCTCGGTAAAAACAATTCAACGAATAATTATAGAAGGTGAGATAGCAAACGGTGAAAAATCTACGTCGACCATAACTAAGCAATTGTTTAAAAGTCCAAAAAAGCGCAAAAGAACATCAAGTATACAGATATTCCATCCTACAATATTGGAACAATCAGAGATATAGTTCATAGATTTCACGAAACAGAAGGTATGCGCGTAACAGTAAAAACTATTAGTGAAAAATTAAAAAAGAAAATTGAGTGGAAAGGGAGCTACACATCATTAAGAACTATTTAAAACAAAATTGAGTTCAAGTGGCGAAAAACGCGAAACAACAGACAGGTTCTAATAGAACGACTTGACATCAGGGAAAAAAGAATAGATTATATTAAAAAAAAATAGATATTTTCGTTATAAAAACTGTCGCACCGTGTACATTGATGAAAGTTATATTCATATTAGCCATGCATCATCACATAATTGGGGTAATGATAATGCAAAAGGTTTGTTTTCCACCAAATGCTATTGTAGTTGTGGATAATGAATGCACCGTATCACAATGTTATAGAAAATCCTACTCCGAATTCAAATTTAAGAAAAACTGAAATGATAAACTGGTTGACGTCCAACAATATTGAATTTCAACCTTCCTTATTATGACCACATCTGTAGACATTAATCAAACAGCATAAAAATAGATTCAAGCAATACAAATTTGATAGATTATTCTCCGAACACGGTCATACAGTTTTGAGATTACCACCATACCACCCAGACTTAAATCCAATAGAAATGATCTGGGCTGTAGTAAAAAATAATGTAGCTATAAAGAATATTCATTTTAAATTAGCACATGTACAAATGTTAGCTGAAATTGAATTTAAATCAAGAAGACTGGAAAAAAAGATGTGCACATGTAATAGCTATCGAAGAAAAATATTTAGATCACGAAATTATAATGGATGACGTTTTAATTCCTACAGTTATTATTAATGTTAATGAAGACAGCAGTGATAGTTTTAGTGATAGTGATGATTTTGATGACGATTTTTCAGAAATCTGTTAATTTGTTTATGTTTATTTTGTTTTGATAGTAGTTATAGAAACAAAGAATAGAGGTTAGTATAAATTCAGTATTTTTTGACATATATCATATTTTTAAAAAATCTTCGTTGTCTTATTTTAATATTTGTATGCTGATGACTTTCACCACTTCTTTCACCACTTCACATTTTGTTAAAATATTAAAGATATCAAGTTCAAAATCAACATTTTTTTCAACCAATAAATTTTTTTAACAGAATACATTTTAACTCATAGATAGCAAATAAATTTTAACAAATTCTGTAGTACTTAAAAACCTATTTACATAATTGCGTTTGATCCATTGTGTAGGTAATAGGGTATTTCCTATAATAACATCAAATGATAACCATTCTTAGAAACGAGGGCGGACTCGATTTGACCGTTATTAAGGATTACATTTTAGGTAATTTTCCTAAAATTTTGTGATTAATCTGACCGTAATCGTTTTAAAAATCCTAGGAAATTTACTTTAAGCCAAAGTAGTATACGCTACTGAGCTTTAATAGTAGTCAGTAAGATCGTTTGAAGGTGAGCGCAAACTTTAACCCACTACTGACAAATTAGGAGGCGATGCCTGTACTGCAATGTTATACAGTGGTTACCAACCTCTGTTTATGGTTGTTAAGGAAGTCATAACGGGCTAGCCCGGTAAAAATTTTAACAACGGTTATAACTGAACTGTCAGTTGTAACTAAACTGTCATTATTTTAAGTCACATTCGGAAATTTGTAATGATGGTTCAAAAGATAAAATTTAATTTAATTTTAGGTTGTAAAACCTAGTAAATTGCAGTATATCATAAAACGTTGTACTATACACGCCCGTTACCTGATCTCTACATGCTCGTATGTAAAGATATAGGTAACAGGCTTATAACGTAAACCACTATTTCAAAATTTTAAATTTATTTATTATTTTTGGTTGAATTTAAAACAAGACTGTCAGTAATTTTTGAGGGCTCATACGGTGGTACACCATATTAATTGCAGTCTATATATTTACTCTCTATATTTCCTGCATTAATTTTTTTATCAAAAAATGTGACTTACGATCAATGATTCATTCAAGTATTAAAGTGTCATCCCACTACATCTTATTTGTTTTTCTCTAGTCTTTCGTTGGTGGTTTATATAGAACGAAGAAAATTACCAGCACAAAAACGAAAAACTATCTTTCACTCTACTTGATGGACAGGACTAATCTTATACACCAGTAAAAATCGGTTTTTAAAGTGTTACGATAAGGCTAGTCGGTTTGCAAAAAATTGGGATTATCGAGTTGAAGCTAAAAATATGCTCTTCTATTCCTGCATTTTTTTAGAGACATCCCACATTGTTGCGAGTAATAAAAACGGGATAAACCAGAATTTTTTTTACAGATGATTAAAAATAATAGCAAGAATATTCTTTTGTGTACTTTTTTTAAGATTTTTGAATTCCTACTGTGAATTATTTTAAAAAATACCTACTTGCTAGATTAATTGAAATTTGATTGATTTTCCAGTTTAAATATGATTGAAATGTGTAATAATATTTATATTAGATTTGTTTGATTTTATTCAAACTTATTTATTCAAATAATTATCAACAAACTATTTAGTTATAGTTTTATATTAATTTTTTTTTAGTTTTAAGCTATTGCTTAGCTTTTATTGCGCTTTGACGTAACGCGTAACGAAAAAAAACCCAACACCCCCCACTCCGACCGGCACAGCGGTGCAGCGTTAAACAATATTTATTCAATAAAAGAAAGTCAAAAAATCGAAAAATCGAAAAATCGAAAAATCGAAAAATCGAAAAATCGAAAAATCGAAAAATCGAAAAATCGAAAAATCGAAAAATCGAAAAATCGAAAAATCGAAAAATCGAAAAATCGAAAAATCGAAAAATCGAAAAATCGAAAAATCGAAAAATCGAAAAATCGAAAAATCGAAAAATCGAAAAATCGAAAAATCGAAAAATCGAAAAATCGAAAAATCGAAAAATCGAAAAATCGAAAAATCGAAAAATCGAAAAATTGAAAAATCGAAAAATCGAAAAATCGAAAAATCGAAAAATCGAAAAATCGAAAAATCGAAAAATCGAAAAATCGAAAAATCGAAAAATCGAAAAATCGAAAAATCGAAAAATCGAAAAATCGAAAAATCGAAAAATCGAAAAATCGAAAAATCGAAAAATCAAAAAATCCAAAAATCAAAAAATCGTGCATCGTCTACCGTCGTTTCAGTTTGGCAGACTTTGGCACGGTGTTTGTGTGCGTGCAACTAGACGTAGTTGCTATGAAAAAAGTTCTTCATAAGAATTGTAAAGCATAAAGTTTTACATAAAAATGATATTTAACATTTTTTGCTTATCTTATTTTTAGTTATTTTTATTTATTTTTATGTTTTTTATTGATTTTGATTTACTTTTGTTTATAATTTTTTTTTATTTAATTTTATTTATCTTCCTTTATTTTTATTTATTTTTATTTATTTTTATTTATTTTTATTTATTTTTATTTATTTTTATTTATTTTTATTTATTTTTATTTATTTTTATTTATTTTTATTTATTTTTATTTATTTTTATTTATTTTTATTTATTTTTATTTATTTTTATTTATTTTTATTTATTTTTATTTATTTTTATTTATTTTTATTTATTTTCATTTATTTTTATTTATTTTTATTTTTTTTATTTATTTTTATTTATTTTTATTTATTTTTATTTATTTTTATTTATTTTTATTTATTTTTATTTATTATTTATTTTTATTTATTTTTATTTATTTTTATTTATTTTTATTTATTTTTATTTATTTTTATTTATTTTTATTTATTTTTATTTATTTTTATTTATTTTTATTTATTTTTATTTATTTTTATTTATTTTTATTTATTTTTATTTATTTTTATTTATTTTTATTTATTTTTATTTATTTTTATTTATTTTTATTTAATTTTATTTATCTTCCTTTATTTTTATTTATTTTTATTTATTTTTATTTATTTTTATTTATTTTTATTTATTTTTATTTATTTTTATTTATTTTTATTTATTTTTATTTATTTTTATTTATTTTTATTTATTTTTATTTATTTTTATTTATTTTTATTTATTTTTATTTATTTTTATTTATTTTTATTTATTTTTATTTATTTTTATTTATTTTTATTTATTTTTATTTAATTTTATTTATTTTTATTTATTTTTATTTATTTTTATTTATTTTTATTTATTTTTATTTATTTTTATTTATTTTTATTTATTTTTATTTATTTTTATTTATTTTTATTTATTTTTATTTATTTTTATTTATTTTTATTTATTTTTATTTATTTTTATTTATTTTTATTTATTTTTATTTATTTTTATTTATTTTTATTTATTTTTATTTATTTTTATTTATTTTTATTTATTTTTATTTATTTTTATTTATTTTTATTTATTTTTATTTATTTTTATTTATTTTTATTTATTTTTATTTATTTTTATTTATTTTTATTTATTTTTATTTATTTTTATTTATTTTTATTTATTTTTATTTATTTTTATTTATTTTTATTTATTTTTATTTATTTTTATTTATTTTTATTTATTTTTATTTATTTTTATTTATTTTTATTTATTTTTATTTATTTTTATTTATTTTTATTTAGGTTTATTTTTTGTTTTTATTAATTTTTATTTATTTAATTGAACTTCAAGTGGGACTAAACTTTCATGATGTCGTTTTTGTTAGTTCACTCCTCATATTTTTCATGTCAGGCAAGCCATAATAAGTTCAATTTTATACCATACTATACCATATAAAGTATTATAATGAAAATTTATAAATTACTAAATTACCAAAAATAAAAAAGAAAGTTTATAGTAAATAATAAAAATAAACTAAAGAATCATTAAATTTTCAGGTCGCTATGATTTTTTAAAGTCATAGATATCTTCTCTTAATTTCTAAGTACCCTACCTCTCTTTAGTATTGATAATAGCAAAAAATCCGTCGAAAACTCGAGGTCGAAAAAAATCATGATTCCTATACTTTCCTTATATATATATATATATACTAAAATTTTTGAGAGACGCCAAAATGATGAAAAAATGCATGAAAATAATACGGCTCGCGTATACTTTAGTTCAATACTATTGCTACCAGAGGCACTTGCAGCGCTGATGTATATAGAAAGTATACGATTTCCTTGATACCCATTCGATTCTAGAGCGTCCACTGACTTGGCATCGTTGCTTTGGAAGCTAATGTTGTAAAATAAATTAAAGTTGATTTAATAATCTTAGTTGGCCTGGTAGAAGTCTTAGTATATTATAAAATTTCTCTCAAGAAGCCGTCCGTCCGTCCGTCATTTTTTGTGAGCGTTTAAAGGGGATTGAAAATTCAAAAAATCGTAAATCAAAAACGAAAAACAATATCAACTTGAAATTTTTAAGAAAAATCAAACTCTATAAGTGGACAAAATGTGTTGATTATGAAAAAAATCTAATAAACAATGGGGGGTTTAAGGGGAGTTAAAACTTTAAAAAATCATAAGTCAAAACCGAAACATATCAACATGAAGTTTTTTAGAAAAATCAAGCTCTATAAGAAGACAAAGGCTATTAATTAAAATAAAACGAATAAAAATTGGAACTTTAAAGGGAGGGGGGGTGGATTTGAAAAAAATATAAATCAAAATTGAAAAACAATATCAACTTTTTTAGGAAAAATCAAAGTCTATAAATCAAGCTCTATGAGGGGACACCGAATATTGATTATGAAAAAAAATCTGATTAAAAATGGAGGATATAAGGGTGGGGGTGGAAACTTAAAAAAACATTAATCAAAATCGAAAAACAATATCAACTTGAAATTTTTAGGAAAAATCAATTTTAAGAAAAAATCATGCTCTATAAGGGGACGAAGCATATTGATTTTGAAACAATCTGGTTAAAAGTGTTAAAAAAAATCATAAATCAGAAACGAAAAACAACTTGATATTTTTAAGAAAAATCAAGCTCTATAAGAAGACAAAGGCTATTGATTAAAAAAAAACGAATAAAAATTAGGGATTTAAGGGGAAGGGGGGTGAAATTTAAAAAAAAATCATAAATCAAAATTGAAAAACAATAACAACTTGAAATTTTTAAGAAAAATCAAAGTTTATAAGTTGGCGATGTCTAATGATTAAGAAATAAA
Organism: Psylliodes chrysocephalus; assembly: GCA_927349885.1. Lineage (NCBI taxonomy): Eukaryota > Metazoa > Arthropoda > Insecta > Coleoptera > Chrysomelidae > Psylliodes > Psylliodes chrysocephalus. The sequence continues at coordinate 30,251,741 of OV651815.1, read as the reverse complement.
TTTTGATAAAAAATGGGTGGTTTATGAGGGGTTGAAACTTAAAAATCATAAATCAAAAACGAAGCATGATATCAACATGAAATTTTCAGAAAAATCAAGCTCTATAAGGGGACAAAGACTATTAATTAAAAAAAAATACAATTAAAAATGTGTGAATTAAGGAAGGGGGAGGGGTTGAAACCTAAAAATAAATCATATCAAAATTGAAAAACAATATTAACTTGAACGTTTTAAAAAAAATGAAACTCTATAAGTGGACAAAGCCTATTGAAAAAAGTGTGGGATTTAAGGGGGGGTTAAAAAAATCATAAATCAAAAACGAAACATGATATCGAAATGAAATTTTTAGGAAAATCAAGCTCTATAAGGGGACAAAGACCATTGATTAAAAAAAATCCGATTTAAAATGGGAGGTTCAGGGGGGAAACTTAAAAAAATAAAAAAGAAAAAAAAATATCAACTTAACATTTTTAATAAAAATCAAGATTTATAAGAGGACAAAGCCTATCGATTATAAAATGGGGGGTTGAAGGGAAGTTACAAAAAATTATAAGTCAAAAACGAAACATGATATCATCATGAAATTGCTCTGTAAGGGGACAAAGATTATTGATTTAAAAGAAATCTGATTGCAAATAGGAGGAGTAAGGGGGATTGATTAGGAAAAAATCAAATTATTAATATTATTATATGATGTCATCGGCTTCAACTACTAATGGTTATATCGCCTCGTTTCTGTGCAGGCTTTGTTATTGTTTCCCAGCGCCACTTTGGGAACAGCACTGTTAATTAGAACCCGACAATGAGTGGTCGAGTAGGAAATCCTACCAAGGCATCAGAATTAATTTTAAATAAATTAATTAAATAAAAAAATCCCGGCCAACGGTGGAATTCGAACCTGGAACCATTATGTCCACAGGCAGGGACTCTACCACTGAATGGTATTGATATCCCTATGACATTTAACGAATTGATTATAAAGGGCCAAATCCAACTTATTATTATGCGTCAGGCAAATTCTTGATTTAAAAGGAACTAGACTCTCTGCATTCCTTGTATTGTAGCTATGATAATTATTATTCGAATCCAATGAATTACGTTTTTTAAAAATTTCTTTTAATGATTCCAGTATATACAGACAAGGCAATGGAAGAATCACGTACCTTTTAAATAGCATGTCGAGTTCTGCACCGTCAATGATCCTCAAGGCAGCTTTTTGGAGAATAAAAGCCTTCTGAGAGTGATAACTGCCGCCCCAGAACATGACACCATAATTCAGATGGCTATGTATGATTGCATAATAGACTGTTCTTAGTACTGATTTTTCTGAAAAACTCGATATTTGCCTGAGTGCAAAAATTTGGGACGCCAATTTCGAACAGACATTGTCTACATGGTGCGACCAATTTAAACCGGCATCGAGCATTACTCCTAGCAGGTTTACTGACCCAGCTACTTTGACTTTACTAGATGAAAAAGTAACGTTTTGAGTTTTGACATTATTTAACTTTAAATCGTTTGCAGCAAACCATTCATTAGAGGACGGTAAACAAGTTCTGCTCGAGATCGTGTCATCTTTGGATAGGATAGTCGTATCATCTGCGAACATAACACTAGTACAGTGTTTCATGTTACGCGGTAAGTCATTAATATATATTAGAAATAGAACAGGGCCCAATACAAATCCCTGTGGAACCCCTCTTAAAATGGGAGCCAATTGTGACTCCACATTATCGAGAAACACGCACTGTAATCTGTTCGTCAGATATGAAAAAAATAAGGCAAGTTCCTTTCCCCTTATGCCATAGTACTCCATTTTTTCCAAAATAATATCAATGCTTACACAGTCGAAGGCCTTCGTGAGGTCACATAATACCGCAGTAGTACTCGAGCCCTCGTCAAAGCCACCGACTATGTAATCAATTACTTTTGCGACTGCTCCTATTGTAGATCTATGCCTTCTAAACCCAAATTGGGCTGGCGAGAATAAATTTTTATTTTCAAAATAGTTAACTAATTTCTCTTTTAGCTTTACTTCAAATATCTTACCGATAACAGGTGTAATGGCAATTGGCCTATAATTATCAGCATCATTAGAATAACCTTTTTTAAAAAGTGGCAATACCTTACTAATTTTAAGTTGGTTAGGCCAATTTCCTTTGATTATGCATTGGTTATATAAAATATTAAGTGGTTTAATGAGGGATTCTATAGAGGCCTTAATCATGGGACTACTGAGGCCATAGTAATCCGTGCATGGCGTATTTTTAATATGAAGTATAGCCTCTCTTACGTCAGATTCAGAGACTGGACCCATAAAAAACGAATACGGGGGCTTCGGTGTCATTTTAATAAAATCATTAGAGGAAATATTATTATCGTTTTCGATTGTTTGAATAACCTTCTCTGCTACATTGAAGTCTTCAGATGTTAGATTCGATGTACTGGATGATTTGTTGTTGGATTTTCTTTCTGCGTTTACAATATTCCAGATTGTTTTATTTTTATTTTCTGATGCAGCTATTCTTTTATTGTAAGCGTTACGTTTCTCTAATCTAATTGACCTCCTATAGTTTTTGCGCGATTCAGAATATAGTCTTCAATCTTCTAACGAATTGGTTTTTTTGAATCTAGATTTGTTTTGAAATACTTGATTTCGCTGTACCCGCAGTTCCTCATTAAACCACAAAATCTTTTTGTCACCACTGCGAATTTTTTTTATGGAAAAGCATAGATCTACAATAGGACATAGAATAGTAAATATTATATTACAAATCTCCTGGGAGCAGTAATTTCCCATTTCTAGTCCATGCCAACTAATTTCAGATAACTTTTCTGCGAACTCTAAAATTGTACGTTCATTAATAAATCTTTTGTTGACATAACTGGTATTACTTAAAATATTAAAGTCTTTTATCTCCAAAAATAAAGTCAAATGGTCGGCTATGTCGGCATCAATGACTTTTGATATTATAACTTCCGGATTTATATTGGAAATAATATTGTCCAAACATGATTTAGAAGTGGGAGTTATTCTAGTTGGAACTGTGATGTAATGTTTCATACCATACATATTTAATATAATAATTAAATCAAGCGAATGCTAATTTAAACTATTAGAATCAACATTAAAATCACCGATAAAAATTAGGTTTTTAAATTTTTTATATAAATAATTAAATTTAGAAAATACGTTTTGAATATTGATATGTCCCCATGGGAGGAGGATCTGTACACTGTTACTAAGGCATAATTTTTATTTATCAATTCTACACCACAGAATTCTGCATGAAAAGGCTGGCAAAATTTTGAAACGTCAATAACTTTTAATGAAATATTATTCTTGGAAAAAAACAATAATAATAATAATAATAATAATAATAATAATTAAAAACAATCAGAATTAAATTACAATCAATATTGCATAACTAAATTATTCACTTTCTGCCGCACTCTCTGCGCTACCGAAATGATAAATTAACGCTCTGCAGGTCTATCGTTATGTATCAAAATATATCTTTATCACAGTTAAACAAAAACTTAAACTGCCTATCATTTAAATATATGACAACACCGCAAAACGCTAATTGACGCCACAAAAGCGGTCAAATATACGTAAATTTGAATATTGGTGACGCTGCAATGTGTATCAATTGAAATGACGCCCAGGTGTCGATAAAGTAAAAGTAACGATTTGTGTTTTCCTTTCAATTTAATGTTATCCGCCTAATTTAAGCTGCTTCTTCCAACAGCAACGAGTATATATGTCTAAAATAAGTAGATCAAGGGTAAACAGACATGGGCGCTTTAAAGCGCATCTTTATCGGGACGCTTCAATGATACAGAGATGTAAATATATATATATATATATATATATATATATATATATATATATATATATATATATATATATATATATATATATATATATATATATATATATATATATACTCGACCAGCGTATCATGTGACATCCAGCAAAAATTTTGACTTTGTGACATCCACCCTTTGTAAAGACTTTAGGAAAAAAATAAAAATATGACTTCTTTTAATTAAAAAAATATTATGGCTGAGCGAAAAATATCACAACCATACACATTTTAAAAAAATAAAACGTCCTATCGTTGTGAGATCCAAAGTATACACGGTATATATTTTTATTAACAACACTTTGTGACATCCAGAAAAACCTTGCATCTTGTGACATCCAGTTGTTACGTCACAGTATACCATTTCTACAGAAAAACTGCCATTCTTATAACATCCAGCAAGTATATAGATACATTTTTAAATAAAGCATCTTATTACATCCTAAACATTTAACACGTTCAGCGCCAAAGCCGACCCTCAAATTCTACGATTTCTTATTGTTTTTTATTCCAATGTGATTTCTTTTGTTGTTTTGTATGTGATAAAATAATTCATTCCATTTTAAAATTATTTTCTTTTTAGTTTTTGATTGTGTATATTTTTAGATACACTGGCACAAAAAATAGTTTTCGATGAAGTAACTTCTTGATATTTTTTTGATATGTGGAAATACCTTATAGAGATTCGGTACAGGTTTTCCCTTTCCCAATAGGTTTACCCTTTACCCACTAAAATCACCACCTAAGCAAGTTATCGCCGGCCTCCTGCTAATATCTTTTACATGTTCGTTGGAACTACTTTAAGTATCTATCGACCTTATATGGTTGGTTCTCCAGTTTCAAGTGCATTAACACGACCAGTTTGCAAACCTAACCTAAAATTACCTGAGAAGTACCCAAAACATAAATCCAGCGGTGTTTATTATTTTTGCGTATAGACTAACTACACTCACCGACTTAAAATTCGATCCATTCAAAATAATGATTTATTTAAAAATGCTCTAACTTTCAAATGCGGAGGCTGATTTAGATTTAGATAAAACACTGTAGTTTTAACATTATTATTCGGACATCTAAAAGTAATTTAGTACTCGCCGGATATACAGGGGGGAAAAGAAAACAATTTTTTCCTCTACTTTTGACACACCCTGTAGGTTAATTCTGCTAGCAGATCTGCACACAATTAACTTTATCAAGAAGACTAATTTGTTTCCAACATTTTGTTTTTTTATTTACCACGATATCTTAATTTGTGAAATGTGACAGTTTAAAGAAAATGCAACATTCTTAATATTTTTATTCAGTTTTAGCAGAGTAATACATAATTTTATAAACAACTCAAACAACAAATAAACTAATAATTATTACAAATTAATAACGGGTTTTTTTCCCCATGAGCTCGAATAACTGCCTCAATGCGTCATGGCATACCCTCTATTAGATAACGAATCTTCATCTGGTCAATCTGATCCCATTCTTGGATCAAAGCATCTCTCAAAAAATTTAAAATACTTGGAGAAGGAACTCGGTTATGAACTCGTCTGCCCATCATGTCCCAGACGTGCTCAATTGGATTGAGGTCTGGGCTACGTGATGGCCAGTTCATCCTCTGAATTTCTGTTTCGTCCAAATATTGAGATACAATCCTCGCAATATGTGGTCGAGCGTTGTCATGCATAAACATGAATTCATTTCCTATAAATGGTGCAAATGGAATTACATATGGATCTAGCACATCACGAATATATCGGTAAGCTGTCATTGCTCCGCCGCCAAAAATGACTAAATCAGTACGAGCTTCCATGCTTATGCCGCCCCAAACCATTACCGATCCTCCTTCATAACTGAGTCTTGTGGAAAAATTTGCTTGGTCAAACCTTTCGCCTTTTTTTCGGTATATTCGTTAAACAAAACCTTGACTCGTCAAAAAACAAAATCTTACTCCATTCATCGATATTCCAATGTTAATGCTCCCTGGCAAATCGAAGACGTGCTGTTCTGTGATTCCTAAGTAACTCTGGACCAGTTGCAGGTCTTCTGGAGCGTAATCCATGTTCTCGTAATCGCCTTCGAATCGTTATTTCGTTAACAGCTAGTTGACGTACTTCTTCTAAACGGTTTCGAGCCATGACAGCAGTAGTATTTCTTTCTCGCAAAACATTTAATGTCATAAAACGATCATCTCGAACATTTGTAGAACGTCGTCTGCCAGATTCTCTTCGTCTCGAAAAATTACCACTTTCATTAAAACCTTGTACAACTCTCTGGACGCTACACCTTGTAACACCCAATATTCTAGAAGTATAATACTGAGTCCTACCGTCTTGTACCAGAGCAACTGCTCATGTTGCATCAGTAAGCGTTAAAACCATGATATTATGCTGATAATGAATAATAATTAAACTGCAATTGCCAAGTAACGAATATTTGACAGTTGTCATATTGTGAGTTGGCCATAGCACTCTACTTATTTTGTAGTTTATTCTGTACCGTCATTTAAATTATGACCGTTTCTAAAATGTAGCATTTTCTTTAAACCGTCATATTTCACAAAAAATTAAGATATCGGGGTAAATAAAAAAAAAGTGTTGGTAACAAATCAGTCTTCTTGATAAAGTTAATTGTATGCAGATCTACTAGCAGAATTAACCTACAGGGTGTGTCAAAAGTAGAGAAAAAAAATTGTTTTCTTCCCCCCCCCCCCCCGTATATCCGGCGAGTACTAAATTACTTTTAGATGTCCGAATAATAATCTTAAAACTACAGTATTTTATCTAAAAGTTGCTAAAAACTTCAAATAAATAAGCCTTTGAAATTTAGAGCATTTTTATATAAATCATTATTTTGAATGGATCAAATTTTAGGTCGGTGAATGTATTTTACTACAAACATTTTTAACTTCAAATTATTACTTTCGAGTTACACAAAAAAGTACATTTCTGAATTAGTTAAGCTCGTTTCCATATTTAAAGAGACCAGAAAAAACTAAAATTAGTCATGTTATTGTACAATGATTTTACTGCTAAAATATAACGTTTAAATTTTTATTTTTGAGCATTTTGGAGATAAAAAATGAAACTAAAGGGGTTTTTAAGTAACTTCATTACGTTATAATGAGGATAATTTAATTCCAACTGAATTTTTAAAAGCTATATATTATGTTGGTACTTTTATATATCTGTGCCTATCAGTACCTACCAAAAGCAATGCTTTGAATCAATTTTGCCTAGAGTCTAGCAATTATGATGTTGGTACGGCATGCAGTGATTAATTAAAAAGTAATGATTATATTTGGTCATAAATATGGACTTGTAAGTACATTTTATTGTAGTGTACACGCATAACATGTAACTTTTAAAAATATGCTTGGTTTAAAAATAATATAAAAACAGTTAATTTTAGTAATAAAATCATCTAGTAAAAATTAAAAGCATATAATTATTTTTTTTGTGCTTTTTCCAAATATGGATACAAATTTAACGACTTGTAGTGTATTAAATTTTTTTGAAAAGATGGAACTGCATTTTGTTTCTTATTAATACGTTAATAGATTATGGTAAGTTGTAGAGAATACATGTGCCAAATTTCAATAACATGTAAGGGTGGTTAGTAAGTTATGAAATAAAAAGGAAATTGGCAAAGTTAATAAAACTACCTGTATCTCGGTTATAAATGACGAAAGAATCATTAAATAAGGTAAAAAAACTAAGTATTAAAAAAGAGAGTGAAGTAAAATTTCGTAGATTAATTCACTCTAAAATAAAAAAGACAAATAAAATCCGCGTACATCAATATTTATCGCTACTTGAACATACTATTAAGGTTATAACTCTAAACAGCAAGGCACCGACGATGCACGAAAGGTGATCGTTTGCAGTCGAAATTGGAGTTAAAGTGGAGGACTAGGCTGTTAAGATGTCAGGAAATCTAAATTTGTCGTTTTTATAAGTTAGCTCATCATATTTTTTATGTTAGGTCGAACCGTAAGAAGTGCTAATTATTTATTTTAATCTATGTTATAATTTATTTAATTTTTTTTATTAACTTTGATTTAAATTGATTTAAATTGATTTAAATTGATTTAAATTGATTTAAATTGATTTAAATTGATTTAAATTGATTTAAATTGATTTAAATTGATTTAAATTGATTTAAATTGATTTAAATTGATTTAAATTTATTTAAATTGATTTAAATTTATTTAAATTGATTTAAATTAATTTAAATTGATTTAAATTGATTTAAATTGATTTAAATTGATTTAAATTGATTTAAATTGATTTAAATTGATTTAAATTGATTTAAATTGATTTAAATTGATTTAAATTGATTTAAATTGATTTAAATTGATTTAAATTGATTTAAATTGATTTAAATTGATTTAAATTGATTTAAATTGATTTAAATTGATTTAAATTGATTTAAATTGATTTAAATTGATTTAAATTGATTTAAATTGATTTAAATTGATTTAAATTGATTTAAATTGATTTAAATTGATTTAAATTGATTTAAATTGATTTAAATTGATTTAAATTGATTTAAATTGATTTAAATTGATTTAAATTGATTTAAATTGATTTAAATTGATTTAAATTGATTTAAATTGATTTAAATTGATTTAAATTGATTTAAATTGAATACGAACGTGAATAAAAAAAGTCATGTTAAAGGATGGGAAATTTTTTTACCCTCATATTACTTTGGATGAAGTCTATTTTTTATATTTTATATTTCAATTTTTTTTTTTTAAGTATTTGTCAAATATTTCATTTTTTTTCTGGATATACATTGATGCCTCTCCACAGAATTTGTCTCTTACTCTCAAGGCCAGTGAAACTTTTTTAATACTATAGATGGCTAAAAGTGAGTTCTTATGTTTGTAGCATTATAGTGGGACGTATTATAAAACCACGCCATCCTTGCTAATTTTCTGACTCTTGCAAGTGTAGCACCATATTGATGTCTCGCCGTCTCAAAAAGGACAAGCAGTGAGGCATCCGTTAAATGCCACACCGTACTCAACATGTTATTTTAATTTATTTTAATTTATTTTAATTTATTTCAATTTATTTTAATTTATTTTAATTTATTTTAATTTATTTTAATTTATTTTAATTTATTTTAATTTATTTTAATTTATTTTAATTTATTTTAATTTATTTTAATTTATTTTAATTTATTTTAATTTATTTTAATTTATTTTAATTTATTTTAATTTATTTTAATTTATTTTAATTTGTTTTAATTTATTTTAATTTATTTTAATTTATTTTAATTTATTTTAATTTATTTTAATTTATTTTAATTTATTTTAATTTATTTTAATTTATTTTAATTTATTTTAATTTATTTTAATTTATTTTAATTTATTTTAATTTATTTTAATTTATTTTAATTTATTTTAATTTATTTTAATTTATTTTAATTTATTTTAATTTATTTTAATTTATTTTAATTTATTTTAATTTATTTTAATTTATTTTAATTTATTTTAATTTATTTTAATTTATTTTAATTTATTTTAATTTATTTTAATTTATTTTAATTTATTTTAATTTATTTTAATTTATTTTAATTTATTTTAATTTATTTTAATTTATTTTAATTTATTTTAATTTATTTTAATTTATTTTAATTTATTTTAATTTATTTTAATTTATTTTAATTTATTTTAATTTATTTTAATTTATTTTAATTTATTTTAATTTATTTTAATTTATTTTAATTTATTTTAATTTATTTTAATTTATTTTAATTTATTTTAATTTATTTTAATTTATTTTAATTTATTTTAATTTATTTTAATTTATTTTAATTTATTTTAATTTATTTTAATTTATTTTAATTTATTTTAATTTATTTTAATTTGTTTAAATTTATTTTATTTTAATATATTTTAATTTAATTTCGTGTGATTTCTTTTACTATAAATTATTCATCGTTCACTCACCAATTGTTGATACACCTTGTATCAATATAGATGCATATAATATATATTTATTAAATATTCACCGAGAGTGAATGCATTTAAAAAACTTGTTGGCTCTATGCGAAACCCAACAAAAATTTTTGGCAGTTAATGTGTTAACATAAAATAGATCTTAAAATGAAAATCCAAATATATCTAAAATACATTTTTTGGATGTCACATAACCTAGTGTGTAAAGTTCTAATATACTCTATGGTGGATGTCAGATAGTCGGGTGAGTAAGTTTTAATATACTGAATGTTGGATGTCAGACAGTCGAGTGAGTAAATTCTAATATACTTAATGGTGGATGTTATACAGTCGAGGGACTGAAATATTTAATATACAAAATATACAAAACCAACTGACGCGAGCGCCACCTTTGCATCTATACACTGGAACTAAATATATACATAAAATTGAAAATTAAGCATTATGACATCCAGCTGAAATTTTTTAGGCACTCTTTTAAACCTACTTTATGATGTTTGAACCCCAAAAACGTTGTGACATCCGAATTTGGATGTCACATCGCAGACGGATGTTATAAAGATAGCAACATTTTTGCGACATGATGTCACAACGTCGGCAGGACGAATCTATATATATATATATATACAGATATACAGATAGGAAAGTAAAAATGCTAATTATCATTTTTATGTAAAACTTTATGCTTTACAATTTTTGTTAAGAAGTTTTTTATGGCACCTACCGTTTTTAAATAACTTAAAAAAAAACTTTATATTCTTATTTTTTGCCGCGGCCTGAAAAACAACATTTTTTTACATATCGTTTTCAAATACTCTAAAGTGACTTATATTAAAAATTCTTGTATTTCCTCCAAATTTTGATTTAAAGGTATTTGATTGGACTACAAAATAAATTGCTAGATGTTAAAAATAATTAATAGGAAGACGAAAAACCTAAAAAGAGAAAACAATAATCTTAAAGAGGTTCCCAAAATTTGAATTCAAAGAAGGAAATTGTCGTTTTCCTTTACTGGATATTTTTTCTATTTTCTCTTTTTATTTATTTCAAGTTCTTTAAAGGGTTTTTTCTTGTTACTAATTTATTTATTTATTTATTTATTATTTTTTTTTTTTTGAAGCCGGAGTATAGTTTCTAAGATACAACCTTTATCAGACACACTGTGTAATCTTTGAAGATAACACCAATTAAGAATTCTGCGTTTGGTTAGTCAATTTACAACAAAAAATTGTTGTTTTATTACAGGCCAAAAGTAGTTGCTAGACTTGGTAGACTTTATCAATATCAAGGGCTTTTGGTAATTCTCTGGCACAAGTCAGGACCGGGTTCGTCTTTAAATAAGAGTAACTGGAGAAATATTTTTTAACGTTTGTTTTATTGTTAGAAACATGGAACTGAAAGTTTTAGTTCTTTTAGAGCTAATCCACTGTTTTAACACCTTCTTAAAATTTGCTGGAATCCGTACTCAAGTCGCAATTTCTCTATACTAGAAAATGACAGCAGTTTTAATTTAGTTCTAATGTGAATTGGATATTAGAACGTATTAAACAAAATTTTGGGCATAAAACAACTTTTTAGGGAATTTGATATCGTAAGATAGTGGGGTGGATAAACTACCACAGTGATAACACTGTAATTTGATTGGAGAGTTCTAAACGATAATAAAGATTACAACCTCAAAATTGGTTTAAAATTCAAAACTCACCCTAACTTATTTTATCCTCTCAAATGTTGTCAATAAAGTAAAAAAATGATATGCCACAATATTTGTGTTAATTTTTAGTTTAACTGGCTCAAACTTTTTAAGATCTAAATTTAATTGGAATGTTCCAATCTACTAGAATTCCCTGTGGACCCTTTAACGTAAACTCGATTAAACGTATTTTCTAACTTAATATAAGATAAAATTTGAATTACAAAACATGTCATAATAGTATAAATATAAATGTAATATAAATAAATATACCAATAAGTATTTAATTTAAATAAACCTTAATGTATACATATTATTAGCTTCTGACTACTAGTTCATCTTAAACTGGACATATGCGTATTATATAAATTATATATAAACGTATTATAATATACAACAACTAGTATCTATAAAAAAAAACGTTTAATTTATTCGTTAAAAAACGCCAAGTATAAAAATAGTAGATGTCAATCGTTTAAGACATCATCCAAGACGAAATTTAAATGAGAATTGGTAATGAAAAACACTATAATATTTTATAAATGTTTAAGAATTTAATTTATAGAAACCAAAACGTATATTTACGTTACCTACGGTACATGTTCTTATGTCAAGTGAGGCTATACCGATCATGTATGCAATATTGCCAAACAATAAGATAAAACCTATAAATAGATTTTCACAAAATAAATCCAAATAGCGTATTAACTGATTTTTAACTAGCATATACTGTGTTGGGCAAAATTGGCGGATTTCTGGTGCAAAAATATAAAGTTACAAAAGTTACTTAATCAATTTTTTTTAATATTATTAAAGACAAAACATCCAAATATCATCCATTTTTTGGACGCAAAAGGCGACCAGCCCCTTAAACCGTCACTGAGTGCTATCGAGGTTCAAACATATTATTTTTATAGGTTCTTAAAATGGACATAACGGTTGTTGTCTGGGTAATAATTTGGGCTATAGTGTCATTATGTTTTCCGATGGCCCTAGCGACTCAGCTGTGCTGTCCCGATGGCGTGCAAAGATTGAACGACGACTACTCGATTGGACCGTTTCTATCCACAGACAAATGCACAGAAAAATTTTTAGGATATTTGCTTCATATTCTTTTGGCCTTGTTGATGTAAGTATAAAAAAAATATAACGTTATAAATGTCATTTAAATACAAACTACTAGTTGATCGAATGTTTAAATAAATAATAATACTATACAAGATGAGTCAAAAAGGAATACAAATATTTTAGATGGTGCTATATATAATAATGAAAATTTAAGGTCAGTTTGCTATAAAAATGAATGTCCGAAACTTTTAAATAAGGGAGATAAAACCATTCGAAGGAGGAATGAACAAACCAGTTTTTTGGTCCTAATTTTAAACCGGAGCAAACTATTAAATTCAAATTTATTGGGACAACTTAAAAGTTTTATAGTATTTGATTTAATGGTAGAACAAAAGCAAAAATAATTTTTAGAGGGGTAGTTGGGTATTCTTACCATTATTATTTTAATTTTATCTTTTTGGATAAATTGTTCAAGAAAAACAAATTTACATAGTTTTTCCAACAATAAAGTATTCTTGTGTAAACGCGATAGAGTGAACCGTTTTTGAAGAATTCTGGTAAATTTTAAGAAAAAAATATGAAATTACATTTCAACCGATTTCGGCACTAAGGCCATCTTCAGGCCTAAAAGGAAGGAAGAAATTAAGTTACATGTTATTTACAAAAATCAATTACAAACCTGTAAAGACTGATAAAAATATTTATTATACAACTACTATTGTGAACATCAAAAAATTCTTAATACAAACGTATTTTTAATTCATAAACCAACTAATGGAGAAGTTATTACGGTTCAAGGCGCAAATTCTTAGGACAAAAATAATGGTGGTAGAAAAACAATTTATCGAAAAAACACAATTAACGTAGAAAATACAGATCCACGCAAGGGCGAAGCTCATGGACAAATATATTGAAGAATATATGGTACCGTTGTTTGAGGTTTAGCATCTTGATCAAAATCTGGGATCATATCTTGAGGCTCATATTCTTGATCCGAATCTTCTTCGCTCTCTACTTCTAGGTTGTCTTTTGCATCCGAAACAGTTTCTTTACATTTTCATACTCTATTTCAGAGTCCGAAGCATCTAAATCTAATTTTTTTATCAATTCCACGATACATAGAATAACGGTATGTTCCTGCGCATGTAGCTGACTGACGGTGACGTCACGTCTAATTATAGGTATTTTGTGACAAAATCCATAACCTGGCCATAAGATAAGTAAAAGCTATACTAAAAATACAAGTTTGACTCAAATTTGTACTTTCTGGGCGTGGTAGTTCTCTTGCAATCTCTTTTCTTATTATGTGAAATAAAAATAAGTGTGCAGAAACAAATTATTTATTTATAAAAAGTAAGTATACAAAAACATTACTTTTTATTTGATAAATTTAAACAATACTCAAAACAATTTTCCTGTTCATTTATCTTATTCTTATGTTCTTGTCCTGCTCATGCATGGCATTACTTCAAAAGGACCGTTGTATTAGGACAGGAAACTACTGTTTTATCTGCTAAAATTTTTAAATACCGATTTATTTTCTTTGCTTAATAAGGCCCGTGCACCTGGTTGAATTCAGTTTCCTTTTCTTGCGTCTATGTTTAAGAGGAATCTCACAACTACTTTCCTCAAAGTGGATAGGGCAACTTCAATTAAGTTTGTCCTTTCTTCGATAAGAATTTATCCATATTTTGTGGCATTCGGAAATATCTCCACCGCGCAGTTTGGCATTTTAAACATTAATTTAGTTCTTCCCCGTTATATATAGGACAATATAGTCACTTCTAACACAAAAACAAATAAATTATTAAATTATTTTATACTATTAAATCAAAAAGTGTCAAAATAACTTGAAAGTTCGTCCCGCATTACGTCATGCGCGGTTTCGACGAATTTTAAATCAAAAAGTCACCGTTAGTATGTGTATCGTGATCAATTCTTCATTCTCCCGTTGCGATAATGGTTAATGCCTTTTGATATTGGCCATTTTGAGCAAAATCTATAAAAAAATATATTTTTAATAAAAAATATCTTGCTCCTTAATGCCCAGCCGGGGTCCCTGAGAGACCCCACCTACCTTAATAACTTTAATAATCGACACTATCACCACGGCGGATCAAGCCAAACTAACACGTTTTAACGCAACTGTTTTCTAGCACATACTCAGAGGCGCTGTTGCCAATTTTTTTTATTCCGGAAGTATTAGGGAAATTAATAAACTGGGGTCCGCGTGGACCCCACTTGGGCATTCAAGGGTCAAACAAGAACATATTTTTTGTAGAAAAAACTATGGAAATTTGTTTTTCTTAAACAATTTTTCTGAAATGATAAAAATTAAAAAAAAAATAGTGGTAAGAATACTCAACCCATCCCCATAGACTGCTCCTCTAAAAATAATTTTTTCTGTTGTTTTACAGTTAAATCAAATGATATATATAAAACTTTCAAGTTCCCCTAAAATATTTGTATTACTTTTTGTCACGCCTTGTATATAATTATTAATTTTTAAGATTGCGATGATTCTTATACATCTTTTCTTTGATTTCGATACATTTTTTTAAATTCTTCTTTTTACTTGAAATTCCTTTTTTTACTTGCATATCTCTTGTTTTACTTAGAATTTCTTTTTTATTTTAAATTAGATAATTTAATAAATTTATAAAATATGAACTTTATTTTGAATGAATCAAGTTATTTATGAATTCTTGGATTTTTTAATCGTAGTCATTTTTTAGGGAAACCTTTATAGATATTTTTCATGAAATATTTTTGATCGTTTTATTGCATTTTAACATTTTTGTTGGATTCTGCTAGTATTTTACATCAAAGGAATTCCTGTATTTTTCTTATACTAGAATTTTCTTAGTTAAGTACCCATTTTAAGTGACAATTTTTTATTTTTGCGTAATTTAACTTAGAACATTTAAATTCGAGAACGTTTTATGCAAAAACAATAAATCAGCCAGTAAAGAAACAATAAAAGTTTGTTGTCCCGAATAGGAAGCGCCAAGCTCTATAGCCAGTCAGTCTTCTCTAAGAGTTTTCAACACTTTTCTTTTACTGGTTTTCAGTCCAGCCATCATTCTCATTTTAGCGAGCAACGAGCAAATGTCAAGATCGATATCGAGGGCTCCGCTCTCAGCGAATATCGTTTACGACGATATCAACGCTTTTCTCAGAAACACACACATGCAAATCTCTTTCGTCCTTTCCTCCTCGACGGACATCGCCATCGAGAGTATTCGAAGAGACTTGGAAGGTAGGAAAATAAAACATAAAAAACTTTTTTTCAATCAGCAATAGTTTTGCTTGCTTTAAAATTATCGCTGTATAGTTGAAAGTAAAGATATTCTTTCTCTTCGAAACAAAAAAGGCATTCATAGATAGACATCTATAAGCGAAGCCCAGGGACGAATCTAATTAGTTGTATGTTATACTTTAATTTTAGATTATTATATATTTCAAGTGGAAATGTTATATGCATTTAAAAAGTATTACATTATTTGCATTATTTTCTACCTTTGATTAAGTATGTAATAAATGTTATTAAATTTAGTTTAAAAGGCAAAATTAATCCGAAATAAATATTCGTGACTTGTAATCAAAATCACCATGAAACTATATTATTTTCATCTACTATTTTTTTGATTTAATTCAAGTATTTAAATGCTGCATTGAATAATAAAAATCAATTTAGGATGTTTTGAAAAATACTTGAACAACTGTTATTTGTGTCCACTTATTTTAAAAAAAATTAAATAATTTTGGAATGTATTAGTCTAGCTTTAATTTCTAAGCAAGCCTTCCCACCCCGACAAAATTACATTCCTAGAGAAGAAAAACAGGAACAATATCATGTTCCCTTCCAAAATAACGTGAACCAACAGATACGTGGTTACGTTTGATAACGTAAAAATATAACCAAAATAGAAAATCAAATCTCATCAGAACTATCATCTTCAGTTGACGTGTCATTCAGGTTTATAATGCAAGAATGAGCCGGAAATACAATTCCTAACTTCTCACTCTTTCAGACAACGAAAGATTAACTTTTTTTCTGACCTCCCTTTTGATGTTACGGTGGTAAGCGAATTACGGTATGACCTAATGCCGTAACCATTTCATCCATAACATAGCTAGGTTTGAGATTCAAGCCTTTTAATATTGAAAGTAAATCTTTTTTTAAAGCTGTAGGTGAATATGATACACCCATACTGTCCAAAAACACGGAAATTACCTCTTTTCGAGCTTTTGCTTCTGGAATTTCACTAGTTTGGCGAGAGTGGTAAGGGGCATTATTTATTATTAATATAGCATTTGATAACAAATTAGGAATTAATTGTTCACCAAACCATTTCTCTAACAAGGTAGATGTCATATCTTGGTGATAATTTGCTGAACAACATAAAATATTCTTTGCTGATAATAGCAAGAAATTTGGCACAAAACCGTTTTAATTACTGGCATGTAATATTAGAATACCTCTTCCTCTATTTGGAGGAGCATTTACAGTACAATTAGCAGATTGATCACTCGCATCTTTTTTTCACAATATCATGAGTGTCGTACCAAGTCTCATCAAGATACACTATGAATCTATCTTGCCGACGAGATTCCTGTTTTTTAGTAAGATGTGCATTACGTAAAATCATAATTCTTTAAGATTCCTTAAGATGCTGTCTTTTATTTAAAGTAGGATATCTAAAACTCAAAGAATGGAGCACTTTTCTAGTAGATTTCTCAGATTGTAAGGGAAACCGAGAATCAACTTAATTTTATTTAATTCATTTGAAGAGATGGCACACTATTATATTATATTATATAAAAATTATAAACTTTTCTTCTTATATTTTCCATCATGCAGTGATCTAGCTTACTAGAGACCGTTGGAAAAATTCCTAAGTTGTAATAAATTTTCTAATCGAAGGTTTAGAATTTTTGTCAAAACGTGTATTCTTTCTATAACACCGTAATTAGATCCATAATTTTCCAATTTTAATTGGTGGTACATATTTTTAATAACTTTGTTGGGTTGAGAGAGATATCCACATACCAAATTTTTGGTTATCCTCCTCCTCCTCCTCCTCCTCCTCCGCCTCCTCCTCCTCCTCCTCCTCCTCCTCCTCCTCCTCCTCCTCCTCCTCCTCCTCCTCCTCCTCCTCCTCCTCCTCCTCCTCCTCCTCCTCCTCCTCCTCCTCCTCCTCCTCCTCCTCCTCCTCCTCCTCCTCCTCCTCCTCCTCCTCCTCCTCCTCCTCCTCCTCCTCCTCCTCCTCCTCCTCCTCCTCCTCCTCCTCCTCCTCCTCCTCCTCCTCCTCCTCCTCCTCCTCCTCCTCCTCCTCCTCCTCCTCCTCCTCCTCCTCCTCCTCCTCCTCCTCCTCCTCCTCCTCCTCCTCCTCTCCTCCTCCTCCTCCTCCTCCTCCTCCTCCTCCTCCTCCTCCTCCTCCTCCTCCTCTCCTCCTCCTCCTCCTCCTCCTCCTCCTCCTCCTCCTCCTCCTCCTCCTCCTCCTCCTCCTCCTCCTCCTCCTCCTCCTCCTCCTCCTCCTCCTCCTCCTCCTCCTCCTCCTCCTCCTCCTCCTCCTCCTCCTCCTCCTCCTCCTCCTCCTCCTCCTCCTCCTCCTCCTCCTCCTCCTCCTCCTCCTCCTCCTCCTCCTCCTCCTCCTCCTCCTCCTCCTCCTCCTCCTCCTCCTCCTCCTCCTCCTCCTCCTCCTCCTCCTCCTCCTCCTCCTCCTCCTCCTCCTCCTCCTCCTCCTCCTCCTCCTCCTCCTCCTCCTCCTCCTCCTCCTCCTCCTCCTCCTCCTCCTCCTCCTCCTCCTCCTCCTCCTCCTCCTCCTCCTCCTCCTCCTCCTCCTCCTCCTCCTCCTCCTCCTCCTCCTCCTCCTCCTCCTCCTCCTCCTCCTCCTCCTCCTCCTCCTCCTCCTCCTCCTCCTCCTCCTCCTCCTCCTCCTCCTCCTCCTCCTCCTCCTCCTCCTCCTCCTCCTCCTCCTCCTCCTCCTCCTCCTCCTCCTCCTCCTCCTCCTCCTCCTCCTCCTCCTCCTCCTCCTCCTCCTCCTCCTCCTCCTCCTCCTCCTCCTCCTCCTCCTCCTCCTCCTCCTCCTCCTCCTCCTCCTCCTCCTCCTCCTCCTCCTCCTCCTCCTCCTCCTCCTCCTCCTCCTCCTCCTCCTCCTCCTCCTCCTCCTCCTCCTCCTCCTCCTCCTCCTCCTCCTCCTCCTCCTCCTCCTCCTCCTCCTCCTCCTCCTCCTCCTCCTCCTCCTCCTCCTCCTCCTCCTCCTCCTCCTCCTCCTCCTCCTCCTCCTCCTCCTCATTATATTTTTTTTAAATAAGGATACTTTATTCCTACATTAGATTTATATTTTTCGACAAACCTCCTACACGACTGAAAAGAATTCGATATATCAGATAGAGTACTTTTTAGTTTTAGACCATGCAGAACTTTTAATACAGAAAAATCTTTTTTTCATAAAACTTAAACAATTGTTGTCGTCTTACATAAAAAAGAAGATGACAAAGTGGTAGGGATGCCACCTGTACGGTAGGTTTTAACCTGATACTGTCCGGTTTTCAACTGATACTGTCCGGGTTTTTAACAATATGTCCGGACACATGATGAAAATGCTCGTAGATTCACTTAGTGGGAGAGTTAGTAACACAAATTTCATTAAGTGTTTAATGCACTTTTAAATTTTGTAATTTGAAATCATTCGGATGGAAAGCAGATATACCTGTGTTGGCCCAGACCCACTCCGGGACACCAGTTGGTTGCACTTCCCTTATATAGAAGTCCTCTATTGAGATAAACGGCCGATACAGCTGTAGAAATACAGTAGTAAGGGCGATGATCAGCGCTCTCACTCACACCTACAGCCATACGCAGCCTTTCTCTTTCTATAGTAAATAAGACTTATTTTTATGTTAGCCGGCAATTAAAACCCTGGAAAAAGTGTCTTTTTTTTTAAATTAATTTTTTTATATTTAATTAAGACGCTATTAAAATTTCAGCGTGAATCAAACACTTCAAATCATATTTAAAAAAAATCAACTTTGAGGTTGATTTATTAATTATAGACCCTCTCAAAAGTGTCTGCCTAAATTACTAGTATTTTTAGAATTACCGAAACTTTCAATTGTTGTTTGTTGGCCTCTGAATCAAACACTTTTTTGGGTCATATTTTACGACCCCTTTCTATTATGCGCAGTACCTGGTGTCCCTGAGTGGGACTTGGCAATACAGGTATGTCTGCTTTTCCATCCAAATGATTTCAAATTACAAAATTTCAAAGTGCATCAAACACTTAATGAAATTTGTATTACTAGCTCTTGGACTAACTCAAGAGAGAACGGATATGTACTTTAATTTTGATCGACCGAACGCAAGCAAGTGCGCTTTGTGCCCGTTAAAGGTATTATTTATTTTGTCCTTTAATTAATCAGATTTTAAACATTGTTTAGTTTAGTTTTTCGAGATATTTAACAAATCATTATA
>OV651815.1:30182459-30231169 GCA_927349885.1 Psylliodes chrysocephalus | reverse complement strand
TTATTAAATAAATAAAGTATTAATATCGTAACTTGAAACACCCCTGAGATAAGAGCATTTTTGAGTCAAATTAAAAGATAAAGTGGGAAGCCGAGGTAAATTAATATTATAATTTAAATTAAAATAAATATAAAAAAAAAAGGTATTCTGAGATATCATTACAAATGGTGCCCAACAAGTGGGGCAATAAAGTGAAACAAGTGGGGAAGTAAAGTAGAAAAAGTGTGGCAATAAACAGTTAAAGTGACAGTTCTAAAAAGTGCAGTGTTATTAAAAAAAAAAAATAATAAAAAAATTTATTGAATACAAAAAGTATAAATGTAATTAAATAGGGTACATTATTTTAAATAAATTATACAATAAAATATTATTTATCATGGCTGAAAACATGGAATTGAGAGGAGGAAAGAAGATTGGAAAAAAAGAAAAGATTAGAGAAGATGAAGGACAAGGAGATATAGTAGAACTACAAGTACAAAATGTAGAAGAAAGTAACAGAGAGAAAGAAAATGATGGAACACAAGAAGAAGATGATGAAAATGAACAAGAAGTAGAAGGAGAAATGAGAACAGGGAATAAAAGGGCAAAAGATACAACTGCAATTGAGAAGAAAACAAAGGAGACAGAAGAAAAAAGTATGCAGGGAAATGTTAAAAGTAATAATGGGACAGATGAATAAAATAGAAGAATTAAAACAAGACATCAATAAAATGGAAGAAAATAGAAAACAAGACAAAGAAGAAATAAAACAAGTAATAAAACAAGACATTAATAAAATGGTTAATAAGATAGATACTATGGAACAGAATATGATCAAAAGAATAGAAGAAATAAGTCAGAAAATGGAGGAGAAGAAGATAGGAAAAATAGAAAAGAAAATGGAAGAATCCAAAGAACAAATGGAAAATAAAATTTTAGACACTAAGAAAGAGATTAAAGAAGAAATGGTGGGAAGACTATGTGAAGTAGAAGAAGTTATGGAAAAGAAGATAGAAATAATCAAAGAAGAAGTAAAATATATGAAAATAAATGAACAAGATACAAAAGAAAGAATGACTATTTTAGAGAATAAATGGATCAATACAATTACAGGCATAGACAATATAATAGGAAATAGTATAAAAGAAACAGAAGAAAGAATAATGGAACATCAAGTTAGAGAAGAAAGAAAAATAGAAAATATAATAGAAAGGACAATATTAGAAAATAAAATGGGAATAAGAATTATTAAAAAATAAAAGGGAGGAATAAAAATAGCAAAAAGTTTATTGATCAAATATTATGGAAAAAAGTAAGAAGAGATGGGAACAAAAATAAAAATTGTTAATAAAAGGAAAATTAAAAGAATTGTAAGAAGATTTGGCCGAAAAATAAAAAATAGAAATTTATCGGAAAAAGAAAAGACTAGAAATAAATTCAAAGAAAAGTAGAAATGTTAAAAAAAAAAATGACAAAGAAAAAGGAATACATGACCAGGATATGAAATGGAAAATGAGATTACGAAACATAAATTAAAATTAGTAAATATTTAAATATAATGGATTAATGAACTTAGAAGTGATGGATTGAAGAATAAATAAAATAAAAGACAATGATAAAAAAAAAAAAAAATAATGGAAAGAATAAGAAGTTAAAGAAAATATGTAGATCTTTCAACAAGTAAGAAGAATTAAATAAAAAAAAAATACATTTAAATAATATAGACATGTTATGAAAAGTTAGAACAAAGAAAAAGGGAAGGAAATTTGTGTATAAGAAAATAATTTAATGAGACAAAGAATGGAATAAAATAATGGTAAAAAAGAATAAGAATAGATAATGGTTTTATAGTAGGAGAATATATGAGTTGTATGATGAAATAATAATAAATAATGTGGTATAATGTTTAATATTGTGGTATATTGATTTTAATGTAATGATGAATTATGATTGTTTATGAATATGAAATGATATATAATAATAAAAAATAATATATGAATAATTATGTGATGTATGATGAGAAAATGAAAATGGAAAGAAGAATAAATATGGAAAAAGTAAGTAATATTATGAAATAGAAAAGAAAGTTGAAGAGATGCAGTATACACAAAATAAATAAGAAGGTACAAAATATGAAAATATTGACATGTCTATAGAAAAACAAATAATACAATAAGAATAGATTATGGGAAGATAAGTAAAAAAAAAAAAAAAAAAACAAATTCAATGATATAATAAATAAGAAAGTGAACTTAATACAAAATATTAAAAATAATAAAAATGATACTACTATTAATAATAATAATAAATTTAATTTAAAATAAACAATAATGAAATTTGCATTTTAAATTTCCCATAAATGCGAAATTTCAAATGTAAATTTGGGAATTTGATATGTTATATAAAACCCTGTGTTCTAAAATAATAAAATAAATTAATAATAATAATAATAATAACCATACTAATAATAATGATGATAACAATAATAATAGTAATAAATTAATAACCCTGTATTATGAAAATATTGGTAAGAAATCTTAAGAGAAGCAGACTAAGAGATAGAAAAAATGGTTTCTAGATAAAAAGAGATTGTTAGAAAAGTCAGTTTTGAAAGTTAATCAATTTGGAAATGTAAAAAAAAATTAATGTCAGAAATTTAAAAGATAGAATTGTACGTTAAAAAAGATAGATAGAAGAATTTAAATAAGCAAACCTGTAAAAAAAACTTCCTAAAATGTAATAAGAAGTATAAATTACACAAGAAGGTAAAATGTACATATGATGATAGGCAACTGATGAAGGAGTTGATTTGAGTACAAGGACAATTTGGATAGAAGTCGACCAAGACCGTGAGTACGCCGTTTATAAACATTTTAATTGTGCAAGTTTTTTTTGACTATTCCTTAAAAAAGGAATAAAAAGTATTTATTATAAGTTTTGTTGAAAATAGACAAAATAATAGTTTTAATAATTTTTCATAATTGTTTCAATTGAAAGGCTAATCAAATATGAGTTATTTGATTTTGTAATTTGAACAGAGTTGTACTTCAGTAGGTGTAGTAGGGTAGTATTAGTTATATATAATTTTAAAAGGATATTAGAATATCTAAAATTTGTTAGATTGTTCCATAATGATTTCTGTAAATTAAACAAGTTGATCTTTAGAAAGGTTTGTTTATTTAAACATATAAATTACAAAATACAGGGTACAAAGATTAAATCAACTCATAAGTTTCATTTTTTGTTATATTGTTGATTTTGATAAAATAAAATTAACATAAAATTAAAATAAAATTAAAATAAAATTAAAATAAAATTAAAATAAAATTAAAATAAAATTAAAATAAAATTAAAATAAAATTAAAATAAAATTAAAATAAAATTAAAATAAAATTAAAATAAAATTAAAATAAAATTAAAATAAAATTAAAATAAAATTAAAATAAAATTAAAATAAAATTAAAATAAAATTAAAATAAAATTAAAATAAAATTAAAATAAAATTAAAATAAAATTAAAATAAAATTAAAATAAAATTAAAATAAAATTAAAATAAAATTAAAATAAAATTAAAATAAAATTAAAATAAAATTAAAATAAAATTAAAATAAAATTAAAATAAAATTAAAATAAAATTAAAATAAAATTAAAATAAAATTAAAATAAAATTAAAATAAAATTAAAATAAAATTAAAATAAAATTAAAATAAAATTAAAATAAAATTAAAATAAAATTAAAATAAAATTAAAATAAAATTAAAATAAAATTAAAATAAAATTAAAATAAAATTAAAATAAAATTAAAATAAAATTAAAATAAAATTAAAATAAAATTAAAATAAAATTAAAATAAAATTAAAATAAAATTAAAATAAAATTAAAATTAAAATAAAATTAAAATAAAATTAAAATAAAATTAAAATAAAATTAAAATAAAATTAAAATAAAATTAAAATAAAATTAAAATAAAATTAAAATAAAATTAAAATAAAATTAAAATAAAATTAAAATAAAATTAAAATAAAATTAAAATAAAATTAAAATAAAATTAAAATAAAATTAAAATAAAATTAAAATAAAATTAAAATAAAATTAAAATAAAATTAAAATAAAATTAAAATAAAATTAAAATAAAATTAAAATAAAATTAAAATAAAATTAAAATAAAATTAAAATAAAATTAAAATAAAATTAAAATAAAATTAAAATAAAATTAAAATAAAATTAAAATAAAATTAAAATAAAATTAAAATAAAATTAAAATAAAATTAAAATAAAATTAAAATAAAATTAAAATAAAATTAAAATAAAATTAAAATAAAATTAAAATAAAATTAAAATAAAATTAAAATAAAATTAAAATAAAATTAAAATAAAATTAAAATAAAATTAAAATAAAATTAAAATAAAATTAAAATAAAATTAAAATAAAATTAAAATAAAATTAAAATAAAATTAAAATAAAATTAAAATAAAATTAAAATAAAATTAAAATAAAATTAAAATAAAATTAAAATAAAATTAAAATAAAATTAAAATAAAATTAAAATAAAATTAAAATAAAATTAAAATAAAATTAAAATAAAATTAAAATAAAATTAAAATAAAATTAAAATAAAATTAAAATAAAATTAAAATAAAATTAAAATAAAATTAAAATAAAATTAAAATAAAATTAAAATAAAATTAAAATAAAATTAAAATAAAATTAAAATAAAATTAAAATAAAATTAAAATAAAATTAAAATAAAATTAAAATAAAATTAAAATAAAATTAAAATAAAATTAAAATAAAATTAAAATAAAATTAAAATAAAATTAAAATAAAATTAAAATAAAATTAAAATAAAATTAAAATAAAATTAAAATAAAATTAAAATAAAATTAAAATAAAATTAAAATAAAATTAAAATAAAATTAAAATAAAATTAAAATAAAATTAAAATAAAATTAAAATAAAATTAAAATAAAATTAAAATAAAATTAAAATAAAATTAAAATAAGAGTAAAATAAAATTAAATTAAAATCAAAACTAAAATTGAAATAAATTAAATTAAAATCAAAACTAAAATTGAAATAAATTAAATTAAATTAAATTAAATTAACTTAAACAAATTAAAATAAATAAAGTATTAATATCGTAACTTGAAACACCCCTGAGATAAGAGCATTTTTGAGTCAAATTAAAAGATAAAGTGGGAAGCCGAGGTAAATTAATATTATAATTTAAATTAAAATAAATATAAAAAAAAAGGTATTGTGAGATATCATAACAGTACATAAATAAAATAATATCAATCTATAAATACGCCAAAAAAATGTTTTAACTACAATTTCACAAATCCAAGATATCCAATAATCTTTGGTTATGTCTTAAGACTTTCGCGTGGTTTTTCGTCAAATTTTCGACTTTAATGCGCAAACTCTAGTACAATTCCCATTGGAAAACACAATTTCCAATGCTCGTAAGCAGGGGAATATTTTCCCATACTTCTCATTGGAAAATATTCCACCGATTATGTCGAGAATACGAAAACTGAATTCCTATGGGAAAATTTTATTTTCCCATGGGAATAAAAGTCGAGAATTGACCCCCTGATGATGATGATGAGAGTGAAAACGATTGAGAGATGGGTTAATTTTTTTTTCTTTCTCTTTTAGATCTTAATTTTTTTTTTTGTATTTAGTATTGTTGTTCTTGTAGATTGGTTGTTCAGAAGTTTTCCTTTTGGGAAGTAAAACTTCTCTTTGGAAAGAGGGGTGTTGTTACAGGATTATAGCACTCTTAAAATAAACATCCTGATTAAAAGAATTTATGTACCAAGTACCATAATTTTTGTCATAATAATCATTTAATATTTAGGAAAAGAGAATTTTCATGTAGATAAACTTATCTTGCTTGATCCTAGTTGTACTTTCGGAGTTGATATCTCTTATATTCCATTCTTCTTGTCTGTTATTTACTTTATACTTTACCCTAAGGTATGCATATCCTAAGGTAGTCGATTTTCTTTAGTGAGTGTACATTCCAGGGATGACTCTCCTAAAATTATGACTACAATACAAAAGTATGACGTAAGCATTCAAGATGTATATATTTTTATTACCTAACTACTTTAGAAATTAATTTCATATTTATTATTTTAAAGACGGTTTTGTTTACATTATCAGATATATGACAAGGATGACATGTGAGATGTATCAATCATTCTTGTGCAATAAAACTTTGATGAAATTATTCTTGGAGTAACTTAAAAGTAAATTTAGTACAGAGTATCTAATGAGAACCTTCTATCTTTCTTTTTCTCTCTATACAAAGAGATATCTACCTCACTTCTTACTTAATTAATTAAATAATAGGTAATTTAAGGAGTAGATCAATTAAACTAAGTTTTAAATAGTGATGCCGAGAGACGAGAGATTCTCGTCTCTCGCCTCGTCTTGTCTCGTCTCGAACGAGACCAGAGAGACATTTTCTCTCGAAAACAGATTCGAGACGAGACGAGAGAGTGTCATCTCTCGACGAGAATTTCTCGTTTCTCTCGAGCTCTCTCGGGTTCTCTCGAACAATTTTCTCTTTGCTTATTTGAAATTTTCAATTGCTTATCGTAACTTAAAATTTTAACATATTAGATTTCGAGATAGTCAAAAAATTAACTATAACACACCTATTCTATATATTTTAAATGGTAACAAATGATACTTGTGTTATTAGGATTTTTTAAATAGTGATTTATAAGAAAACATATTTCTCATTTCATTTATTTAAAATTTATACAATCATTTCTTATATTTAATCCATTCTGCTTATCTGAGATTACTTTTGAAGATAAGTTGAAAATTTGTAAGCGTTTTTTCAAAAAACTGTCAAAGAAAAGGTAATACAAACGAATGTATTATATAGAGTGAAGACGAAAATTGTACCATCCTCTATTCTAACTTCTAAATGAAAAGGAATAATAACAAAACAAAAACGAGGTAAAACTGAAGAGATATTATATTTTTGTTATAACGAGATGTACTTTACTTGAGACACGTAAGATAGAAATAGTTACTAGCTTTATTTTTCTAATGGAAAGTAGGGTCATGTGATACCTCAGTTAAAAGATATTTTCTATATTTTTACGTTCATGTAAACAGATTTAGGTTTTTATACCTTATAATACCTTATAAATGCTGTTTTTTACAATAGTATGCAATAGATAATTAACATTTTGGCTAGTACAGAGTAAATGTCAGTATCTTTTATAAATTTTACTAATTTTTTACTGTTGGAGGGATTTAACACTGCACAAATGGCAATTTTTTGTAGCTGGTACTTTGTTCTTATACAGACATGTTCTGGGCCTTTACTAATAAGTTACATTCTTGATAACTTTCGCATTAACAATTATTGTTTATTACCAAGGAAACGCTTCTTGTATTTACTAAAATAAATAAATTAAGAATATCGAAGGTGATTTAAAAATCACTTGACGTATTACATTTTTCATAACTTCTTGACAAAAAGAAAGCTTATTAAAAAATTATCTTCTAACATTATCTAACATTTCTAGGATTATTGCGGCACACGAGGATTATCAAGAATGTAATTTTTGTAGAAACAAAAAAACAATTAAAACTGTTTGCTTGGACGTAAATATAATCAAAATATTTTTCAAATGAGGTATTACATGACTTTACTTTCCATTAGAAAATTTAAAGATAGTAACGCACTCTACTTTACGTCTCAAGTAAAGTGCATTTCATTATAACAAAAATATCATAATGTTTCTCTAATTTCACATCGTTTTTGTTTTATATTTATATCGTCTTGCATTTTGAAAACGTACTACAAAATGCTTTCATTTGACATCGCAGGATTGCATTAGAAAAATTCTAACTTCCAATTTAAC
This sequence comes from Psylliodes chrysocephalus, assembly GCA_927349885.1. Lineage (NCBI taxonomy): Eukaryota > Metazoa > Arthropoda > Insecta > Coleoptera > Chrysomelidae > Psylliodes > Psylliodes chrysocephalus. Next base: position 30,223,294 of record OV651815.1, on the reverse strand, counting down.
CTCTTCCTCCCCATCCCCAACTAACTTACAAGACGAAGTATTTTCGTTTTTAGTTAACGCCTAATATGGGCCACTTATTACTTTAAATTTCATTTGTAAAACGACTGTGACAGAGAGACATAAGTGTTTCTTATTGCCAAATTTGGGTACTAGTGCGCAAATTACTTGAAAAATTCTTTGTTTTTGTCTTACAAATTTTACCGTTTTTCATGTTTTGTCTTTTTCAAATTTATATTTAATATTGTTTTATTACGAGAGAAACGAGACGAGACGAGACAAGACGAGAGAAAGGCTTTCTCGAGCTAGAGAAGTGCCTTCTCGTCGAGACGAGAGAACAGTTTTCTCTCGCCCTACGAGACGAGACGATAAAGGCCACTCTCTCGTCTCGTCTTGTCTCGCGGCATCACTGGTTTTAAAACAGGAAGTAGCTGAGTAAGGTTAAATCTGACATTCTTCTTAAGAAGTTCATAAGATCCGCATGGCAGATTTGTAATTTGTTACAGTTTTTGTATTCGTAAGCTAAGCTATTGATACCTACTAAGAGTTGTTCCAGTTGGAAACTCTTCCAATTAATTGGATTGGAAAGGAATCATAGCTACAGTTTACTTCGATTCATACTCAAGTATGCCCTGATTAAAAACAAGTATATTCACCCAAGGGCACCATTACATACCTGGTAAGCATTATAGGTTATAATCAACGTTACTTATTATATTTTAAAGATAGACATAAATACTCATGAAGACTTACTTCTTTTTAGGCCGTATCCCTTCGGATATCTTTGGTTTCTCCCCTTTATAGAGGTATACCTCTGTATATACCCTTGTATATACCTCTGTATATAATTTTGTAAATTCTTCTGAACATGTATATTATCCTGCATATACTCCGCATTATCCAGTTAGGATTGATTGAAGCACATTTGCCCAGAGATCACGTTGTATTATCCCGAGAACACATTGTACTATCCAAGGGTGCACAAACGGACACTACAAGTATTTAGTTTATTCAGGACTCCTTAACCATCAATACAATGTAACTTTAGTTAAGTTCATACCCCAGGCGACCTATCTAGAAGCCCGGTATATACACAAGGAAATATATCACGTCTATTTCTTGAGACTACAAGGAAATATATACAGGGTGTCTGTAAAAGGTCTTTACAAAAACACACCACATATTCCTTAGACCAAAATAAGTCGATTTAAGTAAAATTAACGTAGTACAAAGTTGCTTCGTTTGGGCCCCAGAGGGCCTAGAAGGTACAATTTTTAAATCGTTTTTCCCATATAAATTTAAAACGGCATATGCGATTTTGCTGAAATTTGGTACATTGGTAGAGTTTTATGTGGCAAAAAAAATGGTATTAATCCGATAATAATACATAGGCGTAGAACTTGATTTTTTAAATAAAAATATAATCTATAAAAAAAGGTACTCCTGATAAGACACGATTACTCTCATGGTTTTCGCTAAATTTCTGTTTTAATATTTTAGAGTGTATAGGTTTCACAAAAATATTTATTTACAACATAATCAAAATAGAGATTTTACAAAAATTGTTCAAAATGTTCACCATTTTCACGCATACAAAGATTTATACGTCGAAGAAAATTAAAATGTATCCTTTCCATAACTTCTTCATCACCTCTAAGATTGTTTATTGCATCTTGAATACGTTGCCAGAGTTGTTACTCATTTTGTACAGGTTCCCTGTAAACTGTGGATTTCAGATGTCCCCATAAAAAGTAATCCATCGGTGCTAGGTCTGGGGAAAATGTGGTGGAGCTCCATCTTGCATAAACCACATATCTCTCCGAAGTTGGAGAGGTAAATCTTCTAACAATTCTCGCAACGTATTTTGTAGAAAATTCAAATAATTTTCTACAGTTAATCTTCGTGGAAGTATGACAGGACCAACAATGAAATTACCAATTATTCCAGCCGACACATTAATTTTGAATTCGTGCTGAAAATGGTTTACCTTTATTGCATGCGGATTTTCAACGGCATAAACATGTTTATTATGGGTATTAGTTATACCTCTTCTTGGAAAACCCACTTCATCGGTAAAGAGAACCTTCTTGACAAAGTTTGGATCTCTTTCTCTTTGCATATTAACAAATCAACAAAAACCCAAACGAATTTGAGGATCATGGACTAATAATTCTTGTACTGGCTTCTTATGGTATGGATATAGCAATTGTTCTCCAAGCACTTTATAAACGACATCTTTACATACTCCTAGTTCCCTTCCAATTCGTCTGGTGGTTAATTCTGGATCTTCTTCAACACGTTCTAAAATGTCTTCTTCAACTTCAGGAATCCTTACAAAACGTTCTCTTCCATTATCAACAGTGTTGGGAGCAAAGGAACCGGTCTCCCGAAGACGTCTCTCAACAGCAGCAAAAGTTGGGTGGCTAGGTACACGACGATTTGAAAACCTTTAAGAGTCACTCTCTCGAGCATTTCCTTCACAAAATCCTAATGTCAGTAACATATCGGTATATTCTGCATTGGTATATTGTACAGCCATATTAATAAACCACGCATTTGTTTTTTAATTATTGAGTCAGACAGAACACTTTCAATCGTTAAAAAGAGATTAGGTGTTAAAACTTGACAATATTTTTATTTAGATGAAACTATGGAAACCAACAATAAATGTTTTTGTATACGTATTGCAGGCAAATAATTAATATTCCTCAAAAAATCGTACATGGCAAGAATCGAGTATTTTTGTTAAAAGTCTCGATTAGAGGTGTTGAAGAAGATATGAAAAAAGTATATTTTTATGTTTTTCATCGTATAAAATTTTGTCCGATAATAATACATAGGCGTAGAACTTGATTTTTAAATAATTGCACCTTTAAAAATTCTACGCCAATGGCAAAAAAGGGGTTTGAGTATGAAATTTGGATTGGGTACTCATTTACTACAAAAAAGTACCCTTGATAAAACTCGATTTACTCTCATGGTTTTGACAAAGTTTGTATTTTAATAATTATTGTTTATGTTCTAAAATTACTAAAATGCAAATTTCGTCAAAACCATGAGGGTAATCGAGTCTTATCATGAGTACGTTTTTTAAAGTAAATGAGTTGCGCAATCTAAATTTCATACTCAAACTCCTTTTCTTCTATTGGCGTAAAATTTTTAAAGGTGCAATTATTTAAAAAATCAAGTTCTACGCCTATGTATTATTATCGGACAAAATTTTAATACCAATTTTTTTGCCACATAAAAATCTACCAATATACCAAATTTCAGCAAAATCGCATATGCCGTTTTAAATTTATATGGGAAAAACGATTTAAAAATTGTAACTTCAAGGCCCTCTGGGGCCCAAACGAAGCAACTTTGTACTAATTACATTACATACTCTGTACTAAATGTACTTTTAAGTTACTCCAAGAATCATTTTATCAAAGTTTTATTGCACAAGAATGATTGACACATCTCACATGTCATCTTTAACCATCTTTAAAATAATAAATATGAAATTAATTTCTAACGTAGTTAGGTAATAAAAATATATACATCTTTAAGGCTTACGTCATATTTCTGTAATGTATTCCTAATTTTAGGAGAGTCATCCGTAGAATGTACACTTACTAAATAAAATCGACTACCTTAGGATATGCCATACCTTAGGATAAAGTAAATAACAGATATGAAGAATGGAATATAGGAGATATCAACTCCGAAAGTACAACTAGGTTCAAGAAAGATAAGTTTATCTACATGAAAATTCTCTTTTCCTAAATATTAAATGATTATTATGATAAAAATTATGGACTTGATACATAATTTCTTTTAATCAGGATGTTTATTTTAAGAGTGCTATAATCCTGTAACAATTCCCTTCTAAGTTTATTATAATATCTGATAAACAATATGATTTTGAAAATCATGTCTCTACAGAAGATGCTAATATAATACTACCAAAACATGGAGGAAGGATTATTAAGAGTTGCCGTTTCTTTGTAGAAATTTGGCAACATGTTTGCTTGCAGCGACCTGTGGGGGGAAGGAGTAGAACTAATCTTACTCTGTCGGTAATGTAGTTACCAGCAGTATTACCATCAACTCTTACTCTGTCGGTAATGCAGTTACCCGTAATTTTATATTTCATTTGAAAATTGGCGGGTTTTTTTAAAGGAGAATTTACTTTTGCAATTATTTTCTAACTAATACGAAATATAGCCATACAAAATTTTGATAGTAATTTTTTTAATTTTTAGTGAAATAAAAAACATGAACGTGTAGCTAAAATATGTTCCTCTGGAGCCACTTTTTTAAAATTTAATCAAATTTTGATGGCAATAAATCACAAAATTTTGTTTTTATAAAGATTTCAAAAATTGAAAAAATTATATCAAATTTCGGAATAGTGGCTCCAGAAAAACATACATTTCACTTTTACCTGAAGGTACATATTTTTCATTCACTAAAAAGTAAAATTAAACTATAGAAATATTTATGGCTCTATTTCGTATTGTTTAAAAAAAGATAATTGCTTGAGTAAATTTTCCTCTTAATTATAATTAAAATTTTTCTTTTTTATTAGCTGTTTGTAACAATTATGAAATGCCCAATAAAAACGTAAAATTCTATGACAAATAATTATGAGGGATAAAATAAATATCATACAAAGTTTTATATAATTATATTTACTAAAAATTCCCAAGACAAATAAATAAAAAATATATCAAAAAGATGGCAATACAAAAAATTATTTTTCATGCACTTCACCCCCATACAAACGAGCTTATGAGAAGCAAGAATGTCTATTATTATTTACTATGGCGCTCCCGGACGTCTTATAAATGATTCTTTGAGAAAGTTACTCTAATATCACAAACATTACATTACTATTTCGGTACGTTAACTATCTTTGGCTAACAAAAATCAGAAATTGCACAACAAATAATTTATTTATTTGATATGAAAACTAATGCCTAAGTAAATAAATTTTTTAAATAAACAAAAAAGAAAACAACAAATTCTTCTTGAATCTTAGGAAATAAGACAAAAGCAACCATCCATATAAACTGAAACAGAAAAAAATTAAATGCAGTAACTTCAAATCATTTTGTTTGTCTTTTAGACATTGCAGCATCCCTCATACTATCATTATATTACTTTATTATTAATAGTAGACAAGTTTTAACTAAATGAAAAAAGACGTCTGTTTTATGTTTTTTATATGTAAATCAGAGACGGCTTGTGGCCTAGTCTGCGAGGAGGCTGGCTCACCTTATATACTTTATACAAATATATATTTCTATTAGAATACAATGTAATATTTCTGCTTTTTGTATTCTTATAGACATATATTTTTATTAAGTATATAGGGTGTGCCTTTTAAAAGTAGGCTCCTCATAGACTAGGCCACAAGTCGCCTCTGATGTAAACCATTTAAAATCAACATGGTCTGGCAAAAAAAGTTGAATTTTTAGAATTATGTTGTCAATATGACCCAAAAGTGGTAAAACTATTTCATGAATTTTTGAAAGAAATTCAATAACATTTCTTTGTACATAAATGAAACGTCTTCTATCATCATTTTCTTTAAAATAAGTAAAAGTATCGACGGTCTTCTAACATGTCTGTAGATTAACTCTACACTCTTTGCAGTCAAAACTATTAAGTTTCTTAATAAACCCTGCAACATAACTAGTGGCCTGACTCAAATTCTGCTTCATTTATTAATTTTGTATATATTATTAAAATGAACTTTTTCTACACCCGTATTATAATAATGCACTTATATGCCCATAATCCGTTTCATAATGATACCCATTATGATACAGATTTTTCATTACGATACAGATTTTTCATTACGATACAGATTTTTCATTACGATACAGATTTTTCATTACGATACAGATTTTTAATCAATAGAAACCTACAATTTTTCAATCAAGCATGCTGTTTGACGTTTGTCCTAGGTTCCTATGTATTTGTTTTAGTTGTCAAAACGTATTAAATTTTGGTAGATAACTAAACTTCGTTAATTATAATATTAAAATATCTGATATCAGCGATATAGAAGACTCCTCCACACATATCGGAGAAAGCAGAAAATACAGTACAAAATATTTTGCCGCAAAAATCTAGGGAAATACCAATACCCGAAGTAATACCATTAATTACAATTTTGTAGAATTTTTTATAGAAATACACGAGTAATTATTGTTATTGTGTTCAATACCAATATGAATATAATATTTATAGTTCTTGATTATTTATCGGGTGTAGAAAAAATAGCGTATGCAACTCTCATGTAATGGTTATTAATACACTCGCATAAACCATACGAAACTCGCCTTTGGCTCGTTTCGTATCCCGGTTAATGCTCGTGTATTAATAACCATCATTACATGATCGTTGCATAATATACTATTATCTTCACAGGACTCTGTTTGGAGGTGTGATAACAATATTACTAAGTACTACTATCTTTGGTGTATCTGGTTTTGAGGATGCTAAAGCAAGGCAAAGCAATCATTTAGCAGTCTTGAACGATTTGCGTTTGTAAACGATTTCGTATCAAAATATGATTTTCACATAATGTATAATTATTTGTTGTAAGTGCAATGAGTGGAATGTTTAAAATACGACACCATTCCTTTCTTTGATCAATATCAGAAGGAAATTTAAAAATGTTTATTCTTAAAATTTACGTTTGAAATGGGCCTTATAAAATGTACTATAACAAATATAAATTATGTGTTTATAATGAATTCTGCCTGGTAAAGACATGTTAAAGCATCAAAATACCTTCACTTGCTTTTAAATAATCCAAAATAACATCTAAAAAAATAAATAAAAGTAGTTCCACTCACACGTTTTCGTCGACAACCAAAACCATAACATAACATAACCACACATTTGTTTGATTTTGATGTCATCTGTTGACAGCGCGTGCGGGGCCCGCTATAGCGGGCAGCCAGGGGACAGAAAGCCATCTTCACATAGTACAAATAACCATGTTTTTTTAGTTTGTTGTAATATATGAATTAAAATTTTTGAAACAACACTTTTTGTGTGCTACTGAACGAGATGTTATTAAATTAATCAATGTGCTTTACATTTTAATATAATTTTGTTATTGTAAAACGGACTTCAGAGCACCCAAGCGCGGAGTTGCATGCGCAGAAACGTGTTTACGTATTGTGCCTATGATATAAACCCCCGTGTACCAAAATATTAACTGCTCTAGATCCATGTCTCTTTGTATATTTGGACCTTTAGCATTTGAAACTGTCGCTGCCGGACCCCGCTATTATTTTCGCAGAGCCCTTATAGAGGCTTTGCGGAGCGCCGGGGTTCCCCGGAGCAAACTTTGAGAAACACGCTCTAGAATAAGCTCGTATAACAGACATATATCATTCAAATTAATTGAAAGCTATCTTACAAATCGACAACAAGTTATTAGAGTAGATGGTGTCCGACTGTCCATAGTAATTTTGACTAAATACTTAATATTATTATTAACGTTTTTTGTTTTATTATTGTTCTGTGTTATGTATGAATTGACAGATATAAACAACGGTTTATCGCTATTATTCCTTATTATTCTAGCACAGGTTTTTATTCGGAAAGCGGACTATGAACGAATAAACGAATTTAAACGTTTTAAAAAAGGCATATTTCAAACTGATGTGACTTCGTTTTGGAAGTAGACAGAAAATCGTTAATGGATAGGATAGAGAAATTCTTTTTCTATATAGATAAAAAGCTTCTCGATATACGTGCGAGAGAGCTATAAAAATCAAAGCTTTGTGATTTATAGAATAAAAAATAAAAATATCAACAATTTACAATATAAAATAATATCGGGTAAGTGATGAATTTGAGGAAATGTCCTGTATTTTTATTTATAAGATCGTTAGTGCAACATCTTATTTTGGCAAAAAACAAATAATAACAATATGAAATGAATCATGAGAGTATTTAAAGTGTGTAAAATTGAGTTTTATTCAATAAAACTCTATAAAAAATTCATCTAAACGCTTTCGGCCTCTTAAGCCATCATCAAAGACTCTATAAAGGAAAAAAACGGAGCTGTTACAATATAATCAACTCTAACATTACTAAAAAAAAAATTAAAAAAATACGTGTGGCACTCGGGGACTGCCGCGTTAAAGCTATTGCATAGCATTTTTATCAACTTATGCAATTATAATTATTTATTTATTTTATTTATGCAGTATTTTTTTTTCTTTGAAATATCAAAGAAAAAACTTGAATTAATAAATTCAAGTTACACTTTTTGAGCGTGGTGACCGATAAGAAAACAAATTTTTTTCTTTTATTAAATAAATGAGAAGTTAATATTGTTTAAAATATTTTTATTACCTTACAATACATGTAGGTTATTCAGGAATTTTTATCATTGAAACTATAGGTTTATGGTAACTGAAATAAGAAACATAGGTTTGAGACTTGATATCCTCTAAATATCTGGAAAATACCGCGTCAATGGTGGTCCCATATTTTGTTGTGGATTTTTGTGGAACATTATTCATTTTCAAATTAAATTTTTCCGAAATTGTGTCTAAAAGAGATTGAATCAGTTATGAGCAGTTAGCAGCTAGTCTACACGCATACGTCTAGTCGCACGCACACAAACACCGTGCCGAAGTCTGCCGAACTGAAACGACGTTAGACAATGCACGGCTTTCAACGACGCACAGTTGTGCCGGTCGGAGTTGGGGATGTTAGGTTTATTTTTGTTACGGAATTTTTATTTCGATTTTACGATTTGATTTTTCGATTTCTCGGTTTTTCGATTTTTCGATTTTTCGATTATTCGATTTTTCGATTTTTCGATTTTTCGATTTTTCGATATTCGATTTTTTGATTTTTCGATTTTTCGATTTTTCGATTTTTCGATTTTTCGATTTTTCGATTTTTTAATTTTTTGATTTTTCGATTTTTCGATTTTTCGATTTTTCGATTTTTCGATTTTTCGATTTTTCGATTTTTCGATTTTTCGATTTTTCGATTTTTCGATTTTTCGATTTTTCGATTTTTCGATTTTTCGATTTTTCGATTTTTCGATTTTTCGATTTTTCGATTTTTCGATTTTTCGATTTTTCGATTTTTTGATTTTTCGATTTTTCGATTTTTCGATTTTTCGATTTTTCGATTTTTCGATTTTTCGATTTTTCGATTTTTCGATTTTTCGATTTTTTGATTTTTCGATTTTTCCATTTTTTCCATTTTTCCATTTTTCCATTTTTCGATTTTTCGATTTTTTGATTTTTTGATTTTTCGATTTTTCGATTTTTCGATTTTTCGATTTTTTCCATTTTTCCATTTTTCCATTTTTCCATTTTTCCATTTTTCGATTTTTCGATTTTTTGATTTTTTGATTTTTCGATTTTTTGATTTTTCGATTTTTCGATTTTAAAACATGTGACATTTGGTTTATTAAACTCTCTGTGAATCTCAAGGTCTTCGAGCAGATTTAGTTTAAAGTTGCAATTAAAAATATTATGAAGAACAGTAACATTCTCAGGAGAAGTAAAGTTATGATTGTTGAATTTAATATGATGTCCAAAAGTAGACTGGATATCTAATGTGTTCACCAGCTCCTTTTAAATGATTTTCCTAACAACCGAATTTCACACTGGTACAGATGGACAGTGATTCAATTAATAATAGTAGTTGTAGTGAATCTGAATGATTGATATATTGTATTATATTGTAGTGGAACCACTCCTATCCTATTCTTTGTTTTCCTGCGGCGTGTTGTCTTGGTTTATTGTTACTCCATGGCATTTTTACGAACTGCGTATATATGCTATCCCCTAATAGTCATCGTCTTTATCTTTTTGTCAGTAAAGCTCTTCATTATGTTAACCAGTTATCGACTTTATCTTCCACTTCTTCTTTCTCTTTTACAGTCCTCCCTTTACTGTATTCTCTAGAAGCCTGCGTACTAACCTAAGAATATCTATTAATATTCTTGAAAGGTTTCGTTTTGGTTTTGTTTGCGATTCTTTAAGCGTGAATACTATAAATGCTCCGAGTGTTCTTGAGCATATCACATGTTAAGTCTCTTTTTAAGTTGTTTAAAATCATCTAACTTGTCTACAAGCTATGTGAAGGACATCTAAATCGTCTCCTCGAAGGGTTATGTTCAAATTTACTGCCTTTTCTAAGGCAGTTGGTCCATGACATCCTCTCGTCGAAAAGTGGGTCTTAAACAGAATTTACAGCTCTTTCCAATTTCAACTTTGATTCTACCTCATGGTACTTTATTTCACTGGCCTTGGCCTGTTCTATTTTATATATTTCTTCTATCTTCTTTTCCATCTCTTTTATTTTATCCTTAATGAAAGACATTATTTTCTGCTCAATTTTCCACAGAAGAAATTTAACTTTTTAAGTCGGAAGAAATTAATTTTTTTAAAGTAGACATTTAATTTCTTATAGAAGATATATTAGAAGAAACTTTAATTTCCATAGAAGATATTTCGGAAAAAACCTTTTCTTCTGTTTATGGAAAAAGCATTAGCAGTAATTTTAGTTTTCATAGAAGACATATCAGACGATTCTTCAATTAAGAAAGACATTTTACTTTCCTAAGAAGAAATTATAGAAGCCGCATCATAAGAAAAAAGATACGTTTCCGCATCTAGATCTTTACTTTATAGTGCTTCTTTAAGCCGCTCTGCCACCTTCAAATCACGCAGTGTTTTAGCTATTTGTAGTTATTATTTATTTACAAAATCACACCAATGTATTGTTTTTTTTTTATTTTAATAAAACAGTTTATTTATAATTTATTTACACTAAGCATTAATTAATTTATATTTTAGCACTATTTATATTTTACACATCTAGTATTTAACAGTTTAAATTTACTAGACAACATTTATTTTAAAACTTATTACGGCAAAAGAATCTGCTTATAGAGGGTGTTTCATAATATATACGCAGGACTTCAGGATGTGATAACTCGTCCAAAAACGTTTCTATTAACTTGCCCTCTAAAATGCACCATTTTCAAGGTACAGGGTGTTGAAATTGAAAAAAAATTTCTACGCCACGGGAATAAGTACGGTTTTGAGACGCCCATTTGAACCGCCAATGTTTTCTACACAAAAAGGTAATCTTGGTCATACGCTTTTGGAGGATAAGTTAATAGGAACGTTTTTTCATATTTTTGGACGAGTTTTCACGTCCTAAAGTTTTGCGCATATATTATTGAAACACCCTGTATATAAAAATGAAGCAGCACAGAAAAATCCAATCCTTACTCGAAGAAGCTCGATGCATTCGCGAAATCCTTACTCCATGCGTCGACCTGCGCACAAAAAAATTTCCAGTCGATTCTAGATCAGCTAGCTTCAGCTTCACGACAATATGAATATTTTATTGTATATTTAGTAAATTCAAAATTTTACTTTTTAATGAAATAAAACCATATTTTTTTTTAATATTGCCAGAAATTAAAATTAGGACAAAAATAATGGTGTATTTATTATATAAATAAACTAATATGGAACTTATGGTGCACACAAAAACAATAATCATTTTATTTTTTGAGAATTCTTTAAATACAAAAATATAATGTTTAACTTGTTAATATTTATACACATTTCAAATTTAAAATCGGTACCTGAATACGATTCTGTATTATAATCCGCCGTAAGTGTATGTTGCCAAACTTACCTTTACCCTTTTTCGGTGTACATTTTCTCACCGAATTCGGGGCCAACTATACTTGGATATACCATCCACCTTGTGATTACAAAAAGGTAATCACCACTCCTTGGAATTGGGCTAAATCAGACTTAATCTCTATCTAACATAAATTCTTTATATTCAAAAAGAACAGAAAAAACCAATATTCACAGTAGTTCTCCTAAAAACCGATAGTTTTACACATTTACTTTTACATCAAATTCTTTGCTATTAATTTTTGTTATTTTTTTTTAAAGCCGTAGAAGATCTTCTGGGCCAACCTTTACAACAAGAACTCGGAACTGAAATCGGAATCGATCTGGCCCTGATAGATTTAGAAGAGTTGAGATTATGTAAGTAACTTTGCCTACTACCAAATATAATAATTACTTTCCCAGTCAATTTTTCTAAATTACTATTAAATTTTATAACGCTAAATAACTATTGTATACCTACCTGTTAAATTGTATTAATTATTAAGTGAAATAATTATTTAGTTACCAAGTCATTACCGATAAAACACAATGCGTGAGAATCAGCCGCCTACAGCCACAGCTGACCGCACTAGACACTCAAGGCTACTCAAATCGTTCTGCCTGGAGAAGTGTTATCTACATTATACTACAAAATTAGTATTTACACAAAAATTTGTTTACCTGCTAACACGGCCATACTGATCTATATTTCGCTCTCGAAATATTCTTTTTTTTATGTAAAGACTGGTTAATAATTTGTATTATTTCAATTTATAAAAATATTAAACGAAAAAGAAAAGACGTATCAAATAAAAATAATAAAATTACAAGATCAGCTGCCAAATTCTTCCCACGCCAAGTATTTCGAAAAAGTTTCCTGCTCATCACTTTCTGAGACTAGACAAAACCTTGCATTTTCAAATAAGTGATACAACACCACATGTCTTATTATTTCTAATACTTTATTTAAGATTTTAAAATAATTTTAAACACAATCTGCTCTTCGGATATCAACAATATCCGTCCGACATTTTTCAATTAATATGTTTAAAATAATTTTAAAATTAAAGCTGTGCTCCTCGGATTTCAACAAAATCCATCCAGCAGATTCAATTTATATATATTTTTTAAATCATTCAAAATAAAAGATATGCTCTTCGGATTTCAACAATATCCGTCCAGCATTTTTCAATTTATATATTTTAAAATCATTTAAAATAAGAGTTATGCTCCTCGGATTTCAACAATATCCGTCTAGCATTTTTCACTCTACTAGGCACGAAATGCTTATCACCTGCCATCGCGTTGCTAAAAAGCAAGTCATCTAGTAGGTTTCGGGCAGTTACTATAGCATTTAGAAAACAAAACATAAAGGAAAAACCAAAAACAAAAGAATTATTTGCTAACACCGCTCATCCATGACAGTACAACTGATTTTTTCTGTGATCGTGAATCGTCAGATTCCTCATACCATTTACCAGACCACATTTATAAAACATAAAGCTTGCACAATACTATAAATTATACTTGTAACAAGTAATGTTGGTTTTACTTACCGTGTTTTAGCTCGATTTAATTAGGGCCGTGAGTAGCACTTAATAACCTTGACAATACTTAACTATAGGAAAGGTATGGAGGGCGCCACCAAACTTACATAAACATATCATTTAAGGTGAATTATAATAGTTTGGCAAATATAATTAATATGACTGATGTTAAAATAGAACGTATATGTTTATGCAGGCAAGTAACAATTACAATCTACACAAGCCATGATTCGTTTAAATTACTTCTTTATTTAATGTTTCAAAGATAAAAGTGAAACTTATCTCAAAGTAGGACTGGTGTAGGTCTTCAATCTTTTCAAATAAGGACGGTCTCCTACAGCGATGCGTCTTCTTCTAAATATAAATTAACGTGTTTGTAATCATAACTGCAACTATCTTCTAATCATAAATCAACATATTTGGGACCATAACTTCAACTGTATTCTAACCATTTGTTTAAAAAATATATTTTAAACTATGTTCTCAGCGGAGTTGTAATAAAACCATCCAAAGGTTGACTTATCTAAAAGATTGAGACCTTTTTGAAGTTTACGTAATAAGGAAAAATAAGGAACAAGGAGGTAAGATGTTTCTGAACACATAATGAATAAAAAATAATCTTTACAGAAATTAATGACACGTTCTAAAACATCTAACCTCACATTTTTAACAACTAAATAAATCTCGATCCATTTCGTTAATCTTTGCAGAAATCTTGTAAATATTAATCTTGTACTCACCATAAAATACTGATGGTTCTCACCACTAATAAAAATATCACATACTGTTTAAGATTACTTAAATATTAGCAGATTTAATAATCTCGACTGCCTCGTTCTGAGGTATTATTGTAAAAGGCTTTTTCAAGTAATACCTGTCGAAATTCACTTTCGATCCGAACATACAACTTATAAAAAACAAAAAATAACTATATAAAATATTGGTAGCGAAAGAATGAAACTATCGGTCCTAATAGAGATGGGACAATCATTTTAAAAATACAGTTTTAAAATATTAAAAAATAACGGTACTAGAAGAGTAACCGTTACATACTATATATAATATTTCAAAAGATTTCTGTAAATTTTTGCTGAGCAGACAATATAAAAAAGCAATAAATTTAGAGATACTCCTTAGATATTTGGTTGACCTATACTTAACTTCTTAATTACAAAAACAAAAGCTTTAAATTAAGGTACAGAGATACTCCTTCTCAAATATTTACCTGACCTGTACTTAACTTTTTTAGTTAAAAAAGCAAAAGCTTTCATTAGAAGTTTATATATATATAACCGACCGGTAATTACCTTTGTTACTAAATAAAAACAGTAGAGAAGTTCCGAGGTACTCCTTACGGATTAACCAGACCTGTACTTGACTTTCTGGTAAAACGAAAACATCATTAAGTTCAGAGGTACTCCTCAGGTATTAACCTAACCTGCAGTAAACTTTTCGAATGGTAGAATTAGCAGTTAATTGTAATTTGGAAAGAGCGCCCGTCCATTCTGACAAATTTCGAACTTCAACAGTTAATAAATTAATTATTGTTACAACATACCTTTTAACTTGCCCAGTAGCACCCCTGCTATAATTTAATGACCCTTAATATTTATATTTACGAATAAGGATTTTTTTATCGGTAAAATTTGTTCCACGGTTAATTATAATAAGTGCCGGCGCGGCGTACCAAACATCGTTACATATTTCTATAATGTTTAGTCATTTCTGCTCTGGTTAACGTTTTTTTTTAAAGGGTATAGAATTACATATTTCCTAGAAGCATTGACGATAAATAAACCGTGTTTAAAGCCATCTGTGGTTATTTGTTATTTTAAACTACGGATCAACACAATCAGTACGAATATTTATTTTGAAGCATCGATATTTTTTAATAAAAACCGCATTACTAATTGCTGATTGTAAAAAAATAAATATGAGTATAAAATTAAAATAGAAAAACGATTTTGAAATAGGGTTGAAATATCTTTATACAATTTTTAAAAGTTTCTGGTAAATTTATAGCCACACGATTTCTTTTGAATCGCAATCACCCTTAATAGTGTAGTGGCAGTTGTAACGAAGGTGTTTTTACAATTTAAGTGATTAAATCTCTGTAAAAAAGGTTGTGGATAGGGACACTTGGACATGATAACTCAATTACACTGTATTTAGAAATTGGACGCCACCGTATTTAAATCTGCATATCTCTACGTATAAAAGTAATTGATGAAAATACGGAAAGAAAAATTACTATTAAATTTAATTGAAAAATAAAGAATATGCCTTCAGGAGATGCGGGAAAACCAAATTCTAATCTAAAAGAGTGTTTAATAACAAAATTACTTTTTAATTTATCTATTTTTGAATAGTATTCGGTACAATATGAATGGACTTATCTCTTTGGCACTTCTTAGGTCCGTAAGACGTTAAGTTTTATCAAATCAGTAAATCCTTCTTCATTTATCTAAAAAAAAAACCATCATCCAAATATTACTTCTTCCAATAAAAAAACACAACTATCATCCAGATGTTTCTTTCACTAAAACCATAAAACCATTTATTTATACATTGCTAAAATAGTTCAACCTCTTAATGGATAATCGGATAGGTAGAACGGATGAGACGAACGTTTTGAATAATAAAATAAAATATATCTATTTTACAGAAACTAATACATTCAAAACGTTCAACTTACAAGAAAAAATAACCTAAAAAATTTAAAATATAAAACTTGTTAATTCTTGAGAATTGTATGAAACCAAAAAATATTATATTTAATCTAAAGGTCTTTAAAAATGGAAAATAATCTCTTTTTCAGAGAATCATCTCGATTATTTAAAATTTGTCTTCACAAAACCAAGTTCAGAAAAGAAATGTCAATCGTAAAATGTCTCTCGACTGACAGGCACAGAATTGTCATCGAAAGACATACCGTAAAACAGTCAATCGAAATTATGCTTTTTGTGGGGGGTTAAGTGTCACAAACTTAATTATCAAATTATAGAAAACTAATATTTTACGTAAATGTATTATTTTAAACATTCAAAAATCCATTGGAACTTACGGCCCAATAAAAACTAAAAATGTGATTTACCATACTTTTTTGTTTACACTAGGGAATTAGCTAAACAATCTTTTAAAACAAAAAAGTTACTCTGTATAAAAGTTTCTAAAATGCTTTTAGATCATAACAGAAGATCAATCATATTATATGTTTTATAATAATAAACTTAATGTTAATTAATATAAAACAAATCAATTAAAGTGGCAGCCACGGGTGATCTACCGTCGGCTAACGGTGTCTCCATCCGTATCGCTTTGTATATCCCATCATAGTTGTACCTATGATTGTAAACATATCTTTATCGTAATACGACAGTAGCCCAGTTTTTAATATTATGACCACAACCAATTTTTTTTTGGATACACTACAAGTGTCTTAAATTATGAGGAGCCAACTGAAACAGTTTATAGATTCCATAATTTTAAACAAAAAAAGATCATATTTACACGTAACACGTAAACATTTTTCTCAAATTTCGATCAAAAATCAAGGGATGTAAAAGTTAGATAACTAATTACATAAAAAAAAAACAAGAAATTTCACCAGTAACTTTGCTACTGATCAAAATCGAACCACCCTTAATATGAATAGCTTAAAGTTATGAGACCTATGATCTATCTCTGTTTTATATAATTTGACACACCCTGTATAATATATAACCTCTGAAATAGGGATCTCGAATAGTTTTATTATTAGTATTAATACCTATTAAATATTGAATAAAAAGTTAATGTTCCACTAGTAAAATAAGAATGGTAAAATATCTAATTTGAATAATTATGTATCTTTAATTAAAGAAAATTAATATTCATATTTTTTTTATTAGAAAAACTACAATTTGCTACGTTGCCCCAAGGTTTGGGGTACTAGAGATAGGGGTGATTAGCTCAATTAATTATATTTACAATAATCGGAGAGATAGGGTCGTGGAAAGATAAACAAAAGTATGGTTTAACCTTTTAATACTTCAGCAACTAGTCTGTTGCCCGTTTGGTACCAATCGTTCACAAGGTAGGTAAGTACGAAGTATATAAGAGCATACATTTAATCATAATGAAAATATACCTAAATACTTTTTATACTATATACAATAAACTTACAGTTATTAATCTATATTTTATTTTAGGCTCTACGAAACTAAATAAGCTATGCTAAAACAGCCAAAAAAAGTAAGGGTAGATAAAATGCCAATACCCACTTAGATTTTCCAAACTAAAACTGTTCAATAGTTAGAATGCGAAATAGTTAAATACAAATTCAACTTTTAAAGTTAAACAATCTCGCTTTTAACGTAATGAAGTGATAATACTAAAATCTATGATTTATTTACAAGATACTACTATGACAGTGATGTTATTAACTATATGTACAGAAAGGTGATGCAAGGTAATGTTATTAGCAATATATATTGTGAAGAAACAGTATTTATATTGTAACCAAGTAAGATTTATAATAAATGATAAACATTGTTAATAAAACATAAATACAGATATAAATAATAACAATTCATAGAATTTTAGATTTTAACTGTATCGAAGAGCAATAATAAATAAATTATAAATACCTTTTTTTTTGAAATCATACCACAAGTTATAAACATCCAGTACATAATACAGGAACCAGATATGGGAGTGTCTTTTGTTCAATTTTTCCTTAGTGACAGGGTAGTGAAGGGAAGACAGTAAATAAATGAAGTTTCAGGGGTAGACATTTTGGTTGGTGATATTTTTTTAAAATAATCTAAAAGAAACAGTTTAAAATGTTTATATATTGTATATCAAAATAACAACTTGATTGAAATAAGTTTGGGCATCCCAAGACAAGTAAATAATTGTCACAAAAGGTAATATTAAGTGTGATTTCTTGGAATTTGGTTACTTACATTTGAGAAAGGAGGCTTTCCAATCAATTATTCCCCATAACTGAATATTCAGCAGTGAGTTTGGACACTAGAAGAATTCATCGGAAGGTCACACCAGTCTCAGATAAGTGTTTTACCCAGAATAATTGATTAAATACAATATTACATTCAAATTCAATTACAAACTTTGATAGTGAAACTTACCATGAAAAGTTATTTTAATTAGACAGACAATCAATGCAATTTTTGATAAAAAAGT
The DNA here is from genome assembly GCA_927349885.1 of Psylliodes chrysocephalus. Classification (NCBI taxonomy): domain Eukaryota; kingdom Metazoa; phylum Arthropoda; class Insecta; order Coleoptera; family Chrysomelidae; genus Psylliodes; species Psylliodes chrysocephalus. Next base: position 30,204,882 of record OV651815.1, on the reverse strand, counting down.
AATTATACATCCCATTATTAATATTATAAAAAAAAGTGTGGTTATAAACTACTCAAATTAATGCTAAAATTTGGCAACGGAATCCATAGACACTAAAAGGTGTAATTACAAATTTCAGTAGATGTTGCATTAGAAATCTGTATTTTACTAATTTAGGTTGTAATATTTAGTTCATGGCATCAGTAGTACTACGTAAATTGTTTGAAATTATTTTATTTTGATGAAAATTTTATAATGAAAACATAGATTAAATAATTTCAAATGATTCATAATATTAATTAAAGAATAGATATTAGATATATGTTCATCCAGAATTTTGTTGGGTTATTTTACAGTTATTAATGAAATAAAATAGTTGTGATTGGTAACAAATTTATTTCAATCTCAAATTTTAAGGAATATAGTACAGAGGTCAATAGTCCAGGACAATTTTTTTTTAAATTTAACTAAATTTACATTTAAAAAAAAAATAATATATTCCGATCTGTCAAATTGTTTAAAAAAAAATGGATATATAAAAGGTGGTATTTGATTAAAAAGCAATGAACATTTAATGTGTAAAACTAATTTAAAATTAAATAAGAATAAATTAACTTAGTATGTCATTTTGGAACCGCACCCAGAGATGAGAATTCTTATTTTTCATTTTAAATACATTTTCTGACTAGCTGGCGCAAAACAAATTTATTTATGAGGTAAGTAATAAAAAAAAAATATGATACAAATAAAATAAATAGTATAAAATAAAATTATATAACATAAAAAAAAATGTCCATTACAATATACAAGCAAGCTAAACGTGGCTAAAATAGAGCTCAGGCAATGAAGTGGGCAATGGAACGTTCTTACTTGTTCTGTGGTTTCCTGATGATCTACCATCCAGGGGTTGTTCTTAGCAGAGATATCGATCGGTTACTAAGGTCTGGACCAACAAGCTAAGCAGGAAGCAGTGATCTATAGTACGGGTTACTTCGTCTACTGGAACCGCTAGGCCAAGCACTGACGATAGTGTGTCCAAATTAAATAATAGCTACTAAATAATACAGCTAAATATTACAGGAGCGGCACAAGAGCTCTAGAGAATGGATACAAACAAGAAGGCCTAAAATAGAGGGAATATTCTACATATAAACTAAAGCATGGTTGGTATGGACTAAGAAAAGTATTATTTCCACAACAAGGTGCTGCCAATAATGACAAATATACTTTGAAGGTAAACTTTCTCTTTTATTATTAGTTAAATAATGCAAATAAAATTCGTTAAATTTCAGGTACCACATGGACCAAAGAAAACTAATTGAAAAAGGACAGAAGAGGAAGGAAGTTCTTCAGCCAAAATGACAATCTAGGGTTGCCAACAAATTACCATATTTTAGGACTAAATAACCTTGGCCTTGAACTTAAATTTGAATAAATGAAAGTGACTGTAGATTTTAGCAAAGAAGAAGTAATTTGGAATTTGAACAATTGCAATTAGACTCATAAAAGAGAAGAGGGAAGGTCAAGGTCGACAATATATGTCAAACTGTTTGTTTACATTCAGGTACAGGTTATAGAACATTAATAGTGAACAATAGTGAAAAATATTTGTTTTCTTTTCTCGACAGGTAAGCTTATTATTAAATTATTTAACTTTTATATAAATATTGCAACGATAAAATGCGAACCGTAACAAACTTACAATAACTTGTGTAATAATTGTATTAAATTTTCTCCTCAACTTCTGAGTCTTTGCTGGCTTTGGCAACTGACAAATCCATTTTTGGCTCTAAAGAGTTTAACCAACCAACTATTAATTTGTTAAAAAGATCTTAAAACATGAAAGTGTAATGAGTCTGTTGCGGGTAGCCTAGATAACACTGTTGAAGAGACCATTAAACCTCTTAATACATTAAGAGAAAGAACATCGGATGTTGGCGAATATAATTTTATTACAATTTTTTTAATAATATTAAACAGATCTTCGGAAATATCAACTGATCCAAATCCGTTTAAATTTTCGGAATGTTGGAGGAATGTTTTCTATCTAGTATTTTTTTCTCTTCCAGTAAATTGACTCGTTATATCAAAAATTCTGTTAAAGTATGGAAAGCAGGTAGGTTTTTCGTTAGACTGTCGCTAATGACTATTTTATGAACTGCCACGTAACGAGTAAAATTTCAGATTCCGGCTTCTAATTAAATTTCCCATTGGTATCGTTAGAATAAATAACTCATGTAGAAAACTCTTCCGTTTTCGCAGAGAATTCTAGTGTCTGCTTCTTCATGGTTTAATTGTTATAGTCCTTAGTTATTTTCACAAATGTCAAAATTGTATTTTTTTATTGGTGTGTGACTTCGACAAACTTCGGTCATTAGCTTCGTGTTTCTATGTAGGTTGTGGATTGTATTAGTAGTCTAATACTCCATAGTGCAGGAGTGCTAGTACTCTAATACCCCTACAGACAGGCTTTGTTACTGTTTACCTGCGTCACTTTAGGAACAGCACTGTTAATTAGAACCCAACAGTGAATGGTCGAGTGGGGAATCCTACCGATGGATTAGAATTATTTAGTTTTATTTTAATTCGATCCTGAGACCTCTCGATCCCAAAGTCATGACTCTATCGACTAAGCCAACCCACTCCCCAAAACTGGATTTAAAGTCTGTAATGTTATTAAATCCGTCACTCTTAGAATCATGGAATCCGTAAGCAGGTAGTTTGTTAGATAATTAGTAATATTCCTACTGATTTGGAAGATCCTCTTTATTGACATCTTTAATCGAATTTTCTGTGTAATGGTTAAAAACAACGTCAATCCGTTGTTTATGTTTTGTGTTGCGTTTTAAAACAAAAATTTTAAAAATGTATCAGAATATTCCTTAAATCAAAGTAAAATTCCAAAAATAAATTAAAAAAGGTCGACCAAAAATCGGTAGCTTATTAAAGCTGAGGAAGCGCTCCTTTAGTTAGATATTTTAATTATTCTAATTTTACTTGTGGCTTATAAATTTTGTTCAATATCTTATATCTTATATCTGATAATACTAAAAAATGTATGTAAGATCCTATTTCAAAGGGTATATATGGTGTCCCAAATTATTTAAAACAGAGACAGGTTATACATATAATAAAGGGTTCATATTAACGATGGTCCGATCTCGATTGGTAGCAAAGTTACAAGTAGTTCAAAATTGATAGAAGTAATTTTCAGTCGCACGCTACTGGTAAAATTTGATTTTTTTTCCTGCTCTTTTAATTAGTTATCTAACTATTACATCTCTTGACTTTGAATCGAATTTTAATCAATATTTACCTACGTGTTACGTGTTAATATGAAGTTTTTTTGCTTAAAATTATGAACTATAAACTGTTTTAGTTGGATCCATACAATTTGGAATACCTGTATATAACATCAGAGCTAAAATAGTTTATCTACAAAAAAATTAAGACTGAGTAAAGGTGAAAATTTTACACCTCTATTTTATAGCCAATCAAATGCTGTTATTTTAAAACGTCTTCGTAGCAATCATAAAAATTTCCGGAAATTTTTCTCTTGGTTGGTACCCTGAACGAAATTACTCTATAAATTTTTTTGACATTTGATGAGCTCTTTCATGCATATGATATTAAGACGCAACGCGATGGTGTGATTACAAAATGTTCCATTTCAGTGGTTATTATTTTATTTAATACCAATTATAACTAGATGGAAATTCATAATATTTATTTTAAGTAAAATAATAATTAGGTTTTTCACGTCAACTAAACGACTTCAAATATGACAAATGGCCATGGTATAGCCAATTTTGCAAATTTGATTTAAATCATTTCAGTGCATGTATGTCAAACTTTTGAAATTTTGATATATTGGTGTAATTTTTTTACCGAATACTACACTACACGTGCCTTAATTATTGTAATCAGGAAATTTTTGCTCACTCACGAATATTTTAAGAAAATTGCTTTGAGTTGAAGACGAGGAATAATTTTGAAAATATTCGAAACATTTCTGGAAATAATTAAGGCACCAGTGGTATTATAAGTGATAATATGATAATATTGTAAGATGTGCTAGTGCTAGTATCGTAGTGCGAGAGAGAGAGAGAGAGAGAGAGAGAGAGACATGTGTTTACAATTATAGGAACAACTAAGATGGATATACAAAGCTATACGGAAGGAGACACCGTTAGCCGAAGGTAGATCACTCATAGCTGCCGTTTTAATTAATTTGTTTTATATTAATTACCCTATGTTGATTATTATAAAACAAAAATTGTAATATGAATACATGGTTATTTTATCTACTTTTATATATGTGTTTGAGCTCAATTTATAGGGCGTGGGTTAGGTTTTTAAATAACTCGAATAACTTTGAAAAAGAAGTCGGGCACCACTATATTTAAAGATTATACACTTAACTCTAGATTAGTGATAGAAATATAGTAAATTACTAACCACTAACAAATTATACTTAAAATATGCTTTAGATAAGGTAGGTATCCAATTCTAATACACATAAGGTTGCACATAATTCAAATTTAAAAGAATTTGTTGATTAAATCAATTGCACTCATCTGTAGGTAAATAAGGTAATATACGGTAAGTTAAAAGTAAAATCAGGTATTTCTTCCTTCGTCTCTAACTACAGATGTACATCAATATCCAAACATAATATACCAGTCAGGTAACTTCTACTAAGTGATTTGGGATTCTTATTCATAATTCTCATTTGTAACTGTGAATGATCTTCAAGGTAAAAGATTCTTATTTGTAATCGAACTCGGACGTTCTTCAAATTAAATGATTCTTACTTGTACTCGAACTCGAACGATCTTCAAGAATATTCGAACCTGAACGGTTTAGAGATGAGCTAAAAAGGTTTAAGATGTTATGATAGATAAATGGAAATTTGAAAAGGATTTAAATAAAATGCTTCAACTATTAAATGAATATTTTCATAAAGACTAAAATTAATATGAAAAAAATATAGTAAAGCATAATATCTTATTCCAAAAAATAAAATATAATTTTATATAGAGCTAACATGTGTTATTCGGATGTAGAGTTTATGTATAAAATTTGACAATCGCTCGAGAAATCATCGAACAAAAATATATATTGAATAACATATTATTAACAAAACGTACCTTATAAAATCAGACGGTTATTAAAATAAATAAATATAATTTAATACTTCGGATGACCGAGATTAATTAAAATATAAGTGACCTATTCGTCGCTGTCTTTGAAATCACAATGTCACTTTCTCTGACACAAAGCATAGACGATAAGTCTGTAGTCAACTCAGGTGTCAACGGTGTGACTGGAGATAAGTTGTCTGCAATTAAACTGGTAAATTGTTCATTTGCACTTTTTTTTGAACGTACAGGTTCAGAAGAGTCCTGTGAACGCTTTATAACACTCCCGGTAATATCCTCCATCTGTATATTCATCAGGCAAAATAATGTTTTTGTATTTGAGGTTATGTTTTTCCTCAATTTCAAGATGGTGTGGCATTTTTTTAAGGTCTCTTTAGAAAATAATGTTATTTTGCCATCGCTTTTTTTACAAACAAACAAAATAATTTATTGCTTTTCTTTTCCATGACAACACTTTATTATTACAACTGGATCACACTTATTTTATAAAAACTGCACAAATAAATATTAAAACGTTTGCTGCACGTATAACACTATATAGAATAAACGACAGCTGATGCGCAGTAAAAGATCGCCGTGGACCGAACGCACTATCTCACTCGCACCCGCTTACGCATATATCCCTCGCGCTCGCACCTACAATAGATCTTGAATGTGTCTGGCCATATAGGAGAACTATCGAAACTGCCTGGCTACTAAGAAAACATCATTTTATAATTCTCCAAGTAACATATATAAAATTCAGCTTTTATGCTATAACTTAAGTATAATTAAAATCAACCCTACTTTAAGGGTGTCTGGCAGGAGGTTGCAACTGTACTAAGTGTGGACGAGGCGATTTCTCAGATTATCACAAATAAAATATGTGAAACTAAGCTTTATACTATACTAAATTTGAGACACAATTTTACACACCTTTACTACCTGTTACCTACCAAAGCCAGCACAACCCGAGTTTCATAGCATGGGATCGTTCTTACCTGTATAGTGGACATACACAGATAAACTTTTAGATTTTATTATTTAACTAAGGCCTGGCCGTCGCGGGCTCTTGCTCAGTAAATACTCAGATTACTAAGTATTCATGTGTAACAAAAAAAAAGAAGAGAAAAAAATTAATACATAAAATAAAGGGACTTGAGACACATATTTAGTGATGCTCCTAAAATAGAAAGTGGTTGTTGAACTTACTAACTAAGACCTATTACTAAAAATTTTTTTTTTGAAAACAATTGAAATTTTGACTGAAGCCCTTAAGGACTAAAAATTTACAACTAGGAAGATTTACTAATTCAGCTTTAAGTGCTTGTTTAAAAAAATTTTGATTAAAATGAAAAAATTGATGTTAAATTTAAATCGGCACTCTTGTACCATATAAATGTCACAATCAGGGGAAGATAAATTGTTATTAAAGCAAAAGAAGAAAACTACTAAAAGCAATAGTAGATAGTAACTGACAAGGTAGTTAAGGTAATGTAAGGTAAGCTAGAAAGAATGATCATTGAACTATATTTGCATATATCATAACTAAGTAAAGGTGAACCATTTCAAATCAAAGATAAATATCTTGATATTCAATAAACATAGTACATTATGTACTAAAGGTACAAATAATATTATTAAACGATAAATAACACACGCACATAACTAGTAAATAAAGATATATAATATAAATTATGAAAATCAAGTTAAATAATGTACACACTTTAGTCAGTACAGGTAAGGTATACGAAATATCTTTGTAATGCTGTCACTTTTCTCAGTGTAAACCTCCAAAAGGTACATACAAAATAATAAAGTTAGGTAAAAAAATATAATAATGTAAGTTATCTGTAACCAAAATATAAAATTTTGCAATACTCAACTAAATTATTTTCAATATAAAGTGAAAACAGAGGTATCCAATGATATTGCTAAAAGCATAAATTCTCAAATTATAATTAAAAAAAAAAAAAATAAAGATATACAAACTTCTACTACCTGTATTAAAATATAATTTTAAGTTGGTTCGGGATCAATTAGTTATGCAATTGTGAGCTACTTAACCATATAAAGAAAAACACGAAATGCTTGATATTATAGTTCAAAGTCAACTTAAGTATTTTAAGACAGAATTTAAGGCAAAGATAATCATGTTCAAAACATTTTAAATATTACTCAAGTTCAATAACAATATATAAATTTACCACCAATTAAGAAAACAAAAATTCCTAATAAATGTTTCAATTAAATAGTCATAATAAAGAACAAATTATAAAGGGAAGAAATTCAAAATCTAAAGAAAATGTAGAATTTAATTTACTAAATTTAATAAAAAGTAGGAATAAATCACTGCACTAAGATTCAATAGCAAGAAAAAATTAAAAATATATTTCTATACACTCTCCTAATATGGTAAATGCAAACTGACGTCTTAGTTTCAAAAATTTGTATAGGCATTTGTATAAGCAAATAAAAAGAAAATAGAAAAAAAAACAAATTTATTAATATAATTTGGACACCCTCCTAAATCGGTAATTGCAAACTAGATAGTTTCTAATACTTATCCAAAATTATACTAACAAATAAAGAGAAATGTATAGAGAAAATTATGTTAACTAGGAAATTAGGTAGAATTTTTTTTTTTTAATTACTATTAGTAACTGAATACATATTACACAAAATTATTAAGGTAGCTATTACAGACAGTGTTGCTTTACAAAATAAGCAGTAGCAGACAGTTAAATATTCCAATGGTGTAAGAGGAAAAAATTGACTACAGGCGGTATTACTTGGTCGTGTAGGTAATAGCAGAATAATAAAAAGCAAGATACAATATTCTGGCCTGACGGTAGTTTTTATTATTCTGGCCTGACAGTAGACAAAATATGGTTGATCCTATTATAAACTATACACATTTTAGAAAATTTTATAAAGAGTAACTTTTTTGTTTAAAAAACTTTGTAGTACACCTTACGCTCTATGCAATGGTACAAATATGTCGTTTCTTGAAAATAGTGCTCTTCTGCACAGTCTAATTATGGATTACTTTCGGTTTCAGCAGCTCCAAAATATTAGTTTTTAATTCACTAACAATTCAGCTTGTGACACTTAGTCCCTACAGAATTAATTTCTAAAGCGATTTTACTACAAATGAGACCATTAAAATAGAATAAAGACGAGATGCTATGACGGATGCTGAAGTGTACACTTCTTTGCATTACACTTTTGCGTCATAATAATATGTCAAACTCGAGATAGTGAGAAGTTAGTCAGTTTTGGTGAGAATAAATTCAATTTTTTTTTAATAGCTTCAATTTAATGTTATAAAACCATTTTTATTTCGTCAGTCTTGAAATATAAAATTATTGTCTTCAAATAAATCAAAGTACGACTCAAGTTGCCATTTTCATTACACCTTTAAGTCACTTGATGTGCTTCCATCTATCTACTTTATTCTATATCGATGAATAAGACCATACTATAATGTCACTTCATTGTATAATTTTTTTTAACCTATTTTTCCAGCAACATCGCAAGTAACTTCGATGGTTTCCGACCTTTTTACCGACTGTACAGCAGCCAAAATCGCAGGAATCGTCTTAGAGGAAAAACTGCATGAAATATCGCGACAACTTACCGTGGTGAAGCAACAGTGTAACGTCAAGGACAGAGCTCTGTGTTATACATTGCAGTATTCTGGATTCGAGGTATCTTCTTTCGAAAACGTGAGTTTAAGGGTTTTCAATTTTTAACGAGATGTTCTTATTTTATTTTTATTCGGTGTGTTGCATTTTTAAAGATCGCTTGCCGGAATGTGATATGGTTCTTGTCACGAGATATACGGTTTAAAATATTTATGTTATTCGTCATGGATAATAAAATACTGCTATGAGTGTGAACATATCAAGTTCATACAATGCACTTCTGAATATTAATTTGAGTTTTATTGATTCTGTAAGCAATGTAGGGAAGGTGTTTAACTATTTAACAATACTGTAAGAAATTGTATTTAAAATGCAAGCTGGGATTATATTAATATAATCCGTCTATCCGTCCGATGTCACATTTATTGTCCGCACGATAAGTCAAAAATGAAAAGTGAAAAATGATATGCACTTAAAATTTTAAGGAAAAATTAATCTAAACTTGAAATTTTCAGGAAAAATTAAGCTTTACAATGGGACGATGCTTATTGATTTTTAAAAAAATCTTATCAAAAATAGGGGGGTTAAGAGAGGTTGAAATTAAAAAGAAATCATAAATTAACAACGAAAAGCGATATCAACATGACATTTTTATTAAAACTCAAGTTCTATAAGGGGACAAAGCTTATTGATTTCAAAAAATCTGAATAAAAATGAAGGGGCTAAAAGGGAATTAAAACAATAACGAAAAACAATATCAACATGAAATTTTCAGGAAAATCAAGCTCTACAATAGAACGAAAAAAATCTGATTAAAAATGAGGGATTGAGGAGGGTTAAAATAAAAAAAAAAAAAAATTAATTACAAACGAAAAACATTATCAACTTAAAATTTTTAGGACATATCAATCCCTATAAGAAGAAGAGGTCTATTGATTTTGAAAAAATCTGATTGATAATGGAGGGTTAACCCCTCGGGGATTGAAATTTAAAAGAAAAACAAAATAGAACCAAAAAGCAATATTAATGTTATGTGAGCCATTTCGTTATTCAGTCATGCTCTAATCCTCCAAGTCCCTCTCTGTCTTATTTGGCCTTTGAGGCTCAACTTGTCCGATCATCATACATAATTAAACCCCTTAAGACCAAATATATGATACGAATATGGCTGAGGCACTTTCGCGAACATTCCTGAGTCATCGTAATAATAATTCTGGTATATTCCGGATATGTGATGTTTTGGTGGAGGAGCATTCTAGATCACCAATTTGTATATAAATATAGGTGGAGGATCAACGAAAGGGATTAATTAGATATATGGACAATGAAGATAAATAGTGAACAGTTTAAAGACATTCGAAATATATATAAATTAGAATAATAGTGTTATAAAATAAATAAGTGTTTAAATAAATTATTAATAAATAAACTGTTATTTAAAATAAACAAACATGACAATAACTTGAAATTTTCAGGAAAAATCATGCTTTGCAATGAAACAAAGCCTATTTATTTAAAAAAAAAACTGAATAAAAAACCTTCGCATTTGAAAAAAAAAGTTGGGAAAATTTTATTCCGGACTTTCGCTCAACTCTGATAAACAAAGTCCTTCACAAATCTAACACCTATTATTAAATTCTTAATACTTAGTGGAAAGTCGGCTATATTGTACCAGCTCCTAAATTATACCATTCCCGAATTTTAAAGAAAACGATACCTTAAGCGTCATCTTTTATTGCCACGAGGTACTTTAATGTATTTGAAGGTTAGTAGTTAAAGAGAGTGTCGCAAAGAGTGATTAAATAATTTATACATATTTCAAGTAAGTTTCGACTACATTTTCTTAAGGTTTAAAACAAAATCTATGATATTTAGGACGATTTAATTAATATAAGTTTTAAAGTAACTATATTTAGCACCTTTTCGTACAAATTTAAAATATAACCTCACAAAGTTTCCAATTTTGTATAGTTGCCTAATGTGGACCACTAAGGTGTTTCTTAATTTGTACCGGTAAAATTTAAACGACTCATGCAAGTTTTTTTTTTAGAATGCCACCTCTTAGAAAACGAAAGGGAAAATATTGTCAGTCGTCAGAGGAAAATATGAAAGAAGCCATTGCAAAATATAAAACAGAAAAATATGATCTAAATGAAATATGTACCATGTACGAAGTTCCTAATCCTACTTGCAAGAGACATCTAGTAGCAACGAATAAAAGGGCTTTAAATGGTAATAAAATATTAGGTAGGTCTACAGTTTTCTCTGTTGAGGTGAAAGCAGGGCTGGAAAAACATATTCTTGCTTTAGAGGAAATATTCTTTGGTCTTACCATTAAGGACACCAAAAGAGCAGCATTTCAATTCGCAGAAAAAAATTCTATAAAACGTAATTTTAGTAAAAGAATGGGTATAGGTGGGAAGAAGTGGTACTACAATTTTATGAAACGCCACCCAAACCTTTCATTAAGGCAACCAGAATCAACGTCATTAGCACGTTGCAGAGGATTTAACAAAAAAATGTTACATATTCCTTTAATAAACTTGAAAAAATGATCGATGAAAATAAAGTAGATGCCACAAAAATATATAATGTAGACGAGTCAGGATTCTCGACAGTCCAAGAAAGTAATCAAAAAATGTTAGTTAAAAAGGCAAACATCAAGTTGGTACTATTGCCAGCAGAGAAGAGGTGTCAACACTACGATGGTTGTTTGCGCAAGTGCCTCAGGTCAATTTGTCGCGCTAATGATTATATTTAAGAGAAAACGAATGTCAGCAGAACTTACCATTGGAGCACCACCTGGCTGTTTGGTGGAGATATCAGACACAAGCTACATTAACTCTGAGCTATTTGTTACTTGGTTAAATTTATTAAAGTGGTTAAGCCTACAAAGGAAAATGAAAGTTCTTTTGGTATTGGAAGGACATACTACCCATTCTAAAAATTATGATGCTATAGTTTTGGCCCGTGACAATGGTCTAAATATTTTAGGCGATTTTAAATCAGTTACTAGAAATGTGACCAAGTCAAGTGTGGTCAAGGTTCTTACGTCATTATAATGACGTTCTAATAATCTGATTTAAAAATGTTTTGTTTATATTGACACTAACTTCACAATGGGTATAACATTGGCGCAGATATTATAAATTTTTATTTGTGTGTTATGTAATAGTAGTAGGATTTGTTTTTGAATTTGTAGGAATAAAAAATAAATATTTGTTTTGTTTACTGATCATGGATGAAGAGAAAATTGGTATTATAGTTACTTTGGCCTCTAAAATTTTATCAAAACTTTAGCCATGTTCATTAATAAATCCTACCTTGAAAATAAATTGGCTTTTCATTTGCAGAAACCTTAAATGCGTCCATATCTAGGTACTCAGCCAGGGTTGCCAGACGTCGCGCTTTAGGCGTAATTGTCCCGCTTTTTAACTTGATGGCACGCGTTACGCCAAAGTACAAAAATGCTCCGCATTTCACCTTATTGCTACGTTTTTTAAATTTAAAGTTATATACAATGATATTTTTGACAATGTTTGACCTGTTTTTGAGAAGCTCAGAAAAAGGAATCTGATGGTTTAAATAAATATAAGCGAAGGACCTTTTTTTAGATCTCTACAAAAAAAGGAGCATATTTTATAAAAATACCTGCTTTTTTAACCTGATACCCTATCGTCACCATTGTCTCACTTTTCCCTTTCGTAAATCTTTCTTTCTATTTTACAAAGAACACAACCAAACAATGATTTAATAATTAAAAAGTAAAAGTTTTACATTTGTCATTTCATACCTGTGATGACCACGTTTTTACTGTAGTCATGTTAAACTTGACTATTTCAAGACAATATTCAATATGACGTCATTGTTTTTGATTTATATCAGTGTAGTCAATCATATTCAAGACATAGTATCTGATTTAAAATCGCCTTTTATAATTACCAGGCTACACGACAAATCGGCTTCAACCCTTAGATGTTTCGGTTTTCAAGCCTTTAGAAACATACTATAATCAAGCCATTGAAAAGTGCTTAAGGCAACATACTGGAATGGGAGTTACGCAATTTTATGTTGCTTTTCTTCTTAATGAAGCTTATGACAAAGCTGCTGCTATAGTAAATGCTACGAACGGTTTTTGCAAATGTGGAATATGGCCTATAAATAGAGATGCGTTTTCTGATGCTGATTTTGTTCCTTCAGAACTATAGACTGATAAAGAAAATATTTCAAATGAGACGATGTCAATCGAAATTTTGGAAGAAAATTCCAATATTAGAGAGCCACCACAAATTCAAGTTTTGGTAGATGTTTACAGAGCACGTTAACACTGAAAAAATCGAAACACAGACAACCAAAAATTTGAATGTGTTAATTGTGGATATTCTTCCTTTACCTGATGTTAGTGAAGCTAAAAAACAGAAAATGGGTAAGAGCGCACAGACGGCTGAAATTATTATATCCACTCCCTATAAAGAGTAACTGGAAGTAAAACAAAATTCCGTAAAAGAGAAGAAAAAAAGAGCTGTTTAACGAAATTTTGGGGTTGAGATGTCACAGAAACCAGCAAGAGGAAAATCAATTTCGAAAGCAAAAAAGAGGCCAAAAAAAGAAAATTCTCAAATACAATACGACTTATAACAACCATCATCATCATCAACAAATGAAGATATTTTAGTATCCGTAAATTATAAGAAAAGTGAATGGTACTGCAAGATTTGTAAGGAATGCTTGATAGAAGATATGATTCAATGCATATGATGTAAAAAATGGGTACATGAATCATGTGCAAATGCTTCAGACAATAACATATGTGATATGTGCTCTTAAACATATTGCAGCATTTTTTTTATACCAAAGAAGGTCGTTTTCATTATTTTTATTTTAACAGAATTTATATTTGTTTTCAGTTTTCTTGTTGTTCAAATCTTTACTAACTAATAAACTATTAAAACTAATGATTGATTATTTTAATCCAAAATAAAATATTATGTATGTAATAAAGGATAGTATAATTTACGAAACCATCTGGTACAAATTAGGCAACCGGTTGCCTTAATAATAAAGGTTCTAAAAATTTAAATTTGAACCAATAGACATTATTCTAAAAATTTAAAAAAATATATGTTTTCAAAACTGTAATGAAAATTATGGAGCAATTTAAACTATCATTTACTTAAATTTGTAATTGCTATAACAAAAAATCTGATGTGTCCAACACATGACTTTCCTATCTAGTTATTACAGGCTTTTTTCGGTTATTTTGTACAGCCTATTGTAGCACCTCTATAATTGTTTAGAGGATAAACTATAATATATACATTTTCCACATACATCTACCTCTAAACATTTTTCTATAGATATTCATTGAAAACGAAAATAATGAAAAATTTAAATTTAGCACTTTTCCTCCAATTTTTCCATTACGGTCCATTTTAGAAAAATCATGTATAAACAAAAATTATAGAGATCGATATCGCAAACAACTTTTATTTTAACAATTTTCATAAAAATCGGAATTTTGCACATTTTGTCAAATTTCTCGAATACGGACCATTTCAGGAAATTTTGACATAAAGCAAAAATTATAGATAATAATATTAGAAATAACTTTTATTTGAACAATATTTTTTTCCAAACATAAATAACAGATATATTCCATAAAATATAAAAACGGCCCCCCATAAAGTACCCCCCAGAGTTTTCTTCAAAATTCGAAATTACACATTTTCTCAAATATCTCGAATACGGTCCATTTTAGAGAAATTATGTATAGATTAAAAATTATAGAGAATTATATTACAAACAACTTTTATTTGAACAATTTTTATAAAAAAATATTTTTTTTACATTTTGTCAAATTTCTCGAATACGGACCATTTTAGGAAAATTTTGTATAGAACAAAAATTATAGATAATTATATTAGAATTTTCTTTTCCAAACGTAAATAACAGATATATTCCATAAAATATAAAAGTACCCCCCAGATGTTCCGACTCTGCCCAAAATCTAATCAGTTCATTAGACGCTGGAATAAAGCTTAAGTTTAAAATTTGGTGTTTTTCTGTGTATCAGTTCATGAGTTATGCGACCTACAGACACACACACACACACACACACACACACACACACACACACACACACACACACACACACACACACACACACACACACACACACACACACACACACACACACACACACACACACACACACACACACACACACACACACACACACACACACACACACACACACACACACACACACACACACACACACACACACACACACACACACACACACACACACACACACACACACACACACACACACACACACACACACACACACACACACACACACACACACACACACACACACACACACACACACACACACACACACACACACACACACACACACACACACACACACACACACACACACACACACACACACACACACACACACACACACACACACACACACACACACACACACACACACACACACACACACACACACACACACACACACACACACACACACACACACACACACACACACACACACACACACACACACACACACACACACACACACACACACACACACACACACACACACACACACACACACACACACACACACACACACACACACACACACACACACACACACACACACACACACACACACACACACACACACACACACACACACACACACACACACACACACACACACACACACACACACACACACACACACACACACACACACACACACACACACACACACACACACACACACACACACACACACACACACACACACACACACACACACACACACACACACACACACACACACACACACACACACACACACACACACACACACACACACACACACACACACACACACACACACACACACACACACACACACACACACACACACACACACACACACACACACACACACACACACACACACACACACACACACACACACACACACACACACACACACACACACACACACACACACACACACACACACACACACACACACACACACACACACACACACACACACACACACACACACACACACACACACACACACACACACACACACACACACACACACATCATCGCGAAAATAGTCAAAACGGATTCAGGGGACCTCAAAACGTAAAAATCCGTCGAAAACTCGAGGTCGAAAAAAATCATGATTCCTATACTTTCCTTATATCTGTATACAGATAGGAAAGTAAAAACGTCAGAACTAGTCCAAATTAGGCAACCTTACTCTACTATACACATTAAATCAGCAGAATCAATTTTTTTAATTTTAACTTTATTATTACTTGCTTATTTATGGTTATTACACCATAAAATATTTTTTTTATGGTATTTTACCCATTGGGCCTTATTCTATTCCACTTTTTATTTTTTTGCGAGGTTGTCAACACAATTTGTCAAACCTCTCTTTAAAATATCCCAGTAAACTTCCCCAATAAATTAACGCACCATCAAAAAGTAACAAAAAGTTTAAAGTAAATGTTTGTCAAAACCACTTTTTGAATGACAGGTTGTCTTTTCCAGAACGTCGGTGTGCTAACTGTGTTTGCATAAAATCCCCTTTTTTATTAATACAGGGTGTAGCAATTATAGCGTGATTTTTTCCTAAAAGTTGTAACACCCTGTAGAGTGCAACAGTTACATTATCAAGTTCACATTGATATGACAATTTAGCCTATCTTCTCTTAACAATTTCTTTTTTTATTTACTCCAATATGGAAAAACCAGTAAATGTCAAATACAGATGCCTATTGTCAGTATTAGCCCATACGCCATTTTTTGCAAAAAAAATGTATTAAACAATATGCCACGAAATCTTACTCGCAAACAATGTGCTTTAATATTGTTTGAAAAGGGTTGGGGTTACCGAAGACTTGGTGAACGATTTGACGTAACTCACACAACCGTTTCACGGAATATACAAAAATATAGAGAGACTGGAAATCATGGTCGTAGGCCGGGACAAGGAAGAAACCGAGTAACTACTCCGATTTAGGATCAATTTTTAAGACTGTGAGTATTAAGACAACGTTTTATAACAGCTCGGATCCTTCAAATGCATCTTCGGGATGCTAATGGTTTAGAAGTTTGTACAGAAACTGTTCGTCAGCGACAAATGGAACATAATTTGGACTAATACTGACAATACGCATCTGTATTTGACAATTTATGGTTTTTCCATAGCATACTTTAGTGCTTATAACGCTAATGAAAATGTATAAACTCATGTTAAATTATAAAATTGAGTTTCTCGTGTAATAGGGAACATATTGGAGTAAATAAAAAAAGAAATTGTTAAGAGAAGATAGGCTAAATTGTCATATCAATGTGAACTTGATAATGTAACTGTTGCACTCTACAGGGTGTTACAACTTTTAGGAAAAAATCACGCTATAATTGCTACACCCTGTATTAATAAAAAAGGGGGATTTATGCAAACACAGTTAGCACACCGACGTTGTGAAAAAGACAACCTCTCATTAAAAAAAAAGTCGTCCAAATCAGAGAAGTGGTTTTGACAAACATACTTTAAACTTTTTGTTATTTTTTGATGGTGCGTTAATTTATTGGGGAAGTGTAGTATAGCCATTGTATGGACGGTATCGAGCTTGGCAAAAACAAAATTAGGTGCAGCTTGTGCGTTTGAAATAACTCTAATCTAATGAAAGTTTATAGAAACTGAGCAACATCGCTTTCATCCTATTGCGATGGTGGGGCTCCAGATATTATGGCTAGAAACTAACAACATCAGGGGCGGCTCCTAACCATGATTTTGGGGGTTCACAGTAGCAGAATATAGATCCCGGTACAGATATAGGTAAAAAACTGTCAGTCTTTTAAAAGTTATATTATAAACTTTCTAAAACACTGAAATTGTTTTCATACATCTGTACTGATACCTATATTCTGTCACTGTGAACACCCCCACAAGCCGCCACTGAAGAACATATTACCAATGTCGTGCATTTAAACACTTTTTCTAACATATTATTTCATTTATGAACCGTGCTAATATAATGACAAGACAATGATGTGACCTGAACGTATAAAAAAATATTCATTTAAAATGTAAGGTAAAATAAACACAATGGAGAACATTCTCAAGATATTGGTAAAGAGTTTAAAAGTTTAAAAATTACAAAAAAATATGTCGTGATTTATGGTCTTATAGGCTAAGGTCAATTGTAATTGTTGTCTTTCTAATTTTAATTTTAAAATTTTATCATGACGTGTAACTGTTCCACATACACATATTTATTACTGTTAAAAATTGTAATTAAAATAACAATTGTAAACAATCTGTGTATAATCAGAATAAAAAGATCTATCTATAGATCTAATTCATTATTTTTTTTTTTCTTGAATTTCGATTTATTTCAATGTAATTTTTACCCGCTCGAAGGAAGTGGAAAGACTTGCCGAAGAGAAAATGTAAATTTGGTTAATTGATTTTAGTCGGAATAGAACAGATAGAAACCGCGTTACAGATTCAGAAATCGTCCAGTAAATTCCTGACTGGGTCTGCGATATTACAGTTAGAGTTGCATATAGTAATAATTGCACCGCACAGAGTAATATTTAATCATTCGGTGAGACTTCCTTATCTGGAAATGCAATTAGGACAAACCACAGATAGCTGTATTATCATCGTGCGGTCGCTGATGGTACAATTAATTTCTAAATGGAGTATATATATTCCGTTGCTCTGAGAAACTTACCTACAATATCAACTAGCCTTTCGAATAACCTACTTATTATTATAAAAGATATACTTCGTTTTCACTTAATCAGAGGCGAATATACAGGTTAAAAAAATCTAATACCTCCTGCACTATTAGAAATTTAAAAAAACATATACATTAGTACGTATTTGTTAAATATTTCAATTTTTGTTATAGACACGCAGTTTTAAATAAAAATTAATTGAATTTAAAAAATACATATTTTAATATTACTTTTGGATGTACAGGGTGTTACATTTTTACCTGGCAAATAAAAATGTATATTTTTTAAACTGAACACCCTCTATATTATTTCAGTTGTGGAATGGCTTGGTAATACTGTATCCAACCATACAATTACATGGTTGCCAAGCAATTAATTTTTCCCGCAACTGACTAAAATATGTTTAGCTATATATGGCGACTCTTATTAATATTCCCGCAAATGTTTACTAGTCATAATAGTACATACAAATACATATAGATTGCGCCATGTATCTAGATTTTCGTAAAATTTTCACCCTCTTCGCTTTTCCCACCATCTCCTCATTTGTTTCGTATAATTGTATATTTATTTTTGAAAAAATAAGTTTGACGATAATATACCATAAAAAACTACGTCTCTAAAAAATATATTTAATCAAATGAACATTAATTAGAATACAACAGACCCCAGAATCGGCTTTTTTTGTTTTGCAGTACTGCTTCGTGTTTCAAGCATACTTTTAATAATAATTTCACTTCTTGCTTATTGAAAGTTGGTCGATCTTTTTTTATTGCCACTTTGTGGAATTTTAAATAATAAATAACAAAAAATTTCAGAAATATACAAAAACTTTTTTCAAATAAGTGTCAAAACGAAATAACGACAAGTGACAGTGAGATACATATTGCACGCATAAATATACATTGGGTCTTTTCCCTTGCATCTAAAATATCGTTCCATTCATACAATTTGTATAAATGGAACAATATTTACAAAAGTGGTGTAACTCAGTGCTACTCTTTTGATGCAAAGGAAAAGATTTATTAATATACAGGCTTTTCCATCTCTTATCCCATAGTAATTGGAAAAATTTCCCGAAACACGTCGGATGATTTTCTTTGGGGACATCTTCTGGCGTATATTTGAGGCTTGAACGAGCAACCCCCTATGAGGAGGAGCTTCAACCCCTCAAAATTTATTAGGAAAGAGGGGTTAAGTGATATTTCATTTGTAAGGTCTTGGAAGTCTCTTTACAATGGTATATGAAAAAAATCACATTCTTAAAAAAATTAATTGTTTTATCATGCTTACAATCAAAAAATCAAAACTGCGTTTTTAAATCAAATGTTCAAATTGTCCTCCATTGACTTCCATACAATAATAAATTTTCTCGAACTAATAAATAAAAAAAATCAAAACATTTTCTTATCTTGCCCTCATTTTTTGTTCTTAGAAGGTGTTTATTACGTTTCTTCGATCATTTCATGTATTAAACATCAATCTGTTGAGTTAGTGCTTTGCTGATTTGCTTACAATTTTAAAAAATAAATTATGGTATACATATTGCAAGAACGTGTTGAGCTGGTTAGCGTTAGCCTGTATTATCAAAATCAAAATGGTGCCCAAGTGGCTGCAAGGATATTTAACCTAAACCATCCTGAACGTAGCGTTCGCCATAAGTACGTAATGGAATTGATTTCAAAATTTATTGAGACGGGTTCAGTAATAGATAAAAAAAGGGCACTCATTGGAATTGTGAATGATGAAGGAGCAGCTGTGGCGGTATTGGGCCATGTCCAACCTATGCCAAACACGCAATCTGTCCAACAACTTTCTGCAGTTTCCGGTATTGACCAATCTAACGTTTTCAGAATTTTACATAAACACAAGTTCCATACGTACAAAATTAAATTAATTCATGAATTAAATGATGATGATTTGGATCGAAGGCAAGAGTTTTGCGAAATTATGGCCGAGCGTATCAACAATAACCCAAATTTCTTGTCCTACGTTTACTTTTCTGACGAATGCACTTTTTCACTTAATGCAGAGGTTAACCGGCATAACTGTAGAATTTGTAGCGATACAAATCCTTATGTATTTCGAGAAACTCACACTCAATACACAGCTTATACAATACAGCTCCACAACTCCGTGTCGGCGTCTTTGATGTGGCGGTCGAGAACCAAGCGAGACGGAATGGTGCTATCTCTGTTAGATTCGACGGAAAAGTCGGGCCCGGATTAAAAAATATATTTATTATTGAAATAATTGAAGACCTTGGCGTAATAAGGTTGGTTACATGCCACATTAAGTAAGTTTTGATAAATCAAGTTTTAAATCTGTCAAATATAAATAAAAAAATTATTTAAATATAAATATTACGAATAATAGCACATCTTTCGGATTAGAGATAAAATAATTTGTATGTGGCTAGTAATATCCTTGTTAACAGATGTTTTGAGCTAAAACAGTCACTTCACGATAAATTGTGGCGTGGATGCAAATCAAGTGGTATCCCGTATGTCTGGCAAGTGTCACTTATCGCGCAAAGGGTTTATAGTGTTTATACCTAGATAAACGACTGCTTCGACTGACTGAGGTCTGGGAACTCGATGATATTCTGGGTTATTATAAAGAATCGGTAACTTGTGCTTTTATTTTAACAATATCGGTTTTATTTAGATGTATTTTTATTCATAAAGATTTGTAGAACTAATAATTTGACAGTTTTTATTTATATATTATATTTTTATCTGACCGTACCGAAGAAGAGAATTTGGAAACTTGATAGTAATGTGAAATTTAAATTACAATATTATGCGAAGTTATATAATTAGTACCTATTTTAGGTAGGTACTAAATAAGTAATATCGATTTTTACAATAAAACTTGAAAAGTAAATTAATTTAGTTCCTATTTACTAATGTAAACATTAAATCAAGAAAACAAATAAATAGTAGTTTGTGCAACAAGAGTGGAAATGGACAATCCACTCGAGTTGTACAGTATATTTTTTCTACGACCCCCTGACGAAAATCTACAAATTAAAATAAATTATTTTAGGTTATTTAGACAAAATAACTAATTTTAAAATAATTTACGAATTTTACTAATTTATAAAATAAACATAAAAAAAAAATAAATTAATTAGTCCCCGGCCTAGATTCGATCCCGGGCTTTTCTCGTGGAAGGCAGATGCTCTGTCCTCATCTTCACCGACACTTTTAGGATTTTAGTTTTAATACTCGTAATTAAATGACATTGACGCAGCTTGAAACTTTTATATAGATCGTCCAAAGGTCTTCCCGATTGGCTTTCATTGCCCATATCCTAGCCCTGAAAAAAATATTGTGTTTAGGTTTAAATAAGTTAATTATTAGACTACACAATTAAACAAATTTAGAATTCAAAGCTCAATAGGTAACTTTAGCACCTAGGAGGAATTAATAAAAACAGCCTAAACCTAACGTAAGTTAATAAACGAATCTGTTTATACAGGGCGTAATTGTTCCATATTTTAATTTGTGTTATAGACGTTTTTTGCCTGGCAAATAAAAATTTATGTTTTTTTAATAGAACACCCTATATTTTGTTTTTAGAATGGCTTGTTAACACTATATTCAACACTAGCATGTTTTGAAAAAATATTACAGTTTTGCCAAACAATTTTTTTTTTAAATTAGAGAATGATGCTAACCCCAAATTAAATTATCATAATTTAGGTAATCAATTACGCACTCATGGGATACAATGTTTATGTGTTATTGGCTAATATTTTGGTATAGATAAATAAGCAAATTTATAAGGAATTTTAGGACAAAATAATATACAGGGTGTTGTGTTTAAAAAAATTGA
>OV651815.1:30064959-30179959 GCA_927349885.1 Psylliodes chrysocephalus | reverse complement strand
CACCGTATTCGAGATATTTGAGAAAATGTGTAAATTTCGAAATTTGAAGAAAACTCAAAAACGGATTAAGAAAAAAACGTTAAATTTTAAACTTAAGTTTTATTTAGTCCTGACGTGAAATGACTAGATTTTGGACAAAGTCGGAACATCTGGGGGGGTACTTTATGGGAGGCCGTTTTTATATTTTATGAAATATATATGTTATTTATGTTTGGACAAAAAAATAGTTTGAATAAAAGTTACTTCATATATTATTATCTATATTTTTTACGTTTTGTCAAAATTTCCTGAAATGGTCCGTATTCGAGAAATTTGACAAAATGTGCAAAATTCTGATTTTTATGAAAATTGTTGAAATAAAAGATGTTTGCGATATCGATCTCTATACTTTTTGTTTTTACATGATTTTTTTTAAAATGGACCGTAATGAAAAAATTGTAGGAAAAGGGCTAAATTAAAATTTTTCAGTAGTTTCGTTTTCAATGAATATCTATAGAAAAATGTTTCGAGGTAGATGTATGTGGAAAATGTACATATATTTAGTTTATCCTCTAAACATTTATGGAGGTGCTGCAATAGGTTGTACAAAATAACCGGAAAAAGCCTGTAATAACTAGATAGAAAAGTCATGTGTTGGACACATCAGATTTTTTCATACACCGTTGTAAAGATGCTTCTAAGACCTTACAAATGAAGTATTACAACTCCTCTTCCCTATTCAATTTTGAGAGGTTGAAGCGCCCTCTCATAGGGGGTTGCTCGTTCAAGCCTAAAATATACGTCAAAAGATGTCCCCCAAAGAAAATCATCCGATATGCTTCGGGAAATTTTTCCAATTACTACGGGATAAGAAATATACGGGTTGGCTCGTCTGAGATGGAACACCCTGTATGACCAGAAAACGTTAACAAGTACCAGAAAACTACCTTATGCAGGCAGTCCACACAATGCACACACTGTCCCGAAGCAGCCCAACTATAACAAGTATTGGAAATTAAAAATTTAAATAAACCGACCACAAAAACGTGCAGATGTCATCACCACATCTTATCCAAATTTATATGGGACCACCCCTGAGGTAACCTCTTACTAGCAAAATAAGAATAATATAAATCGGACAAGGTGGTAAAGCATTATCGCTAAACATACATTAAAAAAATTAAGTGTTTGAGGATTTTCTTATGGACCCAATTATTAGATTTTGAACAAATTTATATGGGACCACCCCTGAAGTATCAACGAAAACAGAATTATTGAAATCGGACACCGTGTTAGAGAATTATCGCTGAACATATAAAAAAAAATATCCCGACGAATTGAGAACCTCCTCCTTTTTTAAAGTCGGTTAAAAAGAAATGATTATTACCTGGCGTCTTTAACTGGTCCGCTCTGAAATTATTCTCAGCTATAAACTGATATGGATACTATTTAATAATTAAAATTAAGTTAAAAGTAATGAAATTATCAATAAAATTTATTTTACGTATATTTTAGAATGTCTAAAATAATTTCTATGAAAAATAAATCAGGAAGGTTGACAACCGTAAATGCTTGGAATTCCATTTTTGTAAACATTAGTCTAGTAGTTGTATGTCGTCGGAAATAACCTTCTATTGACTCTTTATGGCGTTAACAACAGTAAATTAAAACGAAATATTTCAAAAAGTCTTTACGTTGACTTTGATAAAACGTATTCCCCTTAGAAACAATGCACACAATGAATTTGGAGAGTATAAACAAATGAGAAACTATTTCGTATCGAATCGAAAGTTTGCTCGAATCCATTGAATCAATTTAAAACTATGTAGCGAGCATTAGCAGTAGCAGTAGACCGGTAACGGTTAATGGTAAAGTTTGTTTTAATTCGTAATTTGGGTTTTGCAGCTAACGAACGATCCAAAAATGCGACATTTGGATACCCTGGCACGAGAAGAAAGTTTGAATGGCAGTATCGAAGCGGCTCGAGAAACTTTTGCGTCGATTCCCGATCAAGTCGCCTTGGAAACAACTTCCTTCATAACAGGTATATACATTAGGTCGCCATGCCACGATGGAGTAGTTCTGGCTCCCTAGAGAGCACTAATTTAATAACAACTTCTTGCTTTTCTTTAGATCTTTCCGAATTTTATTCTATTGAACTCTCGACGCCTCGATGTATTGAGGGTTGATTTCGTCATAATGTCGGTTACGTAACATTTTTTTTTTTTTTTTGATGATAAATTTGATTTGAATTTATATTTTTGATCTCAGTGATAAGACACAATTAATGCGGTCTACAGATTATTTATAAAGCATCATAAAACGACACATGCACGCAAGAAACTAAAGTCTCGTAAATATCCATTCACTTTCTTTATTGTTTAAATGTAAAATGGATGAAAGAAACAAAAAGTTACTAGATTTTGGCACGTCGTAGATTAATTACATCATGTTGTTATGTCAAGTGGCAATTATCTAAATAATTTTGAATTTGTCAATTTGTTAAAAATTTGTATATTTTGATATTTAAGAAGTTTTTATAAGTACCTATTCAACAAAATAGTGGGTAATATACGCCGACACTCGAACGGCGGATGTTATTATTGAAATTTTACAGAAAGTTTCTAGACAATTTGAAAATCCTTAAAGTTTGTTGTCGGGTCTCCACCATAAAAAAATGTGAAATTAATCATTTTCACTAATTTCTTGTTGTAGAAATGGCTAAATATCAGTATTAGACAATTCATATAGTCCAATTAAATAACGGAAAAAGGCCCCTTCGAGCTTACATTAATTTGTAATTGGATGAAACAAAAAGGACCTTGTGTATTTTGATGTGATCTTTCCGAAAAAAAGGAAAAAGAGATGTAGCAGTTTTTCAATTTTTTTTAAATTAGGAAAAACCGGGTTTTCCGGAATTTTTCATTGCAAAAATGCTAATTATCTGGGCAAGTATCATTCTGATGGTGAAAATAAATGCATCATTCGAAAGAGGAGGCAAAAACAGTTCGGAAATTCATTGCACAGGTAGTTTTAATGGCGAAGTTCTCGCCGCCAGAAGTGCTTTTACCAAAAAGTCGTTTTTTTCGTTTTTTTGATCAGAACCATGGACATGAAATTTGCGATGAATTTGTGGCGAAATTTTAAATGTTAGACATATGTGCCCATGAGAGAAGTTGCGTATTTTTTTGTTGGCTCTCAAATAAAATAAGTCCCGTGGTGAAATCTGCCATAATTTTTCGGGAATTCGCAGGAAACCGGAAGGCGTAGTTTTTTTTTCAATTTTTTTCACATATGATTTTTTCCGGGTTTTCCGAAAACATCTAACAAAAAAAATATATTTGAAAAATCTAACGTCGCCGTCAAAAAAAGCACAAAAAAATACACAAAAAGGTATACTTTAAAAATGTTAGGAAATTAATCCTAAGCCTGAGTGTAACTTCCAACTTGGTGATAAGCTTGCTTTTTGTTCTCTAATATCTGGTTTTTAGTTATTTACAAGAAAACATATGCATGACAAAAATACGTATTTTCTAGTTACGTTCCGAACTTTTTAAAAAAAATTGCAAAACAATTTTTTCTTAATTTATCGTACTTTTCCTTAATTAACTCGAAAACTATTTTTCCTACGACCACTTA
The DNA here is from genome assembly GCA_927349885.1 of Psylliodes chrysocephalus. NCBI lineage: Eukaryota > Metazoa > Arthropoda > Insecta > Coleoptera > Chrysomelidae > Psylliodes > Psylliodes chrysocephalus. Next base: position 30,176,341 of record OV651815.1, on the reverse strand, counting down.
GGAAAGTGACACATATCACACTATATAGTCCTATGGAAAGTGTCCTATATCATACGCGTATGACTAAGAATTTACTTTCCACCCAAGTGAGAATATGTTACTTTCCGCAGTAGTTGTCAAAAAATGTCAAACGCCTAATTTCTATTTTGATCTATGTAATGTCCATATTAATACTAAAATCGATATGATTGTTAAATTATTGAAATTGTTTTAAATTAGATCCTAGATATTTATCTTTAACAATTATTATTAAAATAATTTTAAAATAACTAAGATTATGTTTGCTCTTTAATTTGGGTAAATACATAACCGATTAGATCATTCAATTGACGTAAGGCCCATTAGCTCAGTTGGTTTAGACGTCGAACTTATCAACTTTGCCATTTTTTGACCGCGTTCAATCTATGGTTCAAATCTTGGCGGAGCCGAATTTTTTTTTTGTTTTTTTTTTTATTTTTTATTAGTTTTTTTTGTTTAGAAAATATGAAAATTGAATAAATACGATTATTGTTGATTATTTTTTTAAATACATTTTAATTAATATAGTAATAATAACCTTGGTTTTACATTTTTTTGATATTATTTTGTAAGCCAATTTCTATTTTGATCTATGTAATATCCATATTAATACTAAAATCGATATGATTGTTAAATTATTGAAATTGTTGTAAATTAGATCCTAGATATTTATCTTTAACAATTATTATTAAAATAATTTTAAAATAATGTTTGCTCTTTATTTTGGTTAAATACATAACCGATTAGATCATTCAATTGACACAAGGGCTGTTAGCTCAGCTGGTTAGGACGTCGAACTTATCAATTTTGCCATTTTTCGACCGCGTTCAATCTATGGTTCAAATCCTGTCGGGGCAGAATTTTTTTTTTGTTTTTTTTTATTTTTTTTTATTTTTTTTTTTATTTTTTTTAGTTTTTTTTGTTTAGAAAATATGAAAATTGAATAAATACGATTATTGTTGATTATTTTTTTAAATACATTTTAATTATTATAGTAATAATAACCTTGGTTTTACATTTTTTTGATGACATTATTTTGTGGTCGTAGGAAAAATATTGTACATCACTTGTGTGAAAAGTGATTTTCCACACTCGTGTGATAGTCGCACTCGGCTTGCGCCTCGTGCGACTATATTTTCCACTCGTGTGAAAAATGTCACTTTCCACACTCGTAATGTAATATACTATTTCTGAATAGAAAACTGTTTCCATTAGATGATAGAGAAAAAAAAAAGGCACGAAAAACTGTGGCATATACATTTTTTCTAGCATCCACTGTTTTCTGAGCGCGCGTGTGCAAAGATCGGTAATTCTCGCGAGAATTGAAGCTACTCGAATTTTCTGACAATTGGGAGAGAAAGTAAGCTTGTTTCTCATTAAACTTACTGATTCTAATATATTTTCAGTCTGTAAAGTGCCCAAATTACGGAAAAAATCGACAGTGTGCTTGTTTTTTCTCAAAAAAAAAGGGAAAATGTTGGATTTAAGAAAAAACCACTCGTTTTTACGAGCAATTTTCTAAGCACAAAAAATGCGTAGTTTTCGGTTATATTTCGAATGTCATAGGTCGCATTGCAAATCTGCAATAGTTCACCCTCTGCAAGTGTCTGATGACATAATAAACACAGGCTAGCCATTGCTACCTGGAAACAAAAAATTATAGCACTGTGATAGAATTTTCTTAATTTAGGAACGTACTTAATCAATAAATTGCTGAAGAAGTTCGAAAAGCCACGTGCACACAGAGCTTGCTGAAAACGGTTATTAAAAATCTATGCCGATAAACACTATCAAGCGATTCAATTTGTAAAATATGACCGTTTGAAGTTAAAACTTGTCAGATAGCGAACGCCGAGACCATTACTATCCTTGATGCGACGTGCGGCTAATTTGGCGGTAATTCTATATTTTGAACAAAACTCAAGAAACGTCTTATAACAAGTCAGTAAAATAAAATTTTATAAATTTTAAGCCTAATAAATTTATATATGTAAGAAATTTAAAACTGGAAATCGCAAAAAAATCAAATTACAGTAATGTAGTGTATACATGAGTTTTGGATCCCGCGGAGCGCGTGTAATGGGACTTTTGTCGGGAGAATTCTACAACTTAGAAGAAACATACACACTTTAAACTTTGTATATACATTAAGAAGACATGAAATTTGGGTTTGCTTAATTTTCAGACCAAAAAACTAAAAATTGTCAATTTTAGGCAACTTTTCTCAAAAACCGTGTTTTTTGGTCGTCACTCAATGAACAGTGGTCAAAAAAATAGATAAAATATATTTGCAGAATTTTTCGTAATGTAATCGTATTCTAAACACAATAGAGTTCTCAAAAAAAAAGTTTTGAGCGATTGGGCGCATTTTTGGCATTTTTGTGCCACAGAAAAAAAAATTATTTTTTTTTTTAAAGAAAAAAATTTATTTAATTGTTTTATATCTTAGCCAATTATAATCCGATGTAGGTGAAATTCACACACACATAAGACTTCACATTTAAGAGTAAGCTTTGTAAGTGGTATTAAAAAAATTCAAATAGTTTGGCCGTTATAGGCAAACAATGAAATTAGGACCGCAATACATTTTGCCCTTCCGCCCTATGCCCAATTTTGGGATTTCTCTTGCCCCCTTCTGGAAATCACTAGTCACATCCCTTGAGTTCAAAACGCTTTTTTGTTTTTTTAAATATCTTAATTTTTACCAATGTTATGAAGAATTTAGTGTTTGAACATTTAACAAATTCAATTTTTCGACCTTCGTCGCCTCAAAATACTAAACAAATTTCAATCGTCCATACCGCGAGAACGGTGCATCAAATCATCAAATTTCTCAGGAGACATAAAAATTAGCATTTTTCCTAAGCTTTCAAATGTCGTAAACTGCATTTTAAAAATATTGATTTATTTCCGACATGCGCCTGCGCAAAATTGAAAAATTGACAAAATCTAAAAATTCGGCACTTTCGAAAAACTGCTACATTTTGTTCTGCGTTTTTTCGAAAAGATCACCTCAAAATACATAGAATCCATTTTGTTTCATCTAATTACAATTTAATGTAAGCTCAAAACCCGTAATTTAATTCGATTAATAGAGCAATATAAACCATACCAAATTTGTTCATAAGCGGTTACATTTTATTTTTCATTTTTTTTAAGTTTGTTAGAAAAACCAATACAGTAAATTATTTTCAATGACAAATAATGTTTCTAGTTTCTATTATTGCGGTATTGCCAAATCGAGTAAGAAAACATTATACTACAGGAAATATTTCGGTTAATCAAAGTTAACTGGAAATGGCCCCAGGCCATACAGCGTAGCCGAAAAATTACATAGTGTCAGGCCGGCAGGTGAACTTCCCGAAGTGAAAACATTTGTAATAATCACAGAGATCCGTCTTTTGGTGATATATCACTTTAATGTCACAAAATTACAGATTTGACTAAATGTTTTAACTAAATCTACAGATAGGTATTTCTGGATTTTTGGAAAAAAATGCGGATTATAGTCAAAATTCAAAAATATGGCCTTTCCAAGTTGGAACTATTTTTTATTAAGAAATGAATGGAACGTATTTAAAGTGTGTAGGTAGTTTTATTAATATTAATAAAACTCAGTAAAATTAGTCTTAGCGCTTTCAGCCGGTTAGGCCATCATCAGAGACTTTGTCAGTAAATATAGAAGGTACATGAAAATTAATTATTTAAAATTTTATTTATTAGATTAAAAGGGCTGCCACAATACGGTCCCTGGTTCTCAACCATAACTTGAGGCTTGAAACGAAGCAAAACCAATCCTAACAGGTGGTTGAAAATTGAGAAAAAACGTGGGGGCTCATCCCAACACGTGTAAATAAACTGTCTCAACCTTTCCAAGGAAGAGAGATGGAAAAAACTGCTGAACTGCAGCTTGAAGCCAGCTGCCCCTTCAAAGTAGCTACCGTGAGGCGGAGGCAAGTTGGGGCACAGGTAATCGTAAAACGTTGAATACAAAATAGACGAATATTGCTGATGTTGAAAACTACCTATTACTAAAAGCGTAGTAATTTCGATTCGTGGATACTCTTTTGTGTGTTTGTCGAGAAATTTATTTGATTTATCGCAATTTGATTTGTGTTTTTACATAGGTTTTAACTATATTTTGGATAATTTATTAAAGACTATTTATGTGGTACAAAATATATAGCGCAGTTACTAAAGGTACGGAATCTATAAGAGAAGAGGTGAGAATAAGCATTTACGAATGCATTTAAATTGCTCGGAATAACAAGTAAGGCTGATGTAAAGTAGTGGTATAGTCCACGTCAAAGAAGGTTTGGATATGTGAAAGAGGACGGCGTTTTCTCTGTAAATGTGAAGAATGTAAGGATGGAGAGAAGACAAATCTTGCTGGCTCAAGTATAGATGGCTAGAAAATGGAGCGTGTAGATGAAATCTTAAGAAATTTAGTCACTTTTGTCTAGTTTTTATTCTCACTCACCGTTTCGGCTTTATCTTCGAAAGAAATAAAAGTAATCATTCATATAATGAAACAACATGAATTCATAATATTTTTTAATAAGCTAATAAACGTTTGTTTCAATGAAAAAAAAAATGTGAATATAAAAAAAAGAGAAATAGATAATATTAATATCAAAATCAATTTGAAAATACAACAAACAGAGATAAAATGTAATAAATTATTATAATAAAGTACAAATAGAAAGTTAATAGCCAGTGGCGGCTCGTGGGCACTAGCGACAGTGGGGCACACACTGGAAAGGAATCCTGGGATAAGTTATCCGCTTAATGAAAATTAAATATATTTCAAAACAATCAGTTGGGGCAATAAGTATTTCTGAATGTGACTACAGGGAGCTAAATGTGACCACTCAAAATGCATTTAACTATGTTGCTATTTAATCAAAAAATCATTACATATCCACTCTTGCGAAATTTGCGTAAATTTCTCAGAAGAATGCAATTTACTTAACAATTCTGACTTGTTAACGCATTTTAAAGCATACGACTCTGAAGAAAAGGTGTTTGGTAAATTAAAATCTCCCAGCGAAAAATTTCTCTTTTATATTTACAAATTAGAAAAAATATTTATATCTCTATTTGATAGTTTGTCAACTAAGCCTGGAATTTCCAACGCATACCTTTTTGAGATGAGCAAAATAGAATTTGGTCATCCTTGCCAACAATTTGCGAAAATGTACACTATTAAATTATTTAATAGACTCAGATTTGAAATCCTCGAAAAAGTCAGACAAAACCAAAATTAAAATTAAAATTTTGGCCCATTTATAAATATTGATTTTTTTCATCATATTTTTGACTGCTTTATAAAAAAAAAGTTATTTTTCTTTGTACTTTTATTTCTTAACTATTCCAATGGTCCAACTAACGTTTTTTCGTAATCACAATAAATAAATTATTGTCATGGTCCAACAAACTCGCACCTTAAGCCAAAACCGGCATCGCCTTTGTGAGGGAGCCGGTAAAGATGCCGCTGCGTACATTCGTATCTGGTCGTATAAGGACAGCGCCCCGCTTGTGACGTACAATCCATTGCATGTGTTCATCTTTTGCTAAGCGATATTGTCGTTGTCCTTGTTTTTCGCATCATAATGAGAGAGAAAACAACAGAAGCACACATATACTGTGCCCTGTGCCCATCTTCAACTTAATTTCGGAATTCTCGGAACGTCGCTCAACGCCCGGTCGTCCAGTGTCGTGCCAACGCGGTTTGCGCTGAATATTAGATAAACTAATAATAGGCATTAAGGAAAATACAAAATATGTAAATTATTTTTTTTTGTTTATTATACTACGGCACGTGCCCAAGTGCCCTTACGGGCAAACCACCACTGTTAATAACATACTTTCTAAAAGAAACACATTTTAAGTAGATAAATGTTTAAAGAGTTCATTCCTGAATATAACTAATCTGACGTTTTCCCCTTTTTTAATATTATGAGGGTTTTTGTAGTTGAAATGAAAATTATAATTTATTTTGGTTTTAATTAAAATTTAAACATAAATTATCAAAGAGTAAAATACATAATAGAACTTTATAATCTTAAAATGTTATCAAAAATTATTATTGGTAAAACTTCAAACAATAATTATATTCTTAAACAAATTGCTTGTTTTTGTTTTGCAAAAGACTTTCTTGCCTTCTTCGGTTTCCTCTGCCACTTTTCTTTTTGATATTTTGGGTCTGGTAAGGGTTTTGTTAAACTTTCCTCTTAGGTAGCTGTAACTTTTTGAAAAATAAAAATTTAATGTTAGATCAAAAGCTCTTAATTGTGAATTATATTTGCGAAGGCCGTTTGAATAATATTTTTAAAAGTTCTTGGAATTGTTGTTAACAGAAGCCTGCAAAAAAAATATATTATTTTATTCCTAAAATATAAAACATCACACATAATAATTATGCTAGAAAAATAGTAGGTTGGAATGAGACAATTTAAAAAAGTAATTTCGAGAAAATCAACTTTTAATGTCATCATTGTACTTAACTTTTTTATTGTTAAATTATTAATAATGTCATTTTGTGTAGTTCGTTGTGATTTGAATAATATATATTATAAAAACCTCTCGTCAATGTTAATGTGCCAAATTTTTTTAATAATTATTTCCTTGTTAGAGTAAAAACACATTTAAAGACATTTTGAGAAGTTTTTTGGATTTCTGCTTTAAATTATCGTATAATTGAATTGACTAATTGTGTGTTTAATTAAAGGTATATCTCTTTTTTGTTAAAACAGTCTTTTTATTGTTTTAAACTTTTCAGATAATTAGAGAAAACAGTAGCACATCATAAAATGTCCAATTTCACCAACAAAAATGTAGAGTAATGAATCTCACATCAAACATAAAAACTCATTTTAGGATGTCCTACTAGGTATTAACTTAAAAACGAATTAAAATGTATATTGCAACTAGGCTCAAATAAATAAATGTTTTTATACCTGACTCTAGCACCAGACAGACATTTTTTTAGATCATAATGACATGGATACCTCAAAATAGTCAAAATCTACATTAAGTTGTTCTAGTATTGTTTTTTGGGACGTTTTTTAGTAAATTAAAAAAAATGAATAATGTGATAATCTTGTTTAATTTGTTACTACATAATATAGTTCATTAGGTAGTGATTAAGAAGCAGATTACGTTCTAATTATAGAATAAAAAATCATTCATATTTATACTTATATCTTTATATTTTGGACACGAAAACTATTTTCTGTTTTTGGCTAATAGTTTTTTTAAGAATTTTAAAACCTTCCTTATCGTTTTTGGGATACTCCATACATATCTTCGGGGTAAATTTTATTTAAACCTAAAATAAATTAAATAAAAAATATGAAAATTTAAACAATATACAAAATTAGTCCATTAAATTATTTAAAAAAATGGCTTTGCCTTTTTCTTTAAACATTCTTTTTGAAAGAAACTTAAGTTTCTCTACTTCACTTGCTGTTTTAGTATTTTAGTAGCAGATTAATATGGTGTGCAAGTAGTGACAGGATTAATTATTATACTTCTCTTGTCAAAATTTACTGAAATTGCATTTTTCTTTAATATTTTCCTCCACTGAGGTCTGTAATAAAAATATTCATTGGCATAAAAAGTTATTCAGGCAGTCACTTGTTGAATTCCTAAATTTTGGAACTATGTATTTCTTTTTAGCATATCAAGAAAACGAAACCTAAAAAAAGTAACAAACTTTACAATAATAATAATAATAATAATAATAATACCTACTCGACCATTCACTGTTGGGTACTAATTAACAGTGCTGTTCCTAAAGTGGCGCTAGGAAACAGTAACAAAGCCTACACAGAACACGAGGCTAATAACCGTAGCAGTTGATGCCGATGACACAAAAAAAAAAAAAAAAAAAAAAAAAAAAAAAAAAATAATAATAATAATAATAATTAATAATAATAATAATAATAATAATAATAATAATAATAATAATAATAATAATAATAATAATAATAATAATAATAATAATAATAATAATAATAAGTAATTAACCTTTACTATAATTATTATGAGACGGATGAAGATGAACTTAGCTGGGGGTTATCAGAGTTGGGTAGTATCCGGATACTTCTGTATACTTCTGTATCCGGATACAGTATCCGGATACTTTATGTGTATACGAAAGCTGTATCGGGATACTTTTTAAATTTTGTATCCGGTATCCGTATCCGTGACCAAATTTGTAAGTATCCGGATACCGGATACTTTTTTCGGCATTCGAATATTTTTAATTTATTTACCACAATCGTAAGAGCTAAAATCAATTTTTTTTGTAGGAGAGCTACTCGAAAGTTTTGCTTTTAAGGAATATGTGCCCTGCCCCCTGCCGTAATATTTTATTTATATTTCTCAAGCGATTTAAATAAAAGTTTGGTAGAACATTTTATAGGAAATTTTCTATTCATTTTTATTTATAAAACTTACAATTTTTTAATACTTGTTGAGGACGAATGCTATTTCCGAATGGTTGAATCCGGTAGACATTTCCCCTTCATTCGAGGGTTCCAATATTGAGAGTTGTAACCCATAGACAATATTTTCACTGGTTCAAAGGAAAGGGTGTTGATTAAAAGACGTTCTAACTGTCTCGATTATATTACTGGGTATATTACCCCGGGTGCACAACTAATTATTAGCCGAACACGAAAAGAAACTTCGTTAATTACTCAGCTCCAACGCCACCGCGCCGACTTAACAGATTTGATACGCAACACGGGTGAATCGCACTCCCCTGGCCAACAATTACATTTTTTCCACGTAGGGACATACTGCACACATTGTCGCGGTTTTTTCACACTGCATCTACACAAGACACAAGACACCATTAATTCTCGTTTCTTCCGAGGACCTCAAAAGGCGGCTGCCATCTTGTCTCCGGCTTTTCTTCTCCACGACCCGTCGGTTTCACTCGTGCCCCTGTCGGGATTCATCGCACCATCGACCCGATCGACCCCGCAGGCAGAAATGTTAGAGATGGGAACTCGCTTTAAGAGGGAACGAATTGGAACTATCACTGGAGAAAAACAGTGTTATTGTTTTTCAACATACTGCCCGGCCAAGCGTGTGGTTCGAGCCTAAAATTAAAAATGTTTACAAACCAATCCTCATCATCACGTTCAGTGGTTTTGCTTGACAACATTTTGCCCAAATGTCCTTTTGTGGAAGGCGTACAGAAGCCTAAAGGAAAAGTCACCAATAAGACCGCTCAACGCATTCTAAACATAAACAATGACAATTAAGAATGGAGACTAACAATGTAACTAAATTCTACCTCTACAGACAACGTACAGATACACAACATGAGACTATTTAGTAAGCAAAAACAAAACCAACAACTCGATCCCGCGACATACGGCGGGACCCATTTGCAACTTAACACAACAATAACACAACTTATGTATGAAACACGTTTTTTTTTTTTTTTTTTTTTTTTTTTAAATATTTATTACTCTGAATTAGGAAGAGGAATTATTTTAGATATAGCGCGAGAATAGACGCCAGTGTGCGTCTTAATCTGCACAGCCCGGACTCTTTGGTCTCGGCCTTCAACTATATCTACTACTCTGGCCAACGGCCACTGCAAGGGAGGGGTGTCTTCATTCTTTAATAGCACTAAATCACCCACTTTAATATTTGCATATGGCTTGTGCCACTTGGGTCTGTTTTGAAGACGATTAAGGTAGTCAACTGACCACCTTCTCCAAAATACCTGTTGAGCCTTAGAGCATTGTTGCCAAAAGGTCAATCTATTTTCCACGGTCTTTACAACATTCTTTTCAGGTATAGCCATTAAGGGCCCGCCGATGAGGAAGTATCCAGGAGTTAGCGGCAATAAATCTGTAGGGTCACTAGAGAGAGGATAAAGGGGACGAGAATTAAGAATCGCTTCTATCTGAGCCAGCACCGTAGAAAATTGTTCAAACGTAAACTGAGCATTTCCTACTACTCGAGAAATATGAAATTTCGCACTCTTTATTGCTGCCTCCCAAATTCCACCCCAATGTGGCGATCTGGGAGGAATATATTTCCACTTAATAGAATTCATACTAAGGTAGTTAAAAAGTTCCGAATTTTGGGGTTCAAAGATTTGAACTAAATCTTTCAATTGGTTGTGCGCACCAACGAAATTTGTCCCATTGTCACTATAGATTAGGGACGGGAGACCCCTTCTTGAAGTGAATCTCTTAAGAGAGGCTAAGAAAGCATCCGAGGTTAAGTCTGACACTAACTCTAGGTGCACTGCTTTAGTTACCAAACACACATAGAGGGACAAATAACATTTAATCAATTGGGCTTTTCGTAACCTAGATGATTTTATCATAAAGGGGCCACCAAAGTCAATTCCAACTCTGGAAAACGGTCGACAAGGCGTAACCCGCTCTTCGGGCAACTCTGCCATGATTTGCTGAGCTGCCACTGCTTTAAATCTGTGACAGGTCACGCATTTTGATATAATTTTCTTAATTTCTCTTAAGCCATTAAGAGGCCAGTATTGCAACCTAATATTGCCTAGCATATTTTGGGGGCCACTATGACCCAATCGTCTATGCTCAAATTGCAACAATAACTTCACCAAATGACAATGAGAGGGTAACAAAATGGGGTGTTGTTGCGAGGGAGCAACAGGGGCTTGATTTAACCTACCCCCGACTCTGATGACGCGATCGACATCAAGAAATGGATTTAGTGAACGAACATGTTTCTCGTTAAGTGGTATATCATTAGTAAGGGATCTAACAACATGTGACAGTGAATAAAGTTGTATTTGTTTAATGAGAAATATTTTTGCATTTTCTAGCTCTGAAACGGTCAGATGTCCAGAAAGTTTATGAGAATTTTTTTTACTTACATTATGTACAAATCTTAATATAAATGCCATCGCCTTTAACAACTTAGTCCACGAGGAGAAGCGTAAAATAAACTCCATCCAAGGGGGGAGTGGGGGACTCTGTACATTCAGTGATATCTGTTTTTGATCAGGTAAATGATCGACTCGAGCGAAGGTATCATAAACTGAGGAATCTAAGTCTCCTTGAGTAAGAAATGGAGGGCCAAAAAAACCAAAGATTGGAATCATCGGTAAAAGGCTTTCCTCTGGACAATATGTCAGCAGGGTTCAACTGAGAACTAATGTGCCGCCAAGACACATCAGAAGTAAGACTTTGTATCTGCTGCACTCGATTAGCTACAAACAAAAACCATTTAGAGGGGGGAGAGCGTATCCAAGATAAAGCGACCTGGGAGTCTGACCAAAGTATACACGTGTTGATTGTCAACGTTCCATCTAATATTTGATGGAGTCGTGAAAATGATTGAGCCATTAATGCCATTGCGCAAAGTTCCAACTTTGGAATTGTAAGGGGCTTACTGGTCGGGGCTAATTTAGACTTAGCACTTATCAAATGGGAGGAAATTGAGTTATCGGTATAGATAATTCGGACATAGAAACAACACCCGAGCGCCTGAAGACTTGCGTCCGAGAAACCATGCAACTCCACGCAAGCAACCTTTTTATTCAGGACCGTACATCGAGGGACAACAAGAGAGCGTAATGAATTTAAATTATAAGTAAACTTCTTCCATTGTAACATCACTTGAGTATCAGTAATGGGTTGGTCCCACTCAAGCTTTAATGTCCAAATTAGACGCATTAACAGCTTACCTTGCACAATTACGGGATTTATTATTCCCAGGGGGTCGAAACATTGACTTATAACTGAAAGAACTTTTCGTTTTGTAACTTTGAAAATATCTAAGTCAGTAGGGATGTTAAGCTTAAACTGATCACTGTCTGGATTCCATTCCAGACCTAATACACTACAGGGGTTTTCTTTATTTGTCACTTCCTTGACACGTGACAATTGAGGGGGAAATGACCTTGAGAGTTCTTTCGAGTTAGAGCGGAATTTATGCAACTGAAAACCTGATGTGGATAATGCTCTTTGCAGCTCCACATAAAGTGCTTCTAAATCAGCTAGAGAATTGCTTCCGGTTAACACATCATCTACGTAAGTTTGCTCCAATATGGACTTATGTACTAGGAAGTTTTCAGAGTTATTTAAAGCAGCCTGCTTGAGGGCTCTACAGGCTAGAAATGGAGCGCTGCGGTTTCCAAATGCCACAGTGTTCAATTCCATACAAATAAAAGGATCTTGAGGGGAGTCCCTCCACAATACATTTTGTAAAAAGTGAAATTGGGGATGAATATGAACCTGCCTATATATCTTCTGGATGTCAGCAGTGAGGGCATATATAAAACAACGGAACCTTACCAGAATATCATACAGCTCAGGTTGGACTCTGGGGCCAGTTAGACATATATCATTCAACGAGAGTTGAGAAGAAGTTTTAGAAGAGAAGTCGAACACAATTCTGGTACGGGTGGTGGAGTTATGTTCTTTAATTACGCACAAGTGGGGGACAAAATATTTATGATGAAGTAATTGATTCATCAATTCGAGAGGTACCACACGAGCTTGATTCAACTCTATGTATTCCAATAATAACTTTTTATACTCTGACTTTAAAGACGGGGCCTTTTCGAATTTACGTTCTAGCGTATAAAACCTATTCTTTGCAGCAGTGAATGACTCACCTAAATCTTTGTGAGCCTCCGAATGGGTGAAAGGGAGATGAACTTGAAACCTTCCATTACTCAGAATTTCTGTAGTAGTCGAAAATATTTCTTCGGCTTTGTCGTCTCCTTCTACAGTAACCGAGGATGGCGACACATTTTCTTGTCTAAAGAATTGGTCTAATTTATTATTCAAATCATTTATCTCCATACACGGGTTTGATATTGTGTGAAACGAGTGAGCATAATGGGTTGAAGCTTGAGCTGGTATTACTCCTGATATAATCCAGCCTAAGTGTGTATTAATAAGAGTCGGCATTCCTTTGCCCAATTTATAGACTTCAGGTAACAAAAGAGAATAATAGATATCAGGGCCAAGAAGCATCTGTATATCTGATGGTACTTCAAAATTTTTATCCGCCATTTCTTGGATATAGCACTGAGGGATATTCAAAAATTCTTTATTTATGTACATTTGCGGGAGCTTCTGAGTGATTACAGGGACTAGAGCACACGATACATCAAATTTAATGTCAGGGTTATGCACAGAGTGGAAAGTAACTTCAGAGAATTTGTTGATTTTACTTTGATCATTAAAAATTCCAAAAATATGTAGGGAGTGGTTTCTCACGTTACAACCTAATTGTTTTGCTACAGATTCACACATAAAAGAAGTTTGACTCCCGGAGTCTAGTAAAGATTTAACTACAACTGGCTGTCCACAAGAATCATATAGCAACACTTGTGCTGTTGCCAGCAATACTTGCGAACTTTCAGAGCGTGTAGCGGATAGAGTTGAGTTGAAATTTGAGACACTTGGTTTGAACGTACTATTTATACTTGAGCTAGAGTTGAAGTTTGAGTGCTCTGGTAAGGTTACAAATTGGGAGTTACTACCAGAGGTCGTGGATTCATTGAAAGAATTTCGATTTATAAATCTATAATTATTAGGAGTCGAGCTGACTGGGTTGGGAGATTGTGTATTGGTCATGGGGTTGTCCACAACAGGTTCTAGGAAACCTGTGGCTTCTACCGCGGGAGAAGACCGAGAAGACGTGGGAGGTCTACTAGCTTTGAGAACATTCAAGACAACATTTTGACGAGGGGAGGATGAAATATGTAGCAGGGAATGGTGCTTCCTGCGGCAAATATCGCAGACCTTCGTCGAGGCACATTCATTCAACATATGCTGGCGACCCAAACAATTAAAACACATTTGATTTCGTTTGATCAGACTCAACCTATCAGAAATCGAAAAAGCTAGAAATTTTTGACACGAGTATATCCTGTGACTATTACTATTACAACAGGGGCAGTGGGTTCTCGACGACTGAGGTGGGGTGACCTGGGCATCACGGGAGGAAGTATCTACACTATTTGGATGGACCTTTTGTCCTCCAGTATTGTAATTATTTCCGGAAACGAGAGTTACTTTCTGCAAATTATTTCTTACATTATTATTTAAATTAAAAGTACTCTTGTATTGTTTAACACCAGTAGATTGCGATTCAGCTGAGTGAACAGTCTCCAGAACTGAACACCTACTATTTAAGAAATCGAAAAATTTGTCCGGAGTAGATAAAACTTTACTATCTGTACTTAATTCTTCAAACGCCCGTCTGGACGAGTAGTCTAATTTAGTTTGTAGAATATGGACAATTAGTTGATCAAAAATTTGCTCTTTAGAGAAATTTAAATTACACAACGAATCGAAGGCCACCATTGCCTCAGATGAGAAGTTTCTTAACGTTTCAGCTGTACATTTTGACATTTGAGGAACATTTAATAACTTACTTACTAGCATATTTACAATTAGTTTTGAATTACTATATCGTTTATCCAAAATTTCTAAAGCAAAATCAAAATTAGCGTCTGTCACTTGTAAATTCTCTAATAATTTTAACGGTTCACCTCGTAAGGCACCTTTGAGATAAAAAAATTTTTCTGCCTTGGAAGACAATGATGAATTTTTAACGATAAGAGCATTAAATAAATCTATAAATGACTGGTACTCTAGTACCGATCCACTAAAGGTTGGCAAATGAACATTGGGTAACTTAACCCTGGCAGAGGTGCCCTGAATTACACCTTGTTGAATTGAAATATTGGTTTGTGCAGCTTTTAATGCGCGAGTGAGTTTACTGGCAATTAAAGCATAATTTTCTTCAAAAACGTCTCTATCTTCGGTATCTGGAGGATCATAAACTGTTAATTCTATTTGGTCTTGTACCAAATTATATTTATTAAAATGAGAATTAAGAGCTTCCAATTTTACAAGAATTTGAGTTTCATCGAGAATTGAATCTTCATTCTTTTCATACCAGTTTGTAATTCTGGTTACTTGAGCTTTGCAGACCGTGCGCTGAGCAATTAAACTAGCCATCTTAATTATTTAAAAAGAAATTGTGAAATCCAACTTAACAATTGTCGTCCAATTACAAAAAATTTCCTTACTCCTGCCCTGCTTTTTTTATACACAGTAGCCGAACCTGCCAGCGAGGCAAATAACAGAGTATAATACAAATTGGAGCGAATAAAATCAAAAGAAACAATATTTTACATGTATTCACTTATTTTCAAGAACAATGAGACTTGAGAGAGTTTAAAAGAACAAAATGTTTACAAATCGAGATTATGCAATTAAACAATCGAAAAAAATTAAACCATTTAGCGAATAAAAAGCATAGTTATACGAAATATTCAGAGTAAAAACATTAATTTATTCACAAATGGTTTTTAAATGCACATAAAAACAGTACTTATTTCAGTATGTATCGCAATAACCTTTTAAAGTGCGAATGCAATAAAAATATCTTACAGTTAATCCTAATGTTCATGAAAGAACCACAAAAATTGCAAGTTTTAACTTAGTTGTTTTTTAAGTAGTTATTTTTTCACGCGAAGATCTCTACAAAGTTGCTATTCTCTTTTCAGAATGACATCGTTTGAACCTGAGTTTCGAAATGAAAATCAGCTGCTTGCGTACAAAATATAAAAATGCATTGCAAAAGCCTAAGACGTACATTTACAATAACAACACTACAATTTTACTTTAAGTCGCGTTTTTCAGTTGACTGATGTAGGAGTGGGACAAGTAGTGTAATAAATGAAACACAAATATATTATTCGTCGTAAAAACTCATGTACATCTCGGCATCTGAAACAAAAATCCAACAAAACACATATACCTTGCTGCTGGTCACTATAATACAATAGAGACGTGACCTTTATTTTTGCAGCTAAATAATAATAAATTGGGATGTGTACCAGTCAACTGATTTTTTTTTTTTTATAGTTAGGCTTTTGCAATTAAAACGTACTTACATCAGTTTTGCCACTAATTTTTCGAATTTTTTACACTAACACTGCACTAAAAAGTCTCATCTACTTGCTGATCGACATCACAAAAGTGTTTGTTGGAATTGAAACCACTGTTGAACACCTTGGGGACAAAATCTTCGAAAATTTCTTCCAAAAATGTAAGTTTGTGCCGATGTAATCGGTGAAACATAAGCCAAATCGATAAAATGCTCGATGGAGCGAAAATGTCTTTAAATACAAAAAAGGACCAAGATGGTCTTTACGCACTACACTATGAGAAGCCAAAATAGTCTTTAAACACGAGATTGCGAAGGATTAAGATGGTATATAAACACAAGACTTCGAAGGACCATAATGTTGAGGACGAATGCTATTTCCGAATGGTTGAATCCGGTAGACATTTCCCCTTCATTCGAGGGTTCCAATATTGAGAGTTGTAACCCATAGACAATATTTTCACTGGTTCAAAGGAAAGGGTGTTGATTAAAAGACGTTCTAACTGTCTCGATTATATTACTGGGTATATTACCCCGGGTGCACAACTAATTATTAGCCGAACACGAAAAGAAACTTCGTTAATTACTCAGCTCCAACGCCACCGCGCCGACTTAACAGATTTGATACGCAACACGGGTGAATCGCACTCCCCTGGCCAACAATTACATTTTTTCCACGTAGGGACATACTGCACACATTGTCGCGGTTTTTTCACACTGCATCTACACAAGACACAAGACACCATTAATTCTCGTTTCTTCCGAGGACCTCAAAAGGCGGCTGCCATCTTGTCTCCGGCTTTTCTTCTCCACGACCCGTCGGTTTCACTCGTGCCCCTGTCGGGATTCATCGCACCATCGACCCGATCGACCCCGCAGGCAGAAATGTTAGAGATGGGAACTCGCTTTAAGAGGGAACGAATTGGAACTATCACTGGAGAAAAACAGTGTTATTGTTTTTCAACAATACTTGATTTTTATTTCTCAAGCGATTTAAATGAATTTTTTTTTTTCACATTTTACACAAAACTCTATATTATTTTTTTTTAATTCTGTTTTAATTTAACCATTTCAGAACGGATTTTTATTCCTGTTTTACGTGTTGTAATCATTAATATTATTTCAGTTCCTAACATTAGGAAGATTTTTAAGCAGTGTGTATTTTTTTTTTAGAATATTTCAAAATGTATTTAATATCTTGAAAAATGGGACATCTTGTTCCATTAGTCCGTTCTACCGGGACATTACAGCTCATCAGTCTTGAAAGTTGTAAAATAATAAACAAAAAAATATAAAAACTGTATTTTAGTAATTAATTTTACAATAAACAAAGATTTGTGATTACATATAATAAGGTGTAAAACATTTGTTACATAGTGGGACACCACATGCTCTACAGACTGATATTGCCCTTTTCGATATTGTTTTGTGAGCAACTAGTACACCTTCTCCGCTGTTGTTTAATAATAGGAATGTGATCTCCAATATTCAACATTGTTCTTTGCCTCTTCGAAGGTCGTCTAGATGTTGAACGTCTCTTTATACTCGCCTTAATTTTCCCATGTTCAATTAGGCCTTCTGCCAAAGACACCAAGAAATCCAAAAATGGTACCTTTTTGCATTTTACTTTATTATGGATATGTAGGAATTTACAACAGTCAACAACATTTTGTAAAAAACCTTTTCCCCCCATTTGGTAGACTTCCGATCAAAGTCGTAGAGACTAGTCAAATGGTCTGTCAAATCAACACCTCCCATATACTTGTTGTAAAAGGAAATGATCTCAGGGCATTCAAGAGAGGTTTTAACATCATTTTTCTGTGTTCTTTTAACCATGATCCCCGTGACAGTTGTTAATTGCCATGACTTTCTTTGTATCTTGCTATCTAGTTAAAGTTATCCCATCATTTGTACACAAGAATTTGACTTGACTTTTCTCGAGTTTTTCTCGACTTTTCCGTATATTTTTTCGGCTACTAATACAAGTCCCTACTGCTGCGTATGGTAATGTTTTCATCAACGTTACTGATGTAAAGAATCTATCAAAACAAACTACAACATCTGATTTTCTTAAGGAAGAGGTAAGCTTGCATACTACCCTTTCCCCTAGAGGCCTTCTTCTTTACCACTATATACATTTAGATCGGATACATAATATCCGGTTAGAGAGTCGCTTCTTACCCATAATTTGATGCCACGCTTGATGGGTTTTAGTGGCAAATATTGTTTCAAGCTGGATCTACCTTTCAATTTCGCCATGCTTTCGTCGATGAACTGGTAAATCGAATCCGTTCTAGATTTCTGATATGTCTATTGATAACACTCTTCTACGTAATAAATTTTTGTACAGTTTTGTGGTTTTTCGGGGTAATTAAAATACAATTTAGAAATTTGCAATTTGTACCGATCGCGCGACATTGCATTTTTAGTTGTAGTATTTCTCATAGAAGGATGTTTTGACCAATAGCAGTTCAAGCTTGGCAGCACATTATAAGCCATTATTAACATAACACCAGTTACCATCATAATTTCAGAGTAGTCAGTCAATTTCACTTTCTCTTTTTAGTTTTTCTTTCGATAATTTTTAGCCTCTCATTGGTGCATTGGGATATGAACATGTACAAACTTTTTGGGAATAACTGCAAAAACACTTCCAATTCTGTTGATTGGCTATTTATACAGTTCAGGAGGATTTCTGTATCCCTAGCAAGAGGTAGTTGAAATGGTGGAATATAATTTTGCGGAACTGAAGACCACATTATCCTGCTTGATACAGTTGAGGGCCTAGGCTGAGGACTTGTAGATGCAGTTTGAGGAAACACCATAATCGCTACTTGTATCTTCAGCTTCGACGAGTTTGTTATTTTCTGATTGAAGATCACCATCGCACTCAGACTCGGTTTCTGAACACGAGCTATACCAATCTGGGTCTTCATCACTACTATTTTGGTAAGGATCAGTATCACTTTCGGAGAAATCAAGATTTTCAGCAATTCTTTCAAGCTCAGCTTAAACTAGTGGTTTTTTTCTATTCATCCTGAAAGAAAAAACACATTCGTAGGTCTCGTAGGACAAATGATCCCACCAATAAAGCCTGTTGAGACATAACGTCCCACAAAAAAAAATCAGTTCGCATCAAGGAATACGTAAAATAAGTTCACACTATTATATAAAAGAAGGGTACTTATTTGGTTACACAGAATAAACAGTATATGATTGCCCTAAAAAAGGCTTAAAAACATTCAAAAATATCATGCGGCGTATAGTACGAAAAATTTGAGGTTATCTCGCTTTGTTTACAAACAACAAACTTTTAGATGACCACAGGCACTGAAAAGACTAAACTGGCATTTATATATACATAATTGGGATTTTATTTCCCAGCAGTCAAAATAAAATTTGATTTGGGATATATAGTCCGGTTAGTTGTTACGGGTTTATTGCATAATAATATTTGATTTATTAAAACAACGATTTGTAGTAAAAGACGAGATTTTGAAAGGAACAAATGTACTTACGACTATCAAGATGTGATGAATAATCCAAATTAATTTTCTTAGCAGTTTATTTAAAACAAATAAAATAATTTAATCCTCAGACGTCATTTAATAATAATAAAAACAAATAAAAACATTCCAAGTATGGTTATGTTTACATAAATAGTTCTAATGTATAGGGCACAGATCACTTAAGTATTCTTCTTCTAACTGGTTCTTCTTTTACCATTTACCAGTACTGTTTTTAATGCTGCTAAGCCCTTGACTTAAGTGGCTGCTTAACCGCTTGGATATGGGTCTTTATTTCTTCCATAATTTCTCTAGAGTGTTTATCTCTCTCTCTCTCGTTTTCTCTCTCTTGTTTCTGCTTCTTTTCCTGGCTAACCTAGAGACGTGCACGTGGTGCAATTTCGAATTTTCCGGATTTAATTAGCCTAAAAAGAATCAATTATTATTAGGATTAGTTACTTATATATCTAAGAATATATATACATACACTTTTGTGGATAACATTTTCCTATTTAATTTTAAAACAAACTTATAAGGCCCAACACCAACAGTGGTAAGTTATAGATAGAAACACATGTTTGAAACGAATGCATTAGCAATATATATATAGTATAACTGCTTTTTACCCAAGCTAACTGTACCTTATTATATTTTAGGTCTTTTTAGAACACCTCCCTCAGCTTTTACTTACCTAGCCATCTAAGCTATATCTCCCGGTAAAGTTATACATATATGCACTTCATAGGTTGCTTAAGTACCTGAAATTATTGAATCAGTGCCTATCAGATTAAGATAGTAAAGTTACTTACCAGTTCAATTTAGAGCCATCCAGAAAACCTGATGAGTGCCCTTCTTCATAACAAGTAAGATTAGTTTAGTTTATCAAGCATCCTGTCGGTGGTACCCAGTAAACCAATTAAAGGAATCAACTGGAGAAGTAAAAACATACTGTGTACAATTATAGTTTATTATTTGATTAATATTTATATGCAATATTAATTACTGTAAACCACAGTTAGTACTAACCTTGGGTAATCGATTGAATACTCATTGAATTTTATACCATTTAATATTCTTGATATTGTTCAACATAACTACAGATACTTTGTTTAATTGAAATATATTTCTGAAAGAACTCTTCTCAGTACGAATTTGTTTATTTAATTGTAACCTATCAATTAGCCGGGTAATTTAAGAAATAGTAAAGAACCTACACTGTTAACCCTCCCTTTCTTTAACAAAGGGGTTAATGAGAAGAAAATGGCTAACATAGTCTTGAAAGATTTTCCAAGATAAATATATATGTATTTTTAAATTACGCTCAATTTTAAAAAACTGGCTCCCCATTAATCTAAATAATGACATTATCTAATCATTCCCAAAATTTTTAATTTCTGCTTTTTTTTTATTAACGTGTAAAATTATTTTAAAAATCCATTTTTTAAGTAATTTTAAAAAAGTAAAAATTTGAAATATTAGGAATGATTACATAATGTCATTATCTAGATTTATCGAAAGCCAGTTTTTAAAAAAAATGGCCTAATTAAAAAATATATATTTTTATCTTGGCAGATCAGCTTTAATTAAAAAAAAAAAATAAGAATAAAAATTAATATAGAATTTCGCATAGAATGTGTAAACAAGATACATTTATCCAATTTTGACACATTAAAATGACTTTATCAATTCCATAACAACAATAACAAATAAAGTTTTATTCACTAGCAACTAAAAGAGTGAGTTAACTTTTAAGTCACTATTAGTTAACCTAATAATGTACCTATATTACTGTCGACAGCCAAATGTTGAAGTCGCTATTTAGGTATCGATATTAGCACTCTTTAGGCATGTGTGCATATATTAGGTCTTTTCCTTTGCATCGAAAGTGTAGCACTGAGCTACACCACTTCTGAAAATATCATTCCATTTATACAAATTGTATGGATGGAACGACATTTTCAGAAGTAACGTAGCTCAGTGCTACACTGTCGATGCAAAGGAAAAGACCTTATATGTAAAGCCAATATAATAAACAATGGAATCAGTCTAAAAGTTTTATTATAAAAATCAACTTGTAACAATAATTATGGAAACAATGAAAACAATAATACTTAATGGAAACTACAATGGAAATTATCTTTGCATAATTATTTTTTATAATCAAAATAAAAGTTACAGTTATTTAAATTATTAAACTGAAGCTTCATTTCGTTGTTTAATGGAATATTTAGTTGCTCTGAAACATTAGAAACTACGTTTGAATGGATGGGTCCGTTGTTAGAATCGATGTTTGTACCGATGGCGATGAGTTTATTGTTTAAATTGGAAATTTGTAATGTATTCTCCGATATATTATATTTATTATTGGCTACTGTCCCAGCTTTTTCAGGTGCACCTACTGCAACTTCATTACCCAATATTTTTCTTGAAATATCTATTTTATTTCTTATACACGGTTTAACATATCCTTCTGCAACTGAGTCAGAACGCCATCCTCCATGTCTTTTTAATATCGATAAATCGGCGCCTGCTTCCGCCAGCAAAGAGGCAGAGGATCGTCTAAAACTGTCCAGTATAGCCTCCCGCATTTTCTAAGCCAAGAAACTCTGCTATCTTCTGAGGCATTTTGGAAAATGTGTTGAGACCTACAGGCTGTACCGTGCATTTTTCATTTTTATAGTTTAGGAATAGTCGTGTATGTGGTACATTTTGCGAGCGCAATTTCCTATATTTCTGAAACACATCAATTGCATTGATATTATTGCTTCCATTGACCACAGTGAATATTCTTTCTTTGTAAGTTTTAGTGTCGGGAATTTTCACCACTAATACACTTTCTTTGTCGTCAACATTATTACTGGACATCGCTACCAGTTCGCAAATTCTGCAGCCTCCTGAAACTTCCATTATCAAAGCTACTTTAAGCAGTAAATACTTGTCATCAGGAACAGTATCTAAAAATTTTGCGACGTCTTCTCTGCTAAATACATTTGATTTCTTTGGTCTATATCCCACTGATTGATTCTTTAAAAATGCTTTCGCTTGATGAAATCTGAAAAAGTTACCTTTTATTAACTGAAACGTCTATTTTTTAATATAATTTAAAAACCTACTTGCTTATGTCTACATTTTCTTTAACGGACAACATCGTTGTCAAGTTGCGAATAATAGGACCATAATGACGAAGACTTCACATTTTTTGATTTTTCAAATATGTATGCCATTATTATCTTCTCGTTAACTCCTTTCCCCTGCTTTTTGTTTCGCCATTGGCAAAAAAGCATATACTCCTTCTCGTACAATGATTTAGATTTATTGGGTACTATTTTTGCTAAAGCCTCATTTGCTGCATTTAACGCTTCTTCTGAAACAAGTTCTTCGTTCACAAAATCTAAGATATTCATTTTTCCAAAATTTTAAACGAAAATTAACTCTTTCCCCGATGTTTTATATCGTAGATTTTAGTCAATAACAGTAATATTCAACTAACTATAAACAAAGTCTAAATAAACAAGCCCTGATAACGCCTAACGACCAGACTTAATATAAATAGCACCGACTACTTGTCAATTACATTGCCATAAATGGTTGTTAAATACAAAATTAAATTTAAAAAACACCTATATTTTGATCTAAAAATGTCAAAATTGGATAAAATATTGTATACGCCTCGTGAGTTAATTAATTTTTATTCGCTCGGAAGAAATTAAGATCGCTCGCTTAGCGGCTCGCGATCTAATTTCTTCTCGCGATTAAAAATTCATTTAACTCACTTGGTGTATAAATATCTATTATATCACTTGAGAAATAAAAATCAAGTAAAACATTGGAGAATAGATGCCTCTTAATAGGAAAAGAGTAGAAATTTGGAATTTAAATATAGTTAAGGTAATTATTGCATAATTATAAATATTGATATGAAAACATTATTTTAACTTACTTTAAAAGTAACCATAAAAGTATCCTTTAAAGTATCCGAAAAAAGTATCCGGATACTTGTATCCGAGTACTTTTGAGGTGAAAGTATCCTAAAAAGTATCCGGATACATTGTAAGTATCCGTATCCGATACTCGGATACTTTTTTCCTGTATCCGACCCAACTCTGGGGGTTACCTGCTCTTAATTTTACTTTTTTGATAAGAAAATAAGAAAAATTAATTGCAAATTAAGGGTGATTACCTAATGCAGCGCCTCTGATAATTAAGTTGTGTCTGTACTTACTTATGATATTATCTTCAAGAAGCATTTTCAACAGGCCTTTTACATATAAAGCATGGTTTCACCATATTATTAGAGATAAGAAATCTTAAATATACATTTACAACCCTTACAACGCTATAAAAAATTATATTTTCTCTAAAATACAAATAAAAAATTGATGTGTCAGAACTGGCGCTGTCAAACTTGGCAACGCTGATTAAATAAGCCAATTACAGGAGAAAGATTTCCCCCTCGGGGGGAGTAGATGTTGCTAACAAAATATAGCGCGAGGAAGGGGGGAAGACTCCTTCTAGTAGTAATTGCTCGAAGGTTGCCATAATGTTGCCATATCATAACCTGTCAAAACTCACTGGTTGCCGTTTTGTTTGGAATACCTAATTGTTATTAAAAACTCATACATCGAAAAAATTAAGGTGTATTCATAAATACAGGACCATAAAAAAGGAGAAATTTTTAAAAACAAATCGGCGATAACTCGTAAACGGGCTAATCAAAAATATCTAAAGTTATTATTTTAAATGTGGGTTTTAGTGCTTTTTAATAAAACTAATCTCTAAAATAATTAGAAAAGCCAATAATTGACCCCATTTAGAATTACATGTTAGTTTTTATGTCCCTTTTGACGAAGCAACGCCCGGAGTAGTTATATAGATTGCTCAAAGCGGGTCGATTTGCGAGCGACCATATTGCTTCGCAAGTGCTCAATAATCAGAATCGGTTTAGCAAAAATATATTTTAAAAGCCATTTTCAGTCTTTGGATATAGTAAAAAAAAATAATAACCTACATTGTTACTCTAAATCATAAGCTTATGTTTATTTACAAAAACATATATAATTATTCCATATTCTATGTCATTACCCATTGTCAGCCATTTTGTTTCGAATGACAAATTTTTTATGATAGCAACATTTTGCGCCCTTCTTAATATCGCTAAGTTAAAATTTGGTTAAAATTACGGAACGTTTATATGGTACGTTAATTTGCTTTCCTCACTACAGTAGAACGGTAAACGGTAAAGAAACACTACAGCATTGTTTAAAAAAAAAAAAATAATAATAATAATAATAGGCAGACTGCAATATAATGTAGTATCCTATTTTTGTCATCGAAAGGACGTGGTTTAACCAATAGCTCTCTTTATACATCTCACCTTCAAATATAATTAAGCGTCTCATCTTTATTATGCAGGTCGAGTTGGCTTGCATATTATATATCTCCTATGTTAGGATTTAACTTCTTTTAATTTTCCGTCTATTCACAAAAATGTTAAAATAAACGAACTTCAGTTTTGTGGGACATAAGACAAGCGGAGTTTGACATATGACGTACGTTATATCACATATGACAAGAGACCGAAGCGAATAGCGGAACGTAGCATAACTTCTCAATTTTTGTAGAAGGATTCTTCTACAATACTGCTTCTAGATTTCATGTGTCTATTACTGAAAAAAAGTCTATTAGTTTTATACTGAAGTTGATTTTACTTTTTTTTATTTAGCAATATATTTTAACTTGCTGTTGCTCGCAGCTTTGCTCATGGCTTTGCTCGCGACTTTGCTCGCATGTAGTCGAGTTATTATTATAAAAATACATGACTTCCTTTTTGATTATTTTTATTAGTTTTATTGATATTTATTAATTTTTATTCACATTTATTTATTTTTATTCATTTTTATTCATTTTTATTCATTTTTATTCATTTTTATTCATTTTTATTCATTTTTATTTATTTTTATTCATTTTTATTCATTTTTATTCATTTTTATTCATTTTTATTCATTTTTATTCATTTTTATTCATTTTTTCATTTTTATTCATTTTTATTCATTTTTATTCATTTTTATTCATTTTTATTCATTTTTATTCATTTTTATTCATTTTTATTCATTTTTATTCATTTTTATTCATTTTTATTCATTTTTATTCATTTTTATTCATTTTTATTCATTTTTATTCATTTTTATTCATTTTTATTCATTTTTATTCATTTTTATTCATTTTTATTCATTTTTATTCATTTTTATTCATTTTTATTCATTTTTATTCATTTTTATTCATTTTTATTCATTTTTATTCATTTTTATTCATTTTTATTCATTTTTATTCATTTTTATTCATTTTTATTCATTTTTATTCATTTTTATTCATTTTTATTCATTTTTATTCATTTTTATTCATTTTTATTCATTTTTATTCATTTTTATTCATTTTTATTCATTTTTATTCATTTTTATTCATTTTTATTCATTTTTATTCATTTTTATTCATTTTTATTCATTTTTATTCATTTTTATTCATTTTTATTCATTTTTATTCATTTTTATTCATTTTTATTCATTTTTATTCATTTTTATTCATTTTTATTCATTTTTATTCATTTTTATTCATTTTTATTCATTTTTATTCATTTTTATTCATTTTTATTCATTTTTATTCATTTTTATTCATTTTTATTCATTTTTATTCATTTTTATTCATTTTTATTCATTTTTATTCATTTTTATTCATTTTTATTCATTTTTAATTATTTTTTTTTTAATTTTAATTAATTTTTATAATACTACCATACAAAAATCTAAAAACCACAGAGAACGTCATTATTTATTTATGCTACAATTATAATTTTCAAGTTTCAACGTTCAAAAAATTTATATTTCTATACAAATTTTCACCCCTGTTTTTGCCCCTTAAATGATGAAAATCCAAAAACCATAAAACACATCATTATTGATTTCTAATTAGTAACTCTAATTAAAATTGTTATGTTTCAAACTATAAATAACAAAAAAATATATATATACTATTAAACAAATTTTCACAACCCATTTCCCCCCTTAAAATGTTAAAATGCAAAAACCATGAAACACTTCATTATTTATTTATGATGAGAACCTACAATTCGAATTTTCAAGTTCGTACCTTTAAAAAAAAATCGATATTTCCAAAAAACCTTTCACCTCCCTCGGTCCCCCCCCCCCCCCCCCTTAAAATATGAAAATCCCAAAACCCTAAAACACATTATTATTAATTTGTACTCATTAGCTGCAATTCCAATTTTCATGTTTCTAACTTCAAAGAGAAAAAAACTATACTTCCATATAAACTTTCACCCCCCGTTTGCTTTCCTTAAGATATAAAAATATAAAAACTCTAAAACACATTATTATTAATTTGCACTCGGAGCTGCAATTCCAATTTTCCTATTTCTAACTTCAAAAATCGATACTCCTATACAAACCTTCAACTTCCGTTTGCCCTCCTTAAAATGTAAAAATCCAAAAACCCTAAAACATGTCATCATTGATTTATGCTTAGTAGCTGTGATTCAAATATTCATGTTTCTAACTTCAAAGAGAACAAAAAAATCGATACTCTCATATAAACTTTCACCCCCCGTTTGTCCCCCTTAAAATGTGAAACTTCAAAAATCCTAAAACACGTCATTATTTATCTATGCTCAGTAGCTGTAATTCAAATTTTCATGTTCCTAACTTCAAAGAACAAAGACTTTCATAAAAAGTTCTCTATCCTTAAAGTTGAAATTTTTAAAAATCCTTGCTTAGTGAATGCTTACGTTATAAAATAAACCTGTGTTCCAAATTTCAGCTTTCTAGACTGAGTAGTGTTGGCTGTACGTTGATAGGTCAGTCAGTCAGTCAGAACAAACAATTTTATATGTATATAGGTTTTCCATTTATAGGAATATTTTAGATGACAATGTTTGAGAAATACTTTATATTATTACATTTATGTATCTTTCTATGTTTGTTTAATATAACATTTAAAAAATAGTTATGTTGATTATGGCTTGGGGGGGTAATTACCTCCATTACCCCTTCTTATCTACCTTGCCATTCACTCACTTTTAATAAATTGTTGTTTAGGCAACTCTGGCACTGAACCACTCTATAAAAGATTTGCCTATAAGTATCATGAAAGTTAAAAGAAATCTCTAGAAATTTTTAACAACCACAATCTGTGTGATCTACTGCCCTCCCTTATTTCCACATTGCGAGTAGGAAAACATCCTTTGCCTGATTCCTACTCGACTATAAAACATATCCGGCAAAATCGTAACAAAACATGTAGATACCGAAAATCTTTTATAATAATACAATTCCGCGTTATCAATGATACCCTACGAGCCATCCTCACACCCGAGTAATTCCATTCTTGTTTCCATACACAGTTATATTGTTGTATAATGCATGCACGCTACATTTGAGCATTATAAATAAGAAAAATGTAAAGCAGTAGTTGAGTAGTAATAAAAAACGTTTGGATCGTTTCCAGAAGCAAGAACGATTCTGGGTAGGAAGAGAACCGAAGTTTACAAATCAACTCATGCCTTGGACGTCTTGACAAGGTCCCTGTCAGAAACACTAAGGGTCAGCCAGGAATCCAGTTTAGCGATTATACGCAATGTGGTTAATTTGGATTTCTGGAGATGGCTTTGTATTCTAGGTTTGTATATTGTATCATTTTTTTATGAAAATAAATTACGAGGAGCAATTCCCAAATTCACGGAAAATGTAAAACAAATAGAATAGAAATAATTTATTTCAAATTTCAGTTGTATGGAAAACTTTAAGATAACTTGTACTCTGTTTTTTTTTTTTAATTTGAACTGAAGGTGGCTTCGGAAATTTGACATATTTTACTTTCTATAATACTACGATTGTTTACATTTACAATCTTTTTAAACGTACAAAATATCACTAATATATGACAACAAAATATGAGTTAGATAATTGATTTTAAACCAATTTCGGATATAAATGGATAATATATTATGAATATATTTGGAATGTTCTAAAAGAGGCTGTAAGATTTAATATTTCCATTAAGTCATATTAAGATAGAAAGTGTTAGTGATATGTGTGCTCTTTAAATAAAAGGGGGTGACTGAATCACAATTTATATAGATTATTATTGTAGTTCATTAACGAAGACGGGATTACACTATGTTCCAGAGGGTTCATCAAGATATAGTTTTTCACTAAGCTTTCCTTCATGTTAGTATTTTAGAAGTGTTACTCATGTATAATGCAAAATTTTTATTTTTATTGTTGCGCTGATTTTTGATATCTCAATTTATTTCAACTAAACTTTTACAACAATTTAATTATACAACCGATAACATTAACGTATAACTTCTATCATAAAATTCTTCCCCGACGGCAGGATCGCCGACTGATAAAGCTCGCTTTAACCTTCTAGAACCTTCCCGAAACGTCCAGAAGTTTCTTAACATAGAATGACATTCTCCCTTCTTCTTTTACTCGCATCTTTTTCAACCAGCACACTTCTCTTATAACCTTTAAATTATAGAACATTCAATTCTTATAAAGGTTTTATAGTTGTTTCAGAAATTCAATATTGACTCATAAATATAGCAAATAATGCAGTTTAGCTGTTGAAAACAAAATAGCACCATAATATTGTTATATAAATATTCTTACAGCATATTTATTATATTTTATAAAATTTTCTTATAAGAGATACTCAGTATTTCTTAACAACAACATCAACAACTATAAGTCGTATTTTTAACACCAATTTCTTTTTTAAGGCTTTTTGATTTATAACGGTTTTATATTTGTCTTTAGTAACATTTTAAAGATAAGTATAAATATAAAAACGTGCAAATTTATAAAGCATGCTGTTTGATATAACAATAAGATACATTGATTATATATTCAACACTTATAAGGGAAGTCGCTTTATTTTCTTGTTAAGGCAATTTGTACAAAATTGTTTCAACAAACATAAAATACTCTCATTGCCACTACAAAGAACTATATTTAAGAGAGCAAACATAGCAATTACATAGTATTCTTTAAATGTCTTTATTACTGCTGTATTAGTAACACTTAAAAAACATCAATGAGGTAAAATGCTCTCAAAGAACTCAGAAATATTCCTGCCGCTGCTTTAATAGAGCCAATTTAAAACATTTCATTATTTCTATTTTAACACGTTATTGGCTTGTTGGTGTTTGAATTAACAAAATGGACATCTCACGCTGGAAAAAGATTTAAAAAAAGAGGCGCATTTCGAAGAAAATTATAAACATGCAAATAAACACATTGAAATTCCAACTATCCTGGTACTATATTTTTTCAACTTTATAATTTGGCAAAATGCGTCTAAGTTATTTTACATTTGATTCGTCGTGGTTTATTCCTCTAGAGTAATATTTTGACTATAATAGAAACTATTAGTTCTTAAAGTCTGGTAATTATATTAAATTATGTTAAATAGTACAGAATTAGGTATACCCTCATAGACAATTTGCAATAAATTCTTGTAAATTATGGAAAAGTTAGACAAATTGCTTTGTTGTTGCTGTTTTTAAAGCCTAAATGTTTTATAAATGCTTTTGGTGCAACTAAAACTTTGGCCATATTTGAAATATAAAATACATGAAGGTCAAAAATAAAAAAAAAATTGTGAAATAATGTGTAAACACCAGATACTAAATTATTGCTTATTAGTAAGAATAATTTATCTAATGTTCCATTTATTAATACAATTTTACTTTCTTACATAAAAAAATATTTTTTATTTTTAACGTTCAATTGAATGTTAAGGGTGGGGACGTGAAAAAATCGCCATTAAATAGTATAGACTTTCACATTAAAGTAAACCTCAATGTACCATTTGTATCTGGGTTAAACGATAAGGTAATATATTTTTCTACTTTTTTGTCATGTCTCATAACTAAAGTATATTGCATAACTCTAAATTTGTCTTTAAAATACAATTTGAATCTGCTTTAATAAATCCTTGTAAGTATCTACAAATAAGAATTATTATATTTTGCGTCACTTAAAAAAAGAATTTATAAGGGAACTAAAACACTTTTTTGATTTATAATTTGGTGCCCAATTTAAGCTCACAAGAGTCGTATAAAGCCTGTAAAAATATCTGCAATTAAAATTCTGTCTCATTTTCATATAAACATTTGCTTTAATAATATTCTTACAGCTTTTATAAACCCATCATGTGCTACTTGGATTACTTATGACGATCGCAGCACACTTTTATTCCTACGTTTCCTGTAACAGCCGCAGGCTACGGCAGGGTGCTGGATAACATTGCTACCTCCTTTCTAGTTATTCGTTTCGAATAACTTGTTAACTGGGACCCGGTTGAAGCTAACTGGGAGGATCTGGACCATGATATGGCGCTAACTTTCCAATGTGAGCTACCGTGGGTTTACTTTCCGCTAACAGCTGAATCAGATCGTTGTTCTTTCTTAAGGCGGTGCTTTTGTTCCGTTGCAGTTTCCGACAAGGTGTTTCTACGCTCTGGGGATTGCATAGGCTTACTGAGTCCTCTCTCAAAATGTATTTCTGTGGCACGCAAGTCGGTTCTAGCTTTTGCTTTATCGCTGTTGGCATTTAGACGTTCCCAAACGAATCCCCAGACCTTTGGCATGCCATTACAAACATCATATTTTTTACACCAATCCTCTACATCCCGTCGGCAATTGACCCAATAAAATCTTTCCAGAACTCGTGCCTTTTAGTACCAAAATATCCTCCCGAACGGCTACTATGAAGCTCTGACATGTGATTTCGACAACCAATTGGCGGACTATATGTACTCCATCGGGGCTTTCCCACTTCCGGTACAATAGGCCATTGTAAAGCAACAGGGAATCCCACTGAGTCCAGTGCCCTTTAACAGCTCCACTCTATTTTCCAAGTAGGTGTGACTTTATTTTTAAGCCATTCTCGGACAATCCTCAAATCATTGTCTTTCTTCTGTCCTTTATCAGGCTTTCTAGGGCAATTTATTTTTCGTCGTCTTTGGCTTGATAGTGGTTGTCCGAAGAGTAACTTTATCAGCCGGTTCCTCTCGTTCTTTAAGCCGTTTACTGTAACGGCATTGTGATTCTAAACAGGGTCGCCTGGAGAGAATTTCTGCGTTACTATGGAGACGGCCTCATCGATGCTCTTCTTTCTGGGTATTGCTATAAAGCCGGCTAGGTGTGGGTGATCGGCTTCTCCGGGACACATAGCTGCAGTAATTATTTCTTGTTGTACTTCGTGAAGGGCTTTGGAAGATTGATTTTCCCCAACAAACAATAAATTGCCGGGATATTACTGGCCTTTTGCTGTAATTGAAGGGAAAATGATTGCGAGAATTAAAAGATAAAAGCCTGCTTTTGACCTTTCGATAGTGGCCCAGCATTATGTTGCTTGATGATGGCTTTATGAAGGGTAAGTAACTGTATTAGATAAATGGATTGTAAAAGTCAAAAGGCTTTTAACTGCCGCAGACCCAACTCCAATAGTCCAGGAGGGCTCCGTCCCGCGTTCATAGGTGGAGACACCGATGATCGCTTGTTACATACTCAACGAGTGGATATGTACTATGAGGCCAGTCTCTCATTGCTGGTATTCACTATTCAGTATTCATTGTAATTTTTTACTTTCACATGTAAATTTAGAATATTTTAATAATAATTTTTTTGAAGAAGACAATTTTTCTTTATTAATATATTATATAGCTGAATTAAATAAAATCTCTACAATATTCTACATTGAAATGCCTTCTGTTTCTATATAGAATGTATAGTTCAAACGGTACTACTGGTCAAAGAGGCACCATCGAATATCTTGTCTGATCATGTGCCTGACACATGGCCTTAATTAATATGGTAAAATATATTTTATTTCTAGATGTTAAAGAGGAAATGAAGGTCCATTAATTATGGCAAAGTGACTTTGGCCCGACTGTCGGCCGTAGTGACCTATATATGCATGATTTTTAATTAAAAAAGTCAGTTATTGGGCCTTTAATTCACACAAAATGTTTATTGGGTTGTGACTTTCTGTCCTCATTCCCTATTTCTCGATTTATAGAACGAGCCCTGCTTCTACAGGTTCGTTGAAGGTGCCCTATTCTTCCGCAATTGAAACACCTCCTGATTCCATTTTAGCTGTTTCCTTAAATATTTTGCAGGATATTTAAGATTTGTGAGAGGGTAGGTTGGGTAATAGTAATATTATTGTCCTCTTCACGTTCCTGGAATCTAATTTTTGCGCGAGAAGATCTGGATATGAGTGTTACTGCTTCATATTCAATGTTACGATGCTTTTTGATATCTCAATTTATTTCAACTCAACTTTTACAATAATTCAACTATACAACTGATAACAATAAAGTATAAAATCTATCAAAAAACGATCGCCGACTTATCTAGTTCGTTTAACCTTCTAGAAACTTCCCGAAACGTCCAGATATTTCTTATGACAACCTTAGATATGACAACCGCAGCACACTGTAGGATGATGGGTAACATTCTTTTTTTTAATTTTTACGCTTCCTATAACAGCCGCAGGCTACTGCAAGGTGCTGGGTAACAGTATTATACCTCTTAGGGTCGATCTTTTCATCTCTGAGTAAAGTTACTTGACAGATTAACAAACAACTTCCATATAATTTAATCAGCAAGTAGTTACTTTCAACTTAACTGAGAGGTGAAAAGACTGGCCCTAATTGCTTATCAATTAACTTTTAATATATACTATACAGGGTGTCCCATTTGTGCGTAATTGCTCCATATATTAATTTGTGTTATAGATACGCAAATAAAAGTTATATGGATTTGAAAAAGACATTTTAAAAATATTTTTAAATATACAGGGTGTTATGTTTTTTTCATGACATAAAAACGTATAATTTATAAATGAAACACTCTGTATTTTATTTCAATTTTATAACCGTCTGATAATACTGTATTCAACCCTTGAAGGCTTTTAAAAAATATTACAGGTTTGCCAAACAATTACATTTTTTGTGTAATTAGGAAATGATGCAGACACCGAATTAAATTATCATAATTGAGATAGGTTAGCAATGATTTCAAAATTGTTTAAAATACACACTTATAAGATACCGAGCGAACGAATAGTGGTGATAGAACTGGTTTGTTTTATACAAATTGTCTAGAAACGTATCTTAAATATGTCTAATTTTGAGTTCAATTTACTCAATTTTTTCAAATACAATACTCTGTATATTAATTGAGCATAAAATTCTTTATAAATTTACCTATCCAACAATAGCAACAGGTTAGCCAATTATAAATACATAGGGTGTCCCATCAATGCGTAATTGATCGATAGCTGTTTTATTATTGGAAATACGAAGAAATTTTTAATATAAAAGTTGTATAACTATACTTAAACATTATTTTAAAATATACAGGCTAGTTCATAAACGAGAGGCTGACCATACTTATACTTTTTTAAAGCAAAACACTCCCTAGATAATTTTATATATTTTATTGTTTTTATATCGTCAAAGAATTTTAATAACTTTCATTTATTTAATATGTTATATGTCAAAACTTAAATTTACGATTATCTTAAGTTTTTAAATGGAATAATAATTACCCTGTATATTATACCACTAATTAATTAAATAATTATTTTAATTTTTTTTGCGTTCCTTATACCAAAACACACTTTTGTTACGTCAGAAGAATAAAAAATAATTATTTATTTTGGAAAAATGGGTTAACAAAAATTTTGGGTGTTTGTTTTTGTCACAAAGTTTTACCTGTAATTATCTTGATGTTTTACACTACGTACCTAAAGCTATTGATGATAATAAGAACACAAAAATTTTTTGTTTTCAGAAGAATTAGGTTGAAAATAGAACAAAATCTTAAGAAAAAAAGCGATTGCGTATAGGCAATGCCAAACAAAATAAAAAAATGTATTTATAAATTGGTTTTAGGTATAACATACAGGGTATTGCATTTGAAAAATTTCGTTTTTAGGCATACATAATAACAAATAAATGAAAATAGAAAATATTATAGAAATTTTAAGTCTATTAAAATTGTTTAATGATGTGAAAACAAACAAATCTGTTATTCAGATTGTTCAGTCTAAAAAAGTATAAATTTGGTTCGCCACTTATTTATCGACTACCCTATATATTTAAGAATAATTGTAAAATATCCTAAAATTTCTTTGTATCTCCAATAATAAAACGGCTGTCGATCATATACGCACTGATTGGATACCCTGTATATGTATTATTGGCTAACCTGTTGCTATCGTTGGATAGATAAATTTATAAGGAATTTAAAAAGAATGAGTAAATTAAACTTAAAGTTAGCTATATTTAAGATGTGTTTCAAGACACTCTGTATAAAAACAACCAGTTTTATCACCACTGTTCGTTAGATTGGTATCTTATAAGTCTGTATTTAAAACAATTTTAAAATCATTGCTAACCTGCCTAAATTATGATAATTTAATTTGGGGTCTGCGTTCTTCTAAAATTTCACAAAATTTATAAATGCTTGGCAACTATTTTTCAATATATTTTAGCGTTGAATAATACATTAATAATAATAGTAATAATACTCTCTCTAATTCACCTCTTTACTAGTGAATTTCAACCCCTGAAGCCGACTGAGCGACTGTGTAGGGGAAGGGACGGCTATTATTATTTGCCGTGGCGCTCCGGGGCGACTTAATGATGATTAATGGCACCATTTAACCTACAGGTGAGGAAAACCCGGAAAACCTCACCCGCCATCATCGAGATGGTAACGCATGGCGATACAGTATTAATAGATCATTATAAAACTGAAATAAAATACCAGGTGTTTTATTTAGAAAATATACATTATTATTTTTCAGGCAAAAGCGTAACATTCCGTATATCCAAAAATATTCTTAAAATATGCCTTTATTAAAATCTATATAACTCTTATTTGTAAACCTGTTTGTGTGTGAGCAATTACGACTAATGAAACACCCTGTATAGCATTATTAAGCGTTTTTGTAAAACTACATTATTTAATAATATGGTTATTGTCAAACAACATTGTGTTTCCTATAGAATACTTAAAAAGTATGACTACTACTAGGTACTATTAGCTAATTATATAGAGACAGATTGTTCGTGAGGATGAAAATTCTAAATTTTCTGATATACTTATGTTCTTTAAAAAAATTATTTTAGAATGGATCATCGTATTTCACATTAGCAAAATTCGAAAACAAGTTATATTAACCAGTTTAATTTACTTTTATCTATCGGTGAAAGTTTTAGCTCAAAAATAATATATCTGTATATATA
Organism: Psylliodes chrysocephalus; assembly: GCA_927349885.1. Lineage (NCBI taxonomy): Eukaryota > Metazoa > Arthropoda > Insecta > Coleoptera > Chrysomelidae > Psylliodes > Psylliodes chrysocephalus. The sequence continues at coordinate 30,140,546 of OV651815.1, read as the reverse complement.
TTTTCGCTCGACGGAGTGCGTCATCGATTAGAGCTCTGCTTTTGAGGTAATCATTGATTTATGGTCGAGTTTTTAAAACGAAAACAATCCTTGACATCAAGTTCACTATAATGCACTTATTCAGACTTGTTGTTTGCCTTAATATTATTTTTATCGATAAAAATGTCAAGAGGAAAAATTATGAAGTCTGATATAGACAGGCCCAGCGACTTTGTCTTGTTTAATTTTACAAAATACGATTTTTATTTTAGTAGCTTTATTTAGGTTCTATTATACAGGTTGTTTCAAAAGGTGAGTCATTATTTGTAACGTGTATTTATTTGGAAAAAGGTAAGTCAGATTTAGCGATATAATATAGAAATTTCAAAACACTTGTCTATTTCTATATAAGCAGCCGCATATCCATGATATTGCCGTTGCCCTAATAAGAAAAGTATCTAATCAAGAAATGTGAATAAAAAATAAGCGATTGGTATTACATAATATTCTTTAGAAATTCTTACAATCTTTTTAAATTTTCCCTTTTAACACTTTCGCTGCCAACTACATGCTCTGGCCAGTCTGTAAGAACATTTAGAAGTTGGAATGTTTATTAATGTCATGGGCCATATAGAATCGAACAAATCATAGTTATGCAGGTGAATAGCTGTTATGTATACAAGGTTGTTATAATTGAGGACAATAGTTAACTCAAAAAGGGAAAAGACTATAGACCTCTATAGGATGTCAAATACTGTCAAAGAAGTATATTACCGGGCCGCTAGCTGATGATGTACCTACATATTCATTTATCGATCACTATGAAGCACTTCTTGGATGGGTGACCGAAGACTATTAGTTCTCGGGAGCCCATCTAGAGAGTGGAATAAATCGGAAGAAGTAGAGTATCCAAATAGTGGTATACAATAAGCCAATGAAGCTGCATTGTCACCATGCTAATATCCTGTAGGGGGGGCATTTAAGGCGGGGAGTCGGAAACAATCAAGACTGGTTCAAAAGGATGCCTGAAAATCTTCGTCGTAGTTTTTTATATACAGGATGTCCCATTAGTGCGTAATTGCTTAATATTTTAATTTGCAAACACGTTTTGAATAAATGTTATGTGTATTTGAAAAACATATTTGAAAATATGTTTGGATATATGGGGTGTTACGCTTTTGCCTGGAAAACTAAAATGTGTTTTTAAATAGAACTGTATTTTATTTCAGCTCTGCAGTGAAATGGTAATACTGTATTTAACACTAGGATAAAAAAAATTATATGGTTGCAAATAATTTTTTTTCTGAAATCAAAGAATAATGCAGACCCAAAATAAAATAATTATAAATTATAAAGGCATATGATTTTAAAATTGTTTAAAATAAAGACTTATAAGGACCAAGCTGTTATGATAGAACTGGTTCATTTTATACAGTATGCTAAATATGGCTCAACCAATTTACAATTTTTTTTTTCAATACCTTGGAGCATTAAATACGTTATGAATTTACCCATTCAACGATACCAACATGTTAGCCTATTATACATATTATACAAGGTGCCTCATCAGTGCGTAATTGATCGGTAGCTGTTTTATTATTGAAGATACGAAGAAATGTTTAATACAAAAGTTGTATGACCATATTTTACAATTATTCTTAAATATACAGAAAAGTTCATAAATAAGAGGTGAACCAAACACCCTGCATAGCAAATTTAATTGTTTTCACATCGTCAAACAATTTTAATACACTTAACGTTTCTAAAAATGGTTTGCATTTTTATTCATTTGCTATGTTGTATATATAGAGTTTTCCCAAACACAATATTCCGATTTTCTCATTTTTCTTTTTTAAATGGGATACCCTGTATTGTTTGACATTCGTTACACCAAAACTGATTTTTTAAGTTTATTCACAATGGTTTATACTACTTGTAACGTCGAAGGAATAGAAAACCATTTAATAATTCTGATAAATGGGTTATCAAAAATTACATTATCATTTTACCCTAAATAAATCCATATTTTTAAAAGCCAATTAGAAAAATGTGAATAAATTATGTCAGTTTTCATGGTAAAACCGTCAAAATCTTGAGAAAAAATTCGTTTGGGAATAACATGCCAAACAAAATAAAAAAAAAAATAAGCAAATTAATTTATAAATAATTGATCGTGTAACATACAGGATATTGTATTTAAAAAAATTAAGAATATCGTAACCTTAAGTTTAGACACACCCCAAATATTAAATGAAAATGTAAAACATTTTTAGGGACGTTCAGTCTATTAATATTATAAAACGATGTACAAACAACCAAATCTGTGAGTTGCAACTACCTACAGTGTATTTCGTTTAAAAACATATATGTTTGGTTCTCCCCTTATTTATAGACTACCACGTAGTGTAAGTGTAAAAAAGGTTGTACAACTTTTATATTGAACATTTCTTCGTATTTCCAATAACTATACAGCTATCGATCAATTACGCAGTGATGGGGCACCCTGTATCACGCGATAGATAATTAGATTTAAATGTAATAAACAAACGCTCTAGACGTAATAAAAATGACAATAACAAGTTAAAAGTTTATACTTTTTGCGTTTGACTTTTAAGACCAGAAATCAACCTAAATTTGAAATATAATAAAAAATTACACAAACTAATCAATTTTATATTCACGCTAGCATAAAAAAATGGATAAATCGGTAAACTTTTACTGAACCAACTGAACTGAATCGTCATCTGGCTTCACATAACACATACTTTCGAACATCTTATTTCAAATCGAGATGTAAAAAATGTAATTAGACAGCTACATCTCGGATAAACAAACGCAGATGCAGATGTAGTAGAAAGATGTGTCCGATGTAAAAAATATATCGGATGTGGATATTAAAACGCAGCATATCAGAGACAACCAATGAAGTGGAGAGGGGTCTAATGATAACTGTCCATTTACGTGAGTAAAAGTTGAAAGTTGAATCATGCATAATTTCTACACTTATCATGGATACGCAAACGGTACTTTATCATTCTACCCTCTCTACTTCTTTGGAGACAACCCAGCGAGACGTTTAACTCAATGTATTTTTTTTGTTTTGCAAAAGTTGTTTTGGCGATTGTAATCCCAACCAGTATATCATGACGCCACTAGTCAATTTTCTTCTTTACTTAATGCCTCTTAATGGCTAATAGAGGGAAAATTTAAAAATGTTGTATGGCGGGAAATTTAATCATGGATTCAGAAATAGTTTTTTTATACCAATTTACAGGAGGAACAAAAACAAATGTTTCACTATATATTGAAAAATGTAACTTTTAATAACATTAAATTTTTTATCATAGAAATAATTAATTTCAATGAAGGAAGTTTTAATCATAGTTTAATATACGCAGTGAACATAGTTTTTATTACTCTTGTATATTTTGCTAAAAAAAAAAAAACCTAGAAAATTCTAGTGATTATTAATATTTAAACTTGGAAAATAATACAACTCTTTTTCTATAAATTTTATTTTCCTAAGGCACAGAAAAACAAACTACAAGTGCTATGTTTAGCTCTTGCTCTTGCTTTTTACTAGATGCTGTTCTTTTAGTACATTTACTTCCCCGCTATCGGATCTGCTCCAGCGTTGCCAACTCTACGTCTTTTTACGTAGATCTACGTATTTTAGACCTTTTCTGCGCATCTACGAACTTCAGTCCCACAATCTACGTATTTTTTTTTCATGGTCCAATGGTCCAAAGCAAAATAACATAACTTATTTATATTATTATACTGAAGAAGCATATTTTCCGTGGCGCCCCTGTCTGCGGGACAAATTATGTAGCGCGAACGCGTAAAACTAGTTAACCGAATAACCAAAACCAAAGAGTCCAAAGACAAAACGTTTCGCTTCGCCGCGCCGTACCCTAAAAAGAAGTGTAACTTAACCTACAAATATTTCGATTCGAATTTAACAAAGGAGTGGTTTGTTTCTACCTTGTTTGATTTGTTTGATTTAACACTATTTCATGTAAGTAACAATGTACCCCGGAACACATTCAATTTTTTAATAAATATATGTATAAATTTAATTTGCCTGAAAATAATAAAAATTGACTCTTTTTCTCCCTTTCTCTCTCTTTTTCTCTCTATTTTTCTACCTTCCTCTCTTTTTCTCTCTTTCTTTCACTTTTTCTCCCTTTCTCTCTTTTTCGCCCCTTCTCTCTCTTTTCCTTCTTCATTTCACTCATAAATAAAAAGTACGTAGATCTACGAACTTTTCATATGAAAATTTTACTAAATCTACGTAATTTTCTAGTCTAGCCTACGTCTTTTTCAAAATCCGAGTTGGCAACACTGATCTGCTCTGTAGTCTTTTGACACAGAGCGATAAGGTCTGTTTATTCCATAATAAATTCCAGAGCTTTAGGAGTAAATAATAATTTTGTGACAAATTACAAAGAAATGAAGTTACAGTTGTTATTTAATTGAAAATTATTACAAAACCAAGAAAAATAGAAACAAGATGGTACACATTCATAATATATTTAAAAAAAATTGAACAAATATTTTATTAAGTAAAGGTTGTGATTGTTTATTTTAAAAACACACAAACGCACGCACACACTCACACAGATCTATAAGGCCCGAGTCGGGTAAGTTCGCATCCTGTAAAAAAAGGATTGAAACCTGCTAGACCTATTCATCATCAAAATCCTATTTCGTCCACCCCCCGCTAACTCCTCTTAAGGTCATCAAGATCAATAGATTTATATACCATGCTTTCTAAAAAGGGCATGAAGGATGACATAATATCATCATTCAAACAGGACGTTGCTGAAGGCTTGCCCCTGTTATGTCGTCTGTTTGTGTATCTTGTACGTATGCTTTTTGTTGTTTCCCCAGTCATGTAAAAGTTCTCCCAATCTCCTAATTCGGTAACTAGGTGGACCTTTTTAAGACCAATTTAAGATCTTTTTTTTCATCCAAGCACTATTTGCTCTATGGTCACGTGACTAAGAAATCTATTCGATCTGCTTTGCAGCAGGAGGTACTTTTCAAACAAAGCAAATAATAATATTAATAATAATTTTTTTATATAGTTATTGTTTGTCCTTGTCCCTTACCTGTCTCTTACACCACCATCTTCTAAAAAAGTTATAGCAGTTCTTACTGAGATTACTGATTGTGCTGCAAGATAAATGAACTTTTCTTAAAATTGAGCTTTCTCTAAAACCCAAAACCGGCCTGATATCCCCAAATAAATTTTCCAATGTATCCTGATTTTAGATTCTGGGTTTTAGTGATTTAATTTTTTTTGTTCTTTTAAATAACTCTACAAGGCATATGTAAGAAATTGCCAATCTCTAACTATTTCAAAATCCTTTGCCAATAGTACATGTGCAAACATTTTTTACTCAGCATACATTTTACTTATTTTCTAGTAGGTATAAAGTTTGTGCTTCTATTAAAGCTGTCGAGACATTCATCTACCTACTTGATGAACAAAAGTAGCTGTAACAATTCACTTAAAATTATTATAATCGAATTAAATTACCGGTTTTGAGCTTACATTAAATTGTAATTAGATGAAACAAAATAGATTCTATGTATTTTGAGGTGATCTTTTCGAAAAAAGGCAAAACAAAATGTAGCAATTTTTCGAAAGTGCCGAAATTTTGGATTTTGTCAATTTTTGAATTTTGCGCATGCGCATGTCGCGAATAAATTAATATTTTAAAACACAGTTTACGACATTTAAAATCTTAGAAAAAAATGCTAATTTTTATATCTCCTGAGAAATTTTGATACGATGCACCGTTATCGCGGTATGGACGATTGAAATTTGTTTAGTATTTTGAGGCGGCGAAGGTCGAAAAATTGAATTTGTTAAATGTTCAAACACTAAATTCTTCATAACTTTGGTAAAAATTAAGATATTTGAAGAATCAAAAATTCGTTTTGAACTTAAGAGATGTGACTATTGATTCCCAGAAGGGGGCAAGAGAAATTCCAAAATTGGACATATGGCGAAAGGGCAAAATGTACCGCAAGCCTAATTTCATTGTTTGCCTATAAGGCCAAACTATTTAAATTTTTTTAATTCCACTTATACAGCTAACTCTTAAAAACGAAATCTTTTAAATGTGTGAATTTTACCGAAATCGGATTATAATTGGCCAAGATATCAAACAATTTAACAAATTTTTTTACCTAAAAAAAAAACTAAATTTTTTTTCGAAAGTTTGAAGTGGCACATAAATGCCAAAAATGCACCCAATGACTCAAAACTTTTTTTTTGTTACTCTATTATGTCTAAAATACGATTACATTACGGAAAATTCTGCAAACATATTTTATCTATTTTTTTGACCACTCTTCATTGAGTGACGACCAAAAAACACGGTTTTTGAGAAAAGTTGCCTAAAATTAACGATTTTCAGTTTTTTGGTCTGAAAATTGAGCAAACCCAAATCTGATGTCTTCTGAATATTTATACAAAGTTTAAAGTGTGTATGTTTCTTCTAAGTTGTAGAATTCTCCCGACAAAAGTCCCATACACGCGCTCCGCGGGATCCAAAACTCGTGCATTTCTGTAATATGATTTTTTTGTGATTTCCAGTTTTAAATTTCTTACATACCTAAATTTATTAGGCCTAAAATTTATTAAATTGTATTTTACTGACTTGTTATAAGACGTTTCTTGAGTTTTGTGCAAAAAAAAGAATTACCGCAAAATTAGCCGGACGTCGTATCAAGGATAGCCATGGTCTCGGCGTTCGCTATCCGACAAGTTTAAACTTGAAACGGTCATATTATTACAAATTGAATCGGTTGATAGTGTTCATCGGCATAGATTTTTAATAACCGTGTTCAGCAAGCTCTGTGTACACGTGGTTTTCCGGACTTCTTCAGCAATTTATTGAGTAAGTACGTTCCTAAATTAAGAAAATTCTATCACAGTGCTATACTTTTTTTGTTTCCAGGTTGCAATAGCTGGCCTGTGTTTATTATGTCATCAGAAACTTGCAGAAGGTGAACTTACCCCAATTAGACCGACAGGATTGAAAGGTCAGCAAAGAGAGAGGGGATGATTTTTTCAGTTCTTTAGAACCAAGTTTTATATTGCATGAGAGGTGTCGCAAACATTACGTAGCTGGACGTTACGAAAAAGAGTTTATTTATAAAACCTGGGATTGGCATAAAAGGGCCGCGATTGACAATGCCAAAAAAAGAAGGATGGAGCATCAGCCGAGAAGAAAACCAGATGTTAGAGAACCAAAAACAATCTTATCACCAAGTTGGAGTTAGTTTCTTCAAATATATTTTTTGTTAGATGTTTTCGGAAAACCCGGAGAAAATCATGGGAAAAAAATTTAAAAAAATTTACGCCTTCCGGTTTCCTGCGAATTCCCGAAAAATTATGGCAGATTTCGCCGCGAGACTTATTATATTTGAGAGCCCACAAAAAAATACGCAACTTCTCTCATGGGCACATATGTCTAACATTTATAATTTCGCCACAAATTCATCGCAAATTTCATGTTCATGATTCTGATCAAAGAAACGAAAAAACAACTTTTTAGTAAAAGCACTTCTGGCGGCGAGAAATTCGCCATTAAAACTACCTGTGCAATGAAATTCCAAACTATTTTTGCCTCCTCTTTCGATTGGTGCATTTATTTTTACTATCAGAATGATACTTGCCCAGATAATTAGCATTTTTACCATGGAAAATTCCGGAAAAACCGGTTTTTCCTAATTTAAAAAAATTTGAAAAACAGCTACATTATTTTTTTCTTTTTTCAGAAAGATCACATCAAAATATAAAAGGTCCACTTTGTTTCATCCAATTATAAATTAATGTAAGCTCGAAGTGGCTTTTTTTCGTTATAGTCATTTTGTAATATAATATTAAATACAGACGTTATACAGTAGTTGTTGATTTTCTTAATACATTGGAAATTATCTAGAAAGTAATGTGTACAAAAACGATAAGACACTTGTTCTTAAAATATAAGCAGCTAGGTTGACCCATGGCATATTTCAGTTTTGGGTCCATATGATGTCCCTTTGTTTTATGAATGCTCCTATAAATTAACGAACACTTGGATTCTATGTCATAGTTCTTTCTGATTGCACTTAATTTTGCTTGCAATACAGCATATTGGTGCGAAGGAACTTTAATTTCAATATTTTGTTTTCTAAAGAGAGATGCTGTACATTTAAGTTCCTAAATGGGGTAGACAATATATTGGTTCCAGAAACTGCTTCATGCAAATACTAATATGCGAAAATAAACACTACCACTCCCCCCATCCCCCCTCCCCCAAACAAGTTAAACAACAAAATCAGGCTCACAGGAATAAACGGGGACACAAATTTAATTATTTTAATAAAATGCACACTTTCATAATCATAATATTCATAACACTCTCAGTTGTCAGTTCTAGTCTATACGTCACACGTGGCCAACGTCAAAAAACCAGCAATATCAGCGACCTCTTCCACTGGTTGGAGTTTTATTGAAGGATGATAAATATATGTACATATCAATGTAAAAGAGAAAGAAAATCATATATGCAATTTAAATGGACTACCGAACAAATTTTCCTATTAAGTTACACGTATCCTGGTATTATTAATATTTTTGAGAAACATGTATCGCTTGTGTTAAGAATTACCTGAAAGTTAATGAATTGACGTTCAGATATTAATTAGCTATTGTTAGAAGCAGATGGCATTTTAATAATAACCTACATGTTCTCAATTTGTCGGAATATTTTTTTTTATTTAAGTTCAATGATCATTCTATACCACGGTTTCCGATTTCTTTGATTCTTTGTTCGAAAGGGGAATCTCAGGGGAAGTCCCATATAAGTTTGCTCAAGATCTAATAATGGATCCTATGAGAAAATTATCAAACTTTTTAAATATTTTCAGCAATAATTCTTTACAACGTTGTTTAATTTCCAGGTTTCTTTTTTTTTGTTAGAGAAGGGATTCCTCAGGGGTGGTCTCATTACAATTGGTCAGGATTTGATGATGGAATCTATTAGAAAATAAAAAAAAAAAACTTTTAATGGCATGTGCACGGTTTTTTAAAATTACTTTTATATTAATTTCTACCTTATAATTTTTAATAGATAAATATGCAGATAAATAAGGTACCTATAATATGCCACAATATTTAAATAGTTCATATAAAAAATTGACTACTTCCTTCATTTACTTCTTTTTCCCGATTACTATCTGAATATACTATTTGAATTATTACATTTATTTTTTTTTTTAAATCATGATCACAATTTATAAATTCGTAAACTTTTTTGTATATATTAGCAGCAAAATATTCCACTTTGAATTTTTTAATTTCATTCACTGCAGCTTGAGTTCGAGGTTTTCAAGTTCTTAACGCCCCAGGCACTCCACTAAAATCTGTATTTAGAACAATGTAAAGACAGTTTCATCGATATGTTGTAGATCAATAATCTCTGAAGCACCTCTAAGTCAATTTATTGCCTACCTGAGGAGACTGACTTAATCAAATTTAACTAAGTGATAGAACTAATATTTTAAGTTATTTCTTAACTGCATAATAATTTTTTGTGCTTTTCAGCAACTGCCACCGCAATATCTCTGGTTTGCAGCGTTTTACTTTGTCTTTGTCTAGATCAATAATCTCTGAAGCACCTCTAAGTCAATTTATTGCCTACCTGAGGATACTGACTTAGTCAAATTTAACTAAGTGATAGAACTAATATTTTAAGTTATTTCTTAACTGCATAATAATTTTATGTATTTTTCAGCAACTGCTACCGCAATATCTCTAGTTTGGAGCGTTTTACTTTGTGGAGCTCCATGTGGTTGTGGAATTACATCTAGAACTATTACATTACTGTTACTAGGTAAGAATAAATTAAACACATATTAAAATAATTTCTCTTTAAATATAGTTGGAGCTGTTTTGAGCGTATAAGCTGAGATTTTCTTGCTGGAAAAAATAGGTCGACTTATATGCTTATAAGCGAAACTTAATTTGTTATGGCTTAATTCTAAATATCTAGAAAGGTAATAGTTAGTTATGCAACAAGTGCAAAAAGTAAGTTTTTATTACACGCGACGTGAAATTGTCGAGTGCAATAAACACTTTTTGCACGAGTTGCATACAATATTTTTTCTACGTTCGTGCAAAAACCAAAAAATGTTTTATAGAATTGCAGTTGTATTAAACAAATCAAAGTAGCCGTGATCATGTATCTTTGTTTGAGGCATTTATTTACGTTTGTATTCATAATTTATAATGACATTTTTATTAAAATACATTTTTTTATTAATTTATTAATTAAATGATTAAAAATAATATAAAATATGCAATTGTTTTTAAAACACAGAAAATGACTAAATGGACTAAATATTTGGCGTTGATTTGAATATTCATGTTTGTCATGATCATAAAACGCTGTAGTAAAATGACTGATGAGTGCAATAAAATTTTTAATGCACTAGTGCAATAAAGACCCAGTTTTTTCACTAAATATAGTTCAATAAAGTTTTGTTTTTGGCATGAACGTAGAAAAATATTTTTACTATTTTGTATTCAATTGGTCAATATTTTTCTAATAATATATCACTGACAAAAACTTTTTGGTGCTACACCAGATGCGCTAGTCGGTTTTTATGTCCAGTTAAATATCGGTTACAAAGGGGTTCAGAAAGTATCATTATTTCTATTATGAATGTTGCACAGCCAAAAATATAACTCTCAAATACAATTTAACTGGTCATACATATATTGTCGATGCAGGCCTTCATGGAAAAATTGAGCAATACAAAACAGTTGTAAATGTTGAAGATTTCAACGATATTGTTGAGGTCTGTAATAAAATAGCCAGTCTACAGATTTAATGTAGTCGGCAACGTCGTCTTGAGGTACTTCGCTTTTATCAGCAATTGTTCGCACATATTATAGAAGTTGAGATATTTCGTACTTGGCAATGACCAGTCGGATTGCCTGTGATCAGACGCAAACTCTGTTATATTCCAGTCTGTTTCTGCCGCATTGTTGTCGAGATAATTTAAGCTCCCTGGTTACTCTACAGTTTCTTGTTTCATTCTATATTTCCTTAAATTTTACAATGTTCTATGATTAGGTTTGTCACTACCAATGTTGTCAGTCCAATGGAAGGACTAGGTTCAAAAAGTAATTGGTTGGGTGCCTTCTTTGTTAGTGAATCAGCAATACAGTTACCTCTTGATGCGACGTGACCTTGATCCATCTTATGGTGACCACATCGTTGATGGATATACTTCAAACAAAGCTTCATGACATTCTAGTACCAACCGTGAGTAAATTTGTGGTCTGTGTAAGGCTCGGTCTAGAGTGAGTAGTGCTTGTCTGAAATTTGTATAAATGAGCATGTTCCTTCCAGTGATATTGTTTCTGGTAACCTCTTTTGCTGCTATAATAATCCCTGTGAGCTCCGTTTGAACTATTGCTGATTTTGTGTTTTGTTTTAAGGACATAGAGTATATTCCACATCCTGAGCCTTGTTTTGTTTTAGAACGGTCGGTTTAGATATGAATCGTACCACTTCCGGCTCTTCTATTTTTTCCGTTATGACTTGATATGACTTATGGAAGATGTATCTCGGTGAGATGGAGTCCATGTGCCCTTAAAACAGTGCTCTTAAAACAGTGGACGCGCCTCACCAAAAAAACGACGTATCACCTCACCAGATCCTGCATTAGGTTCTATTCCAACCGTGAGCCTAAGAATTACCTCCATGGCTCTGGTTGGTGTCGTTTTCATGGCTCCTGTTATGTTGAGATATGCTGGTCTTTGAATTTGTTTTAATTTGTGGATGGATCTTATGATGGCCGGTGTAAGTCCATGTTATAATGCTGGAGTTTTAATAAGAATTTAAATTTAATTTAAAGTTGTCTTCTCGCTCCCTAGAGTCGAAAAAATAATTTAGGTCTTGGATTACTTTATTATACTGTATTTAAATAATAATTTTGAAATTCTTGAGTCGTAAATGGATATGCAGTCATTTAGCTAAGTAATAACGGCATACCCTCAAGCCTTTTAGTAAATACAAGTGAAGTGGAAGTGTCATAGGTATTTTTATTGTTCTGAGTGAGATTTTGCTATTTTTTTTTTCAGTTCATCTAATGCGGAATTTTTTAAGCTATACGATGTATTCAAAAACAATTTTTTTTTTTTCGAGAAACAGCGTTTTGGTTTGTATTTGTTAATAGCAGTGCGTCTTTGAGATTTATATGTAAGACCTATCTTACCTATTTTCCAAACATCTGGAAAGACTGATGTATTTATTAATAAATTAAGAAGCAAATAAATTAATACTTATTATACTTAATTAATTACTTAATACTTAATACATGGTCAAAGCAGAGGTTTACAATTATTTACAGAACTTATAGTTCACTGGATGGGTTTTAGTAAAACTTTGGCAGCGTATAGTAAAATGTTTAATGATTGCAATGAGACATTTTCATTTGTCCTGCTAATTATTAAATAATATTAAAAAATATAAAGAAGTGATAGTCACAGATGCATTTAGAAAACTTTACAGCATTCTACATTTTTTTTTTTTTGAATATTCTTGCCAAATTTTAATAATCAATCTTGCGTACTTTTTATGTAAAATTTATAATTTTGCTGCGTCCATATTGAATTTTAGTTCAGGACCTAAGTTATAGGTGTCTGATGGAGCAAAAGTAACGAAAGTGCCGACGCCGTGTTGCCATATCTTAAAATTGTCTTGAATTTAGAGGAAAATATATTATTATGTATATTTACAATCAACACAAATAAAAATTATATATATACAGGGAGACTTATTTTTTATCGTTTTCTTAATGATGAATTTTTAATAAAATTTGATGCCTTGTCTATAATCAACTACTAAATTAAATGTAATTTAAAATAAATGCTTTTAAACGACGGAAATCAAAAATGCACTCAAGAGTAAAGTGCCCTTATTTACACTTTGCTAATTGAATACACTCATATAAAGTCACAAAATACTTATTTAAAACCCGTATGAAAAGATTTGTAAAAAAATTGGTTAAGGATGTAATTTTTAAATGTATGCTGAGTTTTTTTATCTAAATACAGTATGAATTTCATGGTGGAAAAATACAGGTGAAGCGGTTAGCAGTACGAAATTCGGTCAGTCCTGCGCATGACGTCACTTTCGAAGCAGTTTGTATTATGCCTATGTCTTCAATATTAAAAAGCAAGTTTTTAGGTTATTTTAATATTATTCTGATAGTGCTTAGAACTTTATAGATATATTTATCTTAAAATTTAATATTATTTCTGTATATCAAGATGTCTTTTTAGTAATTATTGGTACGTATTATTCAATTAATTTCTAATTAAATTGATAGTGTAATTGATATTAAGTTAGGTCATGTCATATTTTTGCTGTATTTTAAAGATAAAAAAAAATATTTTCTGGTTATTATTATTATTATATTATTTGTACATTAAAATCTATTATTTTAGGAAGTGTAGTTAATAGCAAAACGCCAGGTTGTGCAGTGTTTGGCTACAATAACCTTTCGCGAAAAACGTAGGAAATAAACACTAACAGCCGTATGCATAGTCGATCGCCAGCGACTCGCCAGAGATTCATTTCGGCGTATCGCCAGCGATTCGCTGGCGATCCGCCGGCGAAAGCCCAAGAAGGTGGCGACTCGCCGGAGATTGTCACCTGAATGTCATTTCACGCAAGTTTTTATTTTCTTTTATAGGGATTATCACCGGTATCTCTCGCATTTTATTCATGATTCATTTCTTAAAACTCAAAAAATAATGAACGAATATCAAATTTTTTCCCTATAAAAGAACATGAAAACTTGCGTGAAATGACATTCCGGTGACAATCTACGGCGAGTCGCCAGCTTTTTGGGCTTTCGCCGGCGGATCGCCAGCGAATCGTGGCGATACGCCGAAATGAATCTCTGGCGAGTCGCTGGCGATCGACTATGCATACGGCTGTAAGTGTTTGGTTCCGAAAACAGACGTAGTCATAGCTTAGATTAACGCTTTCAGGAGAAAAAATACAAATAACCTGAAAAATGGTATGGTTTTTGCAAAACTAATTTGAATTGCCTTAATAGCACAGTATCGTTAAACGAATGTTCCAGAAACATACACTTCGGACATTAGGAACGTCTCTGTCATATTTATCATTCTCCCTCAAACATACCTGGGATGTTTCTATTTATAAAAATAAAAACAAAGCAATATTAAATAAGGTTTTGACTTGACAGAAATTTTAGAAAATAAAAATATTAATTTTATGAGTAATGGCTGTTTGTGTTGATTCAGTTCCAACCAAAGCTCCTTGCGGTGACCATTACCTTCGATCAGGCACTAGATTATCTATTAATAAAAATAATTTTTATTGCCTGATTAATTTTAGTTGAATCTCCAAGGATAAGTGATGGTCACCGCAAGGAGCTTCGGTTGAAACTGGATCAATACAAACAGCCATTACTTTTAAAATTATTATTTTTTTTTTTTCTAAAATTTTTGTTAAGTCGAAACCTTATTAATGATGCTATATATGTTTTTACTTTTATAAAATAAAATAATTTACTGGAAAAAAAATTATTTATAATTGTCATTTTCTCATGTTTCTGACTACACCTAACCCCTTAAGTTAAAATAATTACCCATAATGGCTTTAGCTACTTTTAATTTGGAGTCTTCCTTTTCCAGTGAATTAAAATAACTTACACAACTCGTTCCTTGAGGGGAGCTATGCATCTTCTGATAAATTCACACTGTAACGTGATACTTGATATTTTATCAATTTGTTATAATGTGTTTAAGCTCAATTGATTGGGCGTGGATTAGGTTATTAAATAACTCGAATAACTTTGAAAAAGGAGTTGAGCACCACTATATTTAAAACTTATTATACTTGACTTTAGATTAGTGATAAAAATATAGAAAATCACGTGATCTTGTTATTTTATCTATTTTTATAGTGTTTTAAGCTCTTATGATTTTGGGGAGTGGGTCAGGTTATTAAACAACTCGTATTACTTTGAAAAAGAATGTTGAGCGCCACTATATTTAAAACTTACTAAACTTGACTATCAATTAGTGATGAAAATGATTTATGCGCATCTCGCGCGTCGCAACTCGAGCGGAATACTTAATTTTTTCGCATTTCGGGCGTAAGGGTACAGGTAGATTAAATACCCTTCGCAACTCGGGCGTTCAAGGATCAGTACCAATATTATAGTAATATAATGAATGTCACCTCTTTAGTTTAACCTGAGAAGGTGCTTTCGGCTTAAACTTAAAATTATATACGGAGTGCCGTACAAGAGGAGCTTGCCAGTTTTTAAATATTATGTAAATTTCATAAAACAAGATTTTTATTTATCTTTCTCTGCAAAAATAGTCTTTACATTATATTACATTGTCGTTTTTATTGAAAAGAGTATAATTTAATTTTTATATAATAATTAGATTGATAAATAATAGTGTACCTGCCTCGGCTAGCTATTTAATTTTTATTTTAATACATTTTTTATGTACAGCGTGTCTGTGTAAGTTGGCTACATATAGAAAACTTTTTTTTTATTAGTTTTATCAAAAAAAATTAATTAAACCTTACAACATGTCTTAATATTTCGAGTGTACTTCGCAAGTCAGTTTTTCCATTTTGTGACGAAAGTCTAATTTATTTTTAGTTTATTTATTTAAAACACACTATTTTCAATTTATTTCAGACGTACTATTTAATTTATATAATACTAACTAACAATTCTAATTTATTTCTTACACTTTAACTTTTCAATACAATGTTCTATATTAAAACTGTCTATAATCAACTGACCGCCGTCTTTACACACGCGATATTTATATCAAGCCAACTCTGTAACCAGAATAATCCCGATGGTCGGGAAAATTCCAATTCTGACTCAACGGCACACTCCGTCCGTTCTACCCGTTTCTCGAGCCTCAGCGACATTCCCAGAATATTCCATCGCCTCTAACATGAATCGGCTGCCCAGACGTGAAGGCCGCGTGCTTAGAGAGAGTCAGACTTAATAATTTCATGACAGTTTGTTAAGTCTTCCACGATGGCATTTATTTGTCGGTCGAGATTACTGTATTTTGTGGCTCTTTTATTTAACTATATTTTAATATTATATTTAAACGTTGTTATGTAACTAAAAGTTAATCATTTTGTTAAATATATATAATATGTAAAAGATTATTGTATTTCAACCTTTTTAACATTTGGTTACTAATGTAAACCAAATATCTACGTTATTTTAATATTAATTATTCTAGTTTATTTTAATATTCTTTTTAAATGTTATTATGTAATTGTGATTCAACCGAAAGTTGGATATTAAGATACATACACGTTTAATATTAACGTTTCTTTAAATTACATAAAACTCGTAATAAAAACGTTATTGTATCGAAACACTTTGACGTTCTGTTTATATTTTTCCTAAAAGTATTAATTATTCTAATTTAAAGGAATCATATTTTTACACATTTTCATTGATTATACTTAGAATATTAAGTTGGTTTATGTTTGTTATGTTTTAAATGGCCATGATTTGAAAAATTTCTCATTTGTAAGAAGAGAAAGAAGTATTGTAGTCATTTTATTTTAAGTAATATAATTTTATTTTAGAGACAACCATATATTCTAAATAATTGGAAGTTTGCGTCTGTTGTTGGATACAGTTCTGAAATATCAGTAATATCAGTATGTTATATTTCTGATAGGTTTCAAATTATTATTTATAAAATATATATAATATTACATTTACAGGATATTTTTACATTTTAGGAATGTTTTAGAAATGTTTCTAAGCCGTTTCGTAATATTTATATATTATTTTATCATATTCATGATTTCCTTAAAATGGTCCGTATTCGAGAATTTTGACAAAAAGTACAAAATTCGAATTTTAAGGAAAATTCTTTAAATAAAAGTTGCTTACAATGTAATTCTCTATAAATTTTGTTCCAAACATTTCTCTAAAATAGACCGAATTCGGGAAATTTGGGGGTAAAGTGCAAAATTCGAATTTTTCTCATTATTTTCACTTATAATACCACTACTGACCAAATTATTTCCGGAAATATTTTAGAAATCGCGAATAATTTGAAAATAATCCTGTTATCATACTCTATATTTTTTTATTCTACACATGATTTCTCTAAAATAAACCGTAATGGAAAAATCTTCAATTTTTTTACATCAACCAACTTTTCAATGCTCGCTATCTGTTAAAATCAAAGCTTGTTCTGCGATGTCATTCATTTCTCTTAAATTTTCGATAATTCATTACTACCTGAATCAGATTGTAATCAGAATCAGGGTACATAAACTATGGTCAAATTTCATATCCCGTCGACGCCCGAGTTGATAACTCACAGGTGCACAATTTTGGAGGGCGCCCTAGTTGCGACGAATTCAGGTAGTTATATATTACGCCCGAGTTGCTAACGCACGAGTTGAGAAAGTACCATGAAAATATAGAAAATCACTAACCATTAAGATATTATAATTAAATAAGGTTTCAGATAAGGTAGCTACAAATTCTAATTCACAAAGACTTACTTATTCAAATTTAAATTATTTATTCAAGACTTATCTGTTAAATAATAGGTAGTATTTAAGGAGAGACTTGTAGAGGCCTTCTTCAAGGGGATTCGTATGATATACTTCAAATATCACCAACTCTTAAGTATAAATCTTCATAGGTAAACTTAAATCTCATAAACTTCTTTAGATGACTCGAACTAAACCTCTTGATATACTTAAAATAAACTATTGTAGCTGGAACTAAATTTCTAAGTTTCTATACTTCTAAGCGTCTAAACATGCAGCTTGAACTTTCTTCTAAACTTCTAAACAATCTCTTTCGATATAACTTCTGCAGAACCATCTAGATACGGCCAGGCTACAAGGAAAAAGGTAAAAATATCAAGAAAGGTACTAGGAAGTTTATATAGGAAACAGATAAAATGCTTTTTACTATTAAATGAACAATTTAAAGTATTAAATGAATAGCTTCACAGAGACCAAAATTATTATGAAAAGGAAAAATCTTATTTAACATAATTAAAAATAGTAAAGCATATTATCTCTTCCAAACAAAATAATAGATAAAATTATATAAAATGGATTATCATGTGTTATTCAATGTTGAGGTTATGTTTCAGATTTGACATTTTAATTAGAAATTCTTGTACAAAATATATATTTTCAACAAAATATCGGTAGGAAACTTACCTTTTTAAAATCAGACGGTCATTAAAAATATTACAGACAATTAGTACATCGGATGTACAAGACAAAAGATAATTTAAAATTCAAATCAACTGCTTGTTGACAGAGACGAATCGAAATGACAATCCAAGTTTTGACACAAGGCATAAACGACAAATGACGTTAGGGTAGAGATGTTTGCGTCAAAATAACGAAAACGGTTCCAACCGTTACAATGTTTGGGTCTAAATAACGAAAACGGTTTCAACCGTTACAACCACTAACAAATTATATTTAAACCAAGTTTTAGATAAGGTAGTAGCAAATTCTAATTCACATAGTTTTACTAAATTCAAATTATTTAAGTTGATTTATTTAAAAAACACTTATCTTTTGTTAACAAGAGGTAGTAATATAAGAAATGTTATTGCATGGTATTCTTCAGGCCTTCTTCAAAGGGATTCGGGATCCTTATTCGTAATTCTGCGACTTGAATGATCTCTTGGTATTTGGTATTCTAACTTAACTCGAAACGTGTAGATCTTCTAAAGATGAACCAAACCACGGTCTTCAGATTGTACTAATCTTCTAGGTATAAAAACCATAAAACTTCTAGGTATAAATTCACATAAACGGTCTTAAAAGAAATTTAAAACTTCTAGATATAAATTCACATAAACTGTCTTAAAAGGAATTCAATACTTCTAGATATAAATCCACATAAACTGTCTAGATTTAGATTCAAATAAACCGTCTAGATATAGCCATGCTAAAAAGAAAGGAAAATGTTATGACAAGAAATAGGAAATTTAAACAGGATTTAGATAAAATGCTTTTAACTATTAAATAAACAATTTAAAACTATTAAATGAATAATTTCACAGATACTAAAATTAATATGAAAAGGACAAATCTTATTTAACATATTTAAACATAGTAAAGCATAAGATCTTATTCCAAATAAATAATATATAAATTATCAATGTGTGTTACTCATTGTTGATAGGTATTGAGGTTATGTCGGAACTACAAATTCTTGTATAAAATATATATATTTAACAATATATTAGTATTAAAACTTACCTTATAAAATCAGACGAAATTACGATAGATAATAATCAATTAGTACATCGGATGAACAAGATAATTTTAAAATTAAATCTAGTTGATTCGTTGACATTCAAGTAAAAAATGATTTTCACACGGCGGCTCAAAGAAGAAAAAAACGACAAATGACAATTGAGTAGAGGTGATTGTGTTGAAATAACGACTAACGGTTCCAACCATTACAACACACATTATTGATTTGCAAAATACAATACCTAAAATAATTATTTTTAAAATTAAAAAATAAAAAAATAATGACTAGAGTGTATAAAAGCCACATTTTGTTAAAAGAAATTAAAAGTTACCTTTTACATTTTGGCTTGAATATCTTGCACGTAAAAGAATTGTTTTTGCATTTGCCAAGCACGATCAAACTTCGAATTGTAAGTGATTTTTCATGTAGCTTTACGTACAAACTATACACGTCAATCCGGCCGCCTATTATCATGTTTAGTTTATTTAAAAGTTTATAGAGAAAAAGCTGTTTATTACTTTTAAGATTTCTAAACTTTATTATAAGCGAGGCGAGATACCATTTCATTTTCAACTGACAACACTAATGAACTGTCTGTCATATGTCAATATTGTTATTGGATCCGATTATATGCTCCGTGAGCAAATCACATATGAGGTCTATTCCTTTTCATTAAAAATATCGTTATGTCCATAAAATTTGTGTAAACGAAACGATATTTTCATAATTAATATAGCTCAGTGCTACACTTTCAATGCAAAAAATAGATTCCATCACGAGGGCTTCTGTTAATAGTGTATTTTTTGGCTCGCGGAGGATTAACCAAACTCTCCTGGTCAGCCAAGAGGAAGGGTATATTCATCTTTGTCGTATTTGCACTCTTGAACGAAATGGTAAATATAAATTTAAGTTGTCTTGTGAAATAAAAATACTATTGTTCAAAATATTCAAATTTAATATTGGAGTTAAATATTATTGTAGATTTCTGGTGATATCAGTAATTTTATAATTTATTGATATTTCAAAATAATTAAAACGAAAATAGAATACCTGTACATAATGGGCCATGTTCACATGTGAGATATGCTGTTTTATAAATTATATTGTAATAGTTAGTCGCTATACAAGTTATTCTAAATAGTCAGTTCGTTAAAAAAGCCAAAAGTTTTTAAATTAAGCCCAATTGAAATTTAAAATTTGAAATTATACGTCATCGGGAATAGACCAATCATCTTGTGTCGAAGTTTTTTTTGTTATACAAAACCAAGCCAACGGACAAACCAACACACAGAATGTCGAAGTGAACGCACATCTAAGTGACATTAAAATTGACACCTCCTAACATCAGTAACATCTAACCTTAGTTTTTTGTTTTGGTTTAATTTTATTATTAATATGAATCAGTTGGATTTATAAAAGTTGAATCAAGTGTTTTACCCATTGTAAACGAAAATATGATTACCGAGATGATTACTGCATTTTTTAACAATACTCAGTTTACAAAAGTCACAAAGGTAAGACTTTGTTTTAAATGTAGGTAGTTACAGTTTATATGGAGCAAGTAAAACATATTTATTTCAGGTTTTATTTTTAGATCTGCCAAGCAAGAATATGGGGATAATTTCTTTTTCCATAAGAGAGGAGACAAATTACACCTAAACATAAAGTACGGCAAAAACCTTCTGATGTGGTTGCATTGCAATTAACAAAAATGAAATTTTTAGTGCACAATATGCTTAGGATATGCTGCATGTCAAGGTTTGTAATATTTATTATGCTTTTTTGTTTTTATATTACATATAATAAACAGTGTATAAGGCCCTTTATTCCTATAAATATTTTTTTTCTAATTTTGACATACAGACATTTTTTGTAATCGCAGCAAGTGTTAAAATAATCTAGAAACAGATTTTGTTAGTGAACCTAGTAATAATTATGATACCAAAGGATGCTGCAGAGCACCTATGAAATTTTGAGTTAAAAAATATGCCATATTTTTAGGCTATTGTTATACCCTTTTCAAAAATTTTATGCTCCTCGTTTTTTGCAAAACTTAAAATGCTCTATAGCTTCGAACAAAGTCAGCAAAGCACCTCTATTTTATAAAGTTTTTTCTGTAAAAACAGCAACACCATATATTTATGCACTTGAAATATTATATTTTTAAAAATACATGGTGCTTGCTAGCCTTCGAAAGAAGCCAGCAGAGCAATTCGGTTTTTTAAAGCTTTTTTCTAAAAACCACACCCCATTGTTAGAATATTTTTAGACTCTTGAAATATTGTAAAACTTTACTAAAAAAATTGCTATTTTTAAATAATACAGGGTGCTTTGTTGGAACAAAGTCAGCAGGACACTTCAGTTTTTTAATTTTTTTTTTTTTATATATAAAAGCAACTAATTATGACACATGTTTAGGCTGTTTTAAAATCCTAAAAATGTGGTAAGTACATTTGTTTTCAGAAAAAAACTTTGAAGTCAGCAAGGAATTGCGAATTTTTTTTAAACAGCCAAATTTCGAATATTTTATAATATTGTAGGAGCCAAAAAACGTGGTGTGGTTTAAAAAAAAACTGGGGTGCTCTGCTGGATTCGTTTGAAGCTAACAAAGCATCCCGTAATTTTTTATTTTATAATACTCAATAGCCTAAAATGAGACATAGCTGTTTAAACATAAAATTGTATTTTTAAAAATAGCAGTTTTTTTCGAAAAGCTCTATAATATTTCAAAAATGTGAAAATGTGGTGAGATTGTTTTTTTTTTAAGTTTTGAAAATCCGAGGTTCTTTACTGGATTCGTTCAGAGCTAGTAAAGCTCTGCTCATCTTGTTACATAAAATAAAGGCATTTTGTAGCTGGTTATATAGTTATTTTGTAACTGCATATCTAACCCTTTTATTTTTTTCAGTTGGTTGTAAATATGTGGCTTCATAGAAGAAGTGAGGAACCATCTGTAATATCTATTCAGTGTTATTGGAAAGGCTCTAATTTATCAAAATGCGTAAATATTGATGTACACTTGGCTAGATTGTTAAAGAAACCTCTTCATCCACTACAGGAAAATAAATCAGTACTTTTATATTCTTAGGATTTGTATATATATTTTTTATTTGTAAATAAATTGTTTTTTACTTCATTTTTCTCATTTTTTATTAAAAGATTAAAAAATAAAATTTTCACAGATTTTTATATTTTTGTTTGTAAACAATAATTGAAGAGTTTTTATTAAAAATCACCAATGTTAATAATAATAATTTAAGTCAATATTATTCTTTCTCCTTTTTTAAAGCTACTATCAATAAAGGTATTACTTTAACTTGACCTATGATCAATTTTTAAATTCTGTGATATGTTTGGTTCAACAGAAAAAAAATTATAACCCTTTGACATTGGTTGTTTTTACTTAGATTTTCATAAAAAATAAACGGAACTGCAAACATGTTTTACTATCGTAATAACGAATAGCAATATTAATTTTTTTTTTACATTTATCACTGTTGTCATTTTCATAAAGGATTGATAAGAAGGCACACTTTCTGGTTTTTTGAAAAAGGTAGCAAGAATTGTGATATTTTTAAATTTATCACCAGTGATACCACATGTAGTTACCCGATTTATTGGAATATATAGACTTTGCTACCACATTCAATTGAACTTGGTTGTTTTTAATATTTATCACTGTGACATAGGCGTTTTTGTCAAAATGTTTCATTTTAAACTGCTGTAAATAGGTGCCTTTGTTTTGGTAGTTTTAGTCCCAAAAAAATCTATGCATATACAGGTACTCATTCCTCTTTGATTTGTTCGAAAAGTTAAAATTTTATAAAAAATTACATTGGCTGTTTAAAAACTCATTATAATCCCTGAAATGTGATAATTAGGTAAATTAAATTAAAAAAACAAACAAAACAAAATTATTAAATTAATATTTACTCTTACAAAATAGGTTCTTGTAAGTTAACAAGCAATTATGCAGATATTACTAAGTAAATGTACTTGCTTAAAATTCACACACGAATGTGGTTTTAACTTGTTAAATTAACTAACCCTTCTTATAACTCTTTCCACATGTAATCTTAGAGATGCTATTCTTTTACTTAATTGTACATCTTCTGGAGAACTTTTTTCATTCTGTGATACACTAGGTGTGGCTTTACTAAAGTGCATCCCATGTTTTCAAGTAGCTAAATATTCTGAAACCCCTATCTGCCATTATATGGGATCCAGGAACCAGTTTGTTTAAATACCCACATTTTTCTATTATTTCTTTATCACTAGTTCTTCCACAAAATGATGAATAAATTCGGTATCTTCAAAACTTTCAGGAGATTCTGCATTTTCTTCCAGAAGGGTTTTTAGGTTATACACCTAAGAATTTATAGTAGCCTCATTTTCAATTTCCTGAAGGGGACAATTAGCAGAAATTGCTGCTACATCTTGATAATCCCGTGTATTTTTATTAAAAAGTTTACGAGAAACATCGCTAGTAGAAGGTTGATTTTCTTCTTTCCACATTTCTAGGAACACTAATAAATATTTTTGAAGATGAATGTGAATCATTATCACATTCTGGAACAAAACACTTTTTCGTAGTCATAATATTTATTTATAAAAAGTACAAAATCAACACTCAAATTCCAAATAAATTATTGATCGAGACACTATGACAGATGACATACAGTGCTGCCGTTTTGCCATTTTCTGAATTATTAAGTGACTTTTAAAACAATAAAACTTTAAATATAGTAAAAGTTTAAACAGAAACAATACTTTCAAAAAACATTTGATATTATATATTTAAAAGATATTTGTTTAACGATGTTTTAGAAGTCTAAAAGTAAGAAGGAGTACACAAACGAACGTACATCACTTCTCGTAAACCTTCTAGCCGGCAACGTTGTGCGCTAGCTCCTATTGGTCTATTCCCGGTGACGTCATAAATTTTAAAAAAATTCATAACTCCGGCAAATGAATAGATAAAAAAAAAATAAAAAAAATGTAGTTTTATTTTTAACTCTACTATTCATAAAAAAAATTTCAAAATTTTTGAACATGCCCCATTACGATTTTTCTAAAACGTTCTTGAGAAATCATTCCAAGAACGTTTGTTTAGAAACTTCTTAGGGACGTACCATTTATGTCAGAAACATAAAAACATACATGGAACCTAAATGGGATGTTTCTGGCAGATCGGTGTTATTAGGGATTTAATCATTGTATGTTTCTGTTTTAATCTTGTATTTATTCCACACATTTTTCAAATGGTAGTTAAACTACTCACCTAAAACTGACAGAAATTTAAAACTAACAGCGGTTTCTACTGAAAATCTCCGAGTTAAAAAAGGACAACAATTGTCTGCAGAATATGACGATAAATTAATAAGGCAGACAAAAAGATATCAAAAACCTTTATTGATAGCTTTTTTATTATTTCAGTTTCCTCAGAACTAGAAACGTAAGTTTGAATTTACCTTATTAGCAAAAAATATTATTGATGTGAAAATTGTATATGGTACCTCTGTGGCTTTGAAATTAAAATTACACAACTTAGCATGTAGAACTAATGAATATTACAAGGATTTAAAAAGAAATGTTTAATTAAAAATTAAACTTTGAAGTAATTATTGCTTATTAACTGTATATCATTGTTTTAGATGTGACCACGAACATAAAATTGTTATTTTAGAGACTATTAAAAGTCTTCGTCAAGAATGCAATAAATAACTAAAAAATACACCAAATCAAATAGATTTGCACCCGCAGCACCGTAACAGAAAAATCCGTCACTCCTAGAACTCCACGAGCCAAATAAATATACATTATAAATTGTCAAGCAAAATAAAAAGTAAACATTATGTATCAACAATTTATAAACATTATTAAACATGAATAAACCAATTTCAAATAACATCACCGTGCTTTTTAATAAAATAAAATATCCAACCATACAAATTAGGTAATACATTTATAATGATCACATAAAAGTGACTACTATTTAGACCCTTCGAGCTGATTATTTAAGAAGAAATAAAGAAATATCCGGTTAAATTTATTTCACTTCAGTTTTATGGTTCGGCGTTTGTTAACATTTTACAAAATTTTATTTATATAAGGGACATCTATTCAGTTCTTTTCGTAATTGAATTACATATTTCATTTTCACAATACATAAATCTACTTATATGCATTTTATGTATTCCAATTTCTGCCTATAGTGAGTTTTCTTGCCATTTTCTTGTATTATGGAGCATAACTTGATGTGATT
Organism: Psylliodes chrysocephalus; assembly: GCA_927349885.1. NCBI lineage: Eukaryota > Metazoa > Arthropoda > Insecta > Coleoptera > Chrysomelidae > Psylliodes > Psylliodes chrysocephalus. Next base: position 30,114,943 of record OV651815.1, on the reverse strand, counting down.
TATCATTGTTATCTTCGTCTAAGTAAATATATATCTTCAATTTTGTAATGAATATAGAACTAGGAAATAAAAGAGTAACATCTTGACAATCATTACGAAATGTAAACAAAGCAATAGCAGTTTGTAGGCGGCCGTGACAATACCGATGTTGACGTCATAAAACCTGCGCACCGCTTCACCTGATATTCTTACACCATGGTGAATTCGACAAAATGGGCATGAGTTAGTTAATACAAACATGTAACATACATGTGTCATTTACATATACTAGTTCCGTGTTACATAACAAAGTAATTTATAAAAAAAATTATAAAAAATGTCAGATATAAATGAGAACATGGTTTATTTTCTAGTGGAAGCAAAAAGCGAAAAATATCGCAGCTAAAAATTAATTCTACTTTGCAACTTGCAACAAACACCTCGAGACGAGAGATCAAATTTGATTTAAAAGAAAGGTTTTAGTTTTTTATTTTAATGGAAACTTGAAAAGCGAAACAAACAACTCCATAGCTCCAGGAGGTACTTTTCGAACGTAGCATTTATAGGTCATGTAATGGGTTAAGTACATGTAAGGGACAATATTATATATCAGAAGACATGAAACATTTATAATACCATTGTAACATTTAATATGCTTCATTATTACCTATACATAATTACGATGTTTTTAAAACGTTCTTTAAAAATCATTCCAAAAACGTTTCTTTAGAAACATCGTAGAAACGTACCATTAATTTCAGAAACATAGAAACATACATAGGATCTAAATGGGATAATAAAAATTTTTTCCATATGGTTTCAACTTAAGTAGACTCTGTTATGACAAATACTTACAAAAAACGTCAAAAATATTATTTTTCAATACAGAAGAATGTTATAAAGTAAAGTTATTTTGAATTAAAAATTATATTTAAATATGCAGTTACAGAAATTTAGCATTAAAATTGAGGTTTGGTGATTATTTAATTTATAACTACAATTAATTTATAATGTAAAACGTAAATAATCACCTAACCTGAATGTTCATGCTAAATGACTAATTGAGTATTTGAATATAATTTTTTTCTACACCCGTATTATAATAATGCACTTATATGCCCATAATCCGTTTCATAATGATACCCATTATGATACAGATTTTTCATTATGATACAGATTTTTCATTATGATACAGATTTTTAATCAATAGAAACCTACAATTTTTCAATCAAGCATGATGTTTGACGTTTGTCCTAAATTCCTATGTAATTGTTTTAGTTGTCAAAACGTATTAAATTTTCGTAGATAGCTAAACTTCGATAATTATAATATTAAAATGTCTGATATCAGCGATATAGAACACTCCTCCACACATATAGGAGAAAGGAGAAAATGCAGTACAAAATATTTTGCCCCAAAAATCTGTGGTAATACCAGTACCCAAGGTAATACCATTAATTACAATTTTGTAGAATTTTTTATAGAAATACGAGTAATTACTGTTATTGTGTTCAATACCAATATAAATAGAATATTTATAGGTCTTGATTATTTATCGGGTGTAGAAAAAATAGCGTATGCAACTCTCATGTAATGGTTATTAAAACACTCGCATAAACCATACGAAACTCGCCTTTGGCTCGTTTCGTATCCCGGTTAATGCTCGTGTATTAATAACCATCATTACATGATCGTTGCATAATATACTATTAATGCAAAATAACTTTACTTTATAACATTCTTCACTATTGTAAAAAATAGGGGTACTTTATTATTGAGTAAAATTCATATTTATTGTCAAACCTCGTATACGGCTTAAAAATTGATATCTGCAGTGGGATTCTCATCTTTTAATATGGCACGTGTTGAGACGCCTATCTTCTTTCTACACAATGCGATTCCTATGTCTTGTCTCTCTCTATTCGATTCATTACTTGTTAAGTTCGCACATAAGAATCCCTGTCCAGATGGTTGCATTTTAAGTTTCCTACCAAGCAGAACTTTTAATCAAGAAATTGTTTTTTAAAAAGACCATTAATAAAGTTTTTTAATGGTTCCAACTTAAGTAGACAAATACTTACTAAAAAAAGTCGAAAATATTTGGGGGAATAAAGAACAGTTATTTAAATGTATTTGTTAGATAATAATAATAATAATAATTTTATTGCATAAATTCATAGCCAAAAATTTATTATTTCAACCTATTTATAATAGATTATGCGCGGTCAGTGCCACTAATAGATTCTTACGATAAGTATTTATCCCAAGTAGGTAACTGCGACCCTAAATAGACAGCTAAATATTTAATTCCCCATAAACGGGAAAAACCTTGCTAAACAATTGGTAGATTGCCTATCGATAGATATCCATAAATACGCGGTGTGGCAAATCTTTTCCACCAGGCCAACTTAACTGAGAACATAAAATAAAAGTATAGTTGGGTATATTATTTTGCTGAACGACTGTTGCAATATAATGGAGATGATATGGTAGTTAAAGAGTAAAGCTACATCGGCTAGCGTAATTTCCGCCGGTAATCCCCTCGCCTACCTGCCAAAAGCAAAGTTCTTATCTAATGGCATAGGTAATTTCGGCCGAGGGTAATGTTTATGATAGGATTTTGGAATATACCTGAAAATAATACCTTTTCATATTTCCATTTCTTAGAAAAGTTAAAACATTGATATTCATCTTTCTTAATTTGATTTTTATTAGTTTAAAAATGTGATTACCTAATTACAAAATGATAATCTACCCTTTTCATATTTCCATTTCTTAGAAAAGTTAAAACATTTACATTCATCTTTTTTAATTTGATTTTCATTAGTTTAACAATGTGATTACCTAATTACAAAGTACCGGACCTTTTAATATTAAGATACAACTTATTTTGTGGGCGACCAAGAGATAGAAAACATCTATATTACATGATGGCAGTTTTGATAGTAAAGAGTTCACGCGGTTGTGACTTGCTTATTGTAGAAAAATGTTCATTTTGTAAACAAGACGTATTAAAGAGTGGGGAAGTGCGTTGGAGGTGCATCAGGAAAAATTTAAAATGTTTAGCTAAATTGTATATAGTTGATGCCGAATATATTGTGACCAGGAGTCAGTTAACTCACAATCATGAACCAGATCAAGGTTCTTTGCAGAGAAAAATTGGCACAAATGCATGCAAGCGAAAAGCCCAGGAGGACATATCGGAGAAACCTTCGAAAATTATAAAAAGGGTCCTTTCAACAAATTTACCGGACGAATTGATTACCGCGGATGTAAATCTCATAAGAAGAAATGTGTATAACAGTCGTCGTCAGCTCCTGCCAGCCCTGCCTAAAGATATTCATGAAGTACATACTGTAGTTGATATGTATTCTCCTAAAACGACAACAGGTGAACATTTTTTGTTTATTAACAGTTCAGTTGATAATATCATTGTTTTTTGTTGCCAAACAAATATTACTACGTTGTGTAAAATGAATGTTATATATATGGATGGCACATTTTCTTTTTGTACGAAATATTTTAACAATTATTTACCATTCATGGCCTAGAAAATGGGCACTATATACCTCTTTTATATTGTCTGTTACCAAATAAGACTGCTGACACATATATTAAACTTTTTCTGTTGCTTAAATCTAAAATTTTTGAAATTTTAATATAGTTTTTGAACTGATGGAGGCATTCGTAGATTTTTAAATATCAATACGTATCGCACTAAGAAATGTTTTGTCAAAAACGAAAATAAATGGTTGTAGATTTCACTTACATCAAGCGTGGTACAGGAAAATTCAGTCTTTAGGGTTAAGTCAAATATATAAAGACAAAAACTCTGAAGAAAGTAAATGGCTTATTCACACTTTTGGGCTTACTTATTTAAAACTATCTGATGTTGAGGATTGTTTTATATTTGATTTAATGTCTTGCAAACCAAATAATGAACTGTTGGATAAATACGCAGACTATCTATTACAATATTATATAGCACCTGATTCCGATTTTCCACCAAATATATGGGCAGACGAAAATCCATCTATAAAACGAACCACAAACGCTTGTGAATCGTTCCATTCTAAATTGAATTCTTCATTTTATTCTTGCCACCCTTCAATATTTATTTTTATAGAAAAGTTAAAAGAATTCCAGATCGATTCATATTTAAAAATAAAAAGTTTAAATAATACAGCAAAAATAAAAGACAAGCAAGTCAGAAATAAATTAAAATTCATTGAAAATATGGTAAATATGCTTCGGTCTGGAAAAATTTCTAGATTTAATTTTGTTAAAGCTGTATCATATCAAAATTCGTAAAAATGTAATGTATGTTTTCAGCTCTAGTTTTTAAGTAATAGTGTCTTTGATTTTGGTTTAATAAAGAATGTTATATCAATTCTAGATCTTATTTTATTTTACCTGCTCCTTCCGGCCGAAAATACCTATACGATAAGAACGAACCCTTAAACCTCCGGCCGAAAATACATATTACCTTTAGGTACCTGTCCTTTTTCCGGCCGAAATTACATCCGCCCAGCTACATCTAGGTAGAAAAGGATTAACTGAAATTCAAATTTAAATCATGTTATCAAAAACCGGAAGTGCTGTGGCATCCTTAAGCAATCTTTTAACTGGAAAAAAGATATTTTATCTAAACACAAGGTGAATTTATTTTTAATTTTTTTCCAGCATCTAGAATTTCTTTTTTAGATATTGCTACACAACTTACATTTAATAGAATATTGGGATCAAAATTAAAATGTAAAGTTAAGTCATCATGATCTGGTAAAGGAAAGGCACTGTACTAAATACATTCACTTCGAATCAGGATTATCATACTATTCATCGTAATAGAACATTTTATCAGGAATTCTAGAAGTTTTCTTGTTAATAATAATACATGACCAGATTAACTTTAGTTCATCCGGTAGCTTGATCTAAATATTCTCCAAATACAATGGGATAATAGTATATTATTTAACGAGCGGTAATGCAGGTCATAACTCACGCAGATGAAGTTTGCAGCACGAGCCGCAGGCGAGTGCTGTAATTCATCAAGTGAGTTGTGACCATTACCGCAAGTTGAATAATGTACTTTATCTACGACTATAACAATAAATACTAAGATTCAAGTATCGAGAAAGAATTATATAATTGACTAGATGATAAAAATGTTTGAATCTTTGTAAAAGCTATTAATATTTAACTTTTTAGCAGTATTATTAGAAATTAATTTGAAAACGTCGAAATTATTTTGTTAAAATATCAAATGACATTACTCCCCTCAATGTATTAATAGACTGTTCCGTCTATTGAGAGGCTTTGACAATTTAATACTTTTAAAATCTTTTAATTATTCATTCCTTTCCAGTTGTTTAAAAATCTTTCAAACATTTTACGCCAATGGAACGTATTAACCCAGACAACACACCAAATCCCAGAGATATCCGCAGAATATCTTTTGTGGATATCCAATATATCCACAGGATATCAGAAATATTCCGTGGATCTAATATGGATATCCAAATGTCCGTCTATATCCAGGATATAGAAGATATTCACTAGTAATACCACTAGAGGTCAAATTATTTCCTGATATTAATTTGACCTCGCGTGGTATTCGGTAAGAAAATTCCACGCCGAATTATGGTTGAAAATTAAATATTTTTAAAATTTATTTTTCGTTTCTCAACAATGCAAATTATTTTCTCCAAGTCACCAGTGAAACATAAAAGGTGTTGTCGCCTTGATTGTTGAGTTGTCATGGTAACTAAGTGAGACCCTAACCTCGAATTTAATTTCAGTTTTGAAGTTGTCAAGCGGCCCGACGTAAAAAAATGTTTCGCTGCAATTATTTAGGCCTTCAAATTGCTTATTTCTACTCATTGTAGTTGCATGGGAATACGATTTGAAAATAGAAAATAGTATATTCTTTAATTTTACGTAAGTTTTGAATAACTACAAGTGGTAGAAAATTGTTTTTCTGCGTTTTTATTAACATGCGTTATGAGCGCTTTAAAATGGTATGAAATTCATAACCAGCGTCAGCAAGCATCAATCGTAGGAGGCTGTGATCATTGTATTTTGACAGTTCAAAACATTAAATAACTCGCGTTTTGTTGCGATAAAGAATATTGCACAGCAAGTAAAACCAACAAAATTACCTATTTGTTTAAAAATGAATCGATTTGAAAATCATACGCTATGCAAAATATGCGTGAAATTGTCTGATGTAATGATCAATCATTGCACCATGACTTACTTACTCGGATTAATAGAGGATTGTGGCTCCAACTTGAAAAACGAAAATTTGTTCCGAATTGTTCACGAATATTTGCACCTAAACTACGCAAAATTCAAAGTGCTGAATGGGAAAAAGGTGAATAAATTAGTGTCTAAATATTATATATATTTTATTAGACATAGACACATAATTCAAAGCATCCAAAGTCCTGCATTTTCGCCATTAAGAAGAAAAGAAGTGGCCGAAGAATATAGAAAACACCTTAGCATTGTAACTAAAATGTATCAAAACTAAACCTATTATGTGAACAAATAAAAACCAGTCTGTCAAAAATGGTCTGTTATTGTAAACGTCAAAAAATTTCCAGTATAATTCGCTGTTGGGTACCCCACGAGAAAAAAATTTCCACTAAAATACCTCCGTTGCCATGGTGATCTGTCAAAAACACGTATTTTGATTGGTTCAAAATTACAGGTGTGGAATTTTCAGCAAAATATCTAATAGGTATCTTCCAGAAAATACAAGAAATCACAGAGATATCCACAGAATATATTTTGTGGATATTCAATATATCCAATATGGATATCCAACCAAATGTCCGTCTATATCCCAGGATATAAAAGATATTCGGATATTCAGCAAAATATTTTATGAGTATCTTTAGTAGAGGTTCATAAGTAACCAATGATTATTGAATAACGTCAAAAGAAAATAGCAGAGATAAAAAATATTTTCAACACTCAAAATATTTACAACACTCTGCCTTTGATTTTGCCCACTAAGAAGAAAGTCATCCTTATTAGGACTCTTCGAGCAATAAATGAAAATTCTCGACTCCAGTCTCTAATGGAGTGATTAGGACGCACATTTCGATCGAACTCGATTACGGCGGGTCGAGCATAAGTAGATGCGATAGGGGTATCGCCATCTATACTTAGTAAGCAGAATCAAATAACATCTAGTGGATATCCACGATGGTTTGCGTTAGACTTTGATATATTTAGTGGATGTTCATGGGATATTGAATACACCTTAAAAAAATTAATTTTAAATATCTGAACGGTACTATTAGCCACAATGGCGAGCACAATGGCGTAATTTTTTAATAATTTGCTATATAATTACTATTATTTATGGACATTTGCATGTCTATAAATTACATTTCATGGATATAAAATAGATATCTACCATGGACTGGACATTCAGTGGATATTGGGATGTTCAGTAGATATCCAAAGGATTTGGTGTGCTGTCTGGGTATCGACTTTAAAATTTCCAAGAATTTACTGTGCACACTATTTACATACCGAATTATCGTAGGAGCCCAACATAAGTTATAATAACTCACTATTAAAACTCACGCTATTTGTTTATTTATTTATACTACTAATTGCTCAAAATCAGTTGAATTATTAATATATAAATTAATAGGAGTAGATAAATAGTGTTTACTTGATATTTTCTCTGAATATACTAAATTCTTGGTAATAAACAATATTTTCACTTGCTTTAAATTTTCTATGAAACTTAACTTTTTCTTTAATAAGTTTTATAATTTCCCTAGTATGCCAAGCTGCATATAATATTATTGCTTAAGATTTTTTTAAAATTGGAACATGATAAAGGATAAAAGATTTTTACGCCAACATTAATATTTGTAATATTTTCAAAAAATTCCAATGTGTATGTAAAAACTCATTACTTATTTTTTAAAGTTGTAAGATTTATGGATAATTTTTGAAATTACCTACTTTTATAATTGTTTTAGGTACGATATTGTCTTCGATATTATGCATGTTCGTATGGGCATTGGGATCATTATTTGCATTCGCCGGTGGTCACGCTCAGGCGTTCATTTGCGACCCGCTTTTCGATTCGCCGGATTACTCCGTGCTCGGTGAACTTTTCGACTCGGGAGGTACGTTTTATGAAGACGGCGTTTTCGAGCAATTTACTCAAGGAAATGATACCATCCGCTTAGCTAATGTTTTAAAGTAAGTCACAACTAACTTTATACTAAATACAGGGTTGTCCGTTGATAATGAGACACAGATCAACTATGAATTCCTTGCATAAAAATATTGCGATATAACACAATTTACCTTAGTTTAATTCTTGATAATAAAAAAGATGCAGGGTGCAGGGGTGGTTTCTCCATTGGTTTACTTGTGTAGTGAAATTTCATAAAAACATTTTCAAATCGCATAAATAACAAAAAAAATATAAATTCAATTTTAATATTTTTATTATTTTCATAATTGGTAATCTTTGCCCAAGATAGCACAAAGTCGTCTTTAAGACGTCTAGTATAAGACATTCGAGACGTCTGCTATTTCCTGAAAGACATCTTTAAGACGTGTTAGAAGACGTCTGATGTTACAAAAAGCGACGTCTTAGACGTCTTATTAATGGCTTATATTGGTCTGTAAAGCTTAAAATAAGCCATAAATAAGACGTCTTTAAGACGACTTATTAATAGCTTATAATGGTCTTGTAAAGTCTTAAATAAGCCGTAAATAAGATGTCTTTATGACGCCTTATTATTGGCTTATAATGGTCTTGTGAAGCTTTAAATAAGCCATAAATAAGACGACTTATAAATAGCTTATAATGGTCTTGTGAAGCCATAAATAAGACGTCTTTAAGATGTCTTATGAACGTAGGACGTCGGATATCTTGATTATTAAAAAGCAGAACAACCTTGCAGATTATAAAATAATGCAAAAAATAGAATTAAAATATTTATTGATAAAACATCTACTGATCACAGGTCACTAAGAGTTATTTTCTTTGTAGCGCATTCGATTACTCCTCTTTAGCCATAACTGGATTGATTTTTCTCTTTGATTTGTAGTTGCCTTTGTATGGCTCCTAAAAAGAAATTTAGTTAAGAGCATCTAGTCACAGAAAATTATACTTTACAAAAGTTAGTAAAAACCGACAGAACAGTTATCTATAAAGCAAAACAAAAAATTAATTTCTTAGTATTTTAAATCAAAGAATTTTTATAATCATTTAATGCAATATGAGCTATTATGCTTAATCGCCTACTTTAACAATTTTACTTTAACTTCACTCAAAATGGCTATCTAATAGGGAGTTTTTGATATTATTAGTTCTTAAAATCTCCATAAAAACAGACAAAAATGATACTTGACGAATATCTGAATTAAATCTTAGATGTTTACTTTTAAATTAATTTAATTATTCTTAGAAGAAATAGGATATTAATGTTCATATTAATGTTCTATGTATATAAACAAATATTCATTTGTTACCTGTATTCCAGGAACGTGCTACATCGGTAACACAATTTATTCTCAGGGCCAACTAGAGGGGGGGGGGTAGCCGGGACTAATTCCCGGGGCCCGGACTCAAATGGGGGCCCGGCAGCGGTATAAGGGGGGCCCGACAACTGGTTTTTTTGTTTTGTATGAGAACACTCAATTTAAGTAGAGGAGGAAAAGTTTTTGTTTGAGAAGCTTTTTTTTGTCACGGGGCCACCGATCTAGAGAATTGTCCTGGGGCCCGACCTGACTCTCGGCTATTCTTCCCTCTCTGGTTTTTGTTTCATATTATTTAAGTAGAAAGAGACACAAATGCTCAAAATAGTCGCTTTTGGTGGCTATAATCGTGTACGCAATAAAATAATCAATAATCCACAATGAGCTTGGGCCATATAAATTTTTGGCTTGGGCTTGAATGTATTTCTTCTTTTCTTCGTTTTATATGGGCTTAATCTTTTCACTTTTCCACTGCACTTGATATTTGATTTCAATCATCTTCTCCAAATATTACACCGAATATTTTGTTTAATTTTGTATACTTTTTAAATTCGGATGGTCACTTTTATACTAGATATTTTGTGATTTTTATGGAATTGCTTGGCTCCCGATTCGGAGAACGCCATTTCAATATTGCCACGATGGTGTCCGAATCGGAAGTCCGACTTGAATATAATGTTAAATCAAACGTCAAACTTCACTTCATTTGATTCTTCTTGTTAAATTTGAATTATGTAAACCATGCAAGTTTCCGTCCGACTGAAAGACGTTTGCAAGACGTCTTAAAGACGTCTTTGAGCTCTCACAATAATACGTCTGAATTATGGCTTTTGAAAGACGTCTTATAAGACGTCTTAATAACGTCCTAGGACATTGGGACCAAACCAAGACACAAAAAAGACGTCTTTCAGATGTCATATGCTATCTGGGATTTTTTGATATGTCACTGAGCTCTGGCTCGTCACGTCTGTGTCAGTGCATAATGCTGATTGAACACCAGAGTGACCAGAGGTTTCCGCAAATGCCTATAGTTAAAAAAGAGGTCTACAAATCCATAAAACAATGTGGCTCCTAAAATACGCTATTTTGTGCATCGCACATAAACAAAATGTGACGTCACAAAGTAGGGCGAATCAGACGAATTTTTTCAATCATTGAGATGCTATGACGATGCTAAAAGTATTCGTACTTTTGAATTACACTTTTACGTCATATGTCAAATTCGAGCTAGAGGAGTTAGTCAGTTTTGGTAAAAATAAATGTAATTTTTTTAAAATAGCGTGATTCAAATGATATAAAATCATTTTCATTCCGTCAATCTTCCAATATAAAATTAGTATCTTCAAATTAATCGAAATACGACTCAAAGTGACGCACTTGTGATATCACGAGATAGTGTTTATGTCGTCTCTACTTAATTTTGTCTCGATGTTTCCAATCAAACTCTTTATTATAAATCCCCATAAGACAATTTTAATTGTGTTTAAAAAATAAAACTGTGACTTTAATAAATCGGAAGTACGTGTGTCAATTCAACCATTGTTAGCGAAAATGTCTCCAAGGTAAAACATTTACTATTATTCTAAGCATCAAAATATTTTTTAAGTTATTTTTTGTTTGTTTATTTGCAAATTTTAAACAATAATTTAGTTTTACCATGTGTTTTGTATCCAACTGTAAGTACTATATAGCAAGCAAAAAATTTGTTAATTTTTTTGTGTCCTCCAAAAGAGATACACAAAGTTTCAGCAACAGAAAACTATGTAAAGACAAAATGTATTCGTAATTATATTCGAGTGTATCGGGTAAACTATAGCAACTTTATTTTGTTGACTTTTATTTAAAACGTATAGGAAAACTATTAAATTTAAGCGATGAATGGCTAACTCTATTTCTTGCCGTAATATAATTAAATCGGTGAGTGAAAGAACAAGACATATCCAAAATAACCCTTTTGAGAAAAACAAAAAAACTGTTTTAAAAGAGAACTATGGGTTATTCGGCCTAATTATGTATTGTAAAGTTATAGAATTTTTGTTAACCGATAATAATACGTACATAAATTTAAAAATAAAATTATGCAAAAAATGATATTTAAAAAAATGACTTGAATTAAAAAATGAGTTAAATTTTTTTTGTAGCTTTATTGATTATTATTTAACAGACTTATTTGTAATTTTTTAATCAAAATCTTCATTTTTGACTTTCCAAAAAATAATATATGGTAGTAAAACTCTAGGATTTCATCACTAAAGTAGAATAAAAGTATCTTTATATTGGCCATCTTCTTTACGTTAATAGGAACAACTTCTGAGTATACCTTTTCTAATGGCGAGCATACACGTAACGGTCTACCGGAGAAGTCTACCTATGCAGGTGTGCCTGCGCAGGTCAGCTTCATGTCGTAGCGTGTATGTCTACCTGTGTAGGTACACCCACACAGACAGACCGTAGCGTGTATGCCCGCCATAAGGGTAACTGCAAATTGGCTATTAGGTTTGATCAGTCTAATGCGCCCCACACATAAAAGTGTGCGAGAAAAAACCGCCTATGAAGGCACTTGTAGTAACATATCTAGGAGTTTTACCAGTGTATGTAAACTGGCTGTACTGCGGAATGACAAAATTAGCTTTTTGTTCATCAACTGATTTAGAGGTTTTTTTCTGAAATTGCTACCACCAGTTTCTGAAATCTGTGTCAAATTTGTCTTCGAAACGACATGGCTACTGAGTGAAAAAATAGTACGTGCGCCATACTTATACTGTTTTTTCACTCAGCCGAAAATTGAACAAGCCCCCATCGCTCGTATGATGTTGGTCGGTGTATTATAAATAAATAAATTCTTTATTGCCCAACAGATATAACATCCAAAGATAGGACAAAATATAACATTAATAGATTTTTAAGAGTAAATATTAATAAGTACTAAAATAAATAATAATAACAAAATATATATATAAAGCTAAAAAAAAAGTGAAAATAAAAATTATAAATTAAATTAACCCTGCGCAAAACATGTTCAATTCAAGTTTTTCAAAAAAAAAATGTATATTACAATTCAGAAATAAGTACTAAGATGGTAATAAATAATAATAACAAAATGAATATAAAGCTTAAAGTAAAAATTAAAATTAAAAATTGAGGGTGACTATGCGCAAAACATGTGCAAGTTTTTCAAAAAATATATCACAATTCAAACATAAAATATTAACACTTTGGCACAAAATATATATTGGTGATTTCATTAGCAGGTTAGTCCTGGGAATAGGAAGAGAAAACGTGTTGAATGTCCGTGCATTTTGTCGTGTTACTAAAAAGTAAAGTCCTTCCAGTAGAATAGAACAATCAATTATATTATGAATTATTTTATAAATTGTAGAAATTGACATTAATTTTCTTCTATTTTCAAGGGATTGTACATTATATCCATTACGCAACACATTTTCATCAAATCCGTGGGGGGGATAGATACCCCTAACCTTGTAATTTAAAAACTTTAAAAATTTGCGTTGCACCCTTTCAATGCTGTTCTTCTGCAACTCTGTCTTCGGATACCAAATCAAAGAAGCATATTCCAACTTGGAACGAACTAATGAAAAGTACAGTGACTTTAAGGCAGCTTCAGTTCTAAACTTTTGACAATTGCGAAATAAAAATCTTAACATTTTATTTGCAGATTTAGTAATAGTATTAACATGTACACTAAAAGTTAGCTCCGAATCAAATATAACACCTAGATCTTTAGTTTGATCACACCTGAGTAGTTCTTCATTATTAATGGTATAATTAAAATTTGTTGTGTTGACTTTTCTGCTAAAACTTATAGCTTTGCATTTTCGTACGTTCAGAAACAATTTATTGCGCTTGCACCAATCATATAAATTATTTAATTGTTCTTGAAGGAATAAACAATCATGTATATCAGAAATTTCAAGAAATACTTTTAAATCATCTGCAAATAACAATTTGGAACAAGCGATATAATCAGTGACATCATTGATGAAATACAAGAAAAGTAGAGGACCCATATTGGACCCTTGAGGAACCCCTGAGGTAGCATAAAATAAATTTGATGAAAACCTATTATAAGAAACAAATTGTTGTCGACAAGACAAGTATGAGTGGAAGAATGTTTTCATTGCTGATGAAAATCCAAATTGATCTAACTTGTTAACGATTACTTTTGGGTCGATTTTATCAAAAGCTTTTTCGAAATCTGTTAAAACTACATCTACTTGACCACAATTATCTAAAGTCTCATGTAAAAACTGAAAAAAAGATGATAAATTAGAAACAGTAGAACGATTTTCCATAAAACCATGCTGATGTACCGATATTAAACATTTAGTTAGAGGGTAAATTTTATTATAAATACAAATTTCGAAAATCTTAGCAAAATTATTTAAAACTGAAATAGGGCGATAGTTATTAAATAGAGATGGATCTCCTGACTTGAGAATTGGACATACACGTGCGATTTTAAATTTATCTGGAAATATAGAAGTTTTTAATGACATATTAAAAATAAACTTAAGGGGTTTTATAAAAATATTTCTACAATCTTTAATTAAAAAACTGTGTATACCATCCTCACCGGAGGTGATTTTAGCGGCTAGTTTGTTGATTGCAAAAATAATATCTTCGTCACTAAAACTTTCGATATTTATACTTGGAAGATTATTTAAGTCCTCTGTTAGGATCGTATCAGATACTGATGCAAACACACTACTAAAGTACTCAGCAAATCCATCTACTATGTTTTAAGGAGTGTCGTAAAAAACTCCTTCGTTGAACAGAATTCCCGGTATTCTCGATTTACCTTTTTTAGTTTGAATATATTTCCAAAATTCTTTAGGCTCACTAGAGACGGAGTTTTCAACTTTAGAGATGTAGATATCATATGCAACCCTAGTAAGTCTTTTGACTTCTTTTCTTAAATTTTTAAAACGATTTAAATAAAACGGATCGCTAGTTTTAGTATATTTTTTATGGCAAAAGTTTTTTAATTTATTTTTATTTATAATTTCGGCATTATACCAAGGTGGATAGTCATGTGTACGTTTTCTGTGCAGTGGAACAAACAAATCAAAAAGAGAATTTAAGTTTGAATAAAATTTTGAACAAGCTACATTCACGTCGCTAATAGAATCTAAAATTGACCAATCGTTGGCATCTAGGGCACTATATAAATTTGGAAAATTCGCTCGCTTAAAATTGTAACTTTTGCGTTCACACGTAACTGGAAAATTAACTTGATTACATAATAATTGATCTAACGAAAAATTAACTAAAAGAGATGGGTGATGTATATCTTCTTTAACTAAAGGTATAGTTTCACGGTTTACGCTACAATTTAAATCACTTAAAACAAGATCTAGCAATCTCCCATTAAAATTTGTAATGTTAATAAATTGGGTCAAGTTGCAGAGATTGATAAAATCGTTAAGAACTATTTTAGGCCTACAATTGGCATTCTCATTATTAAAAGTAGCAACATTGAAATCACCAATAAATATTATGTTATTGTATTGAGAGACAATATTTTCCAGAAGTTCAAATAAATTTTCAAACTTCATTATAGGTATATTGGGAATATAAATAGCAAATAAATAAATAGTTACATTTTCAAGAACACACTTACATCCCACAATATCAACTTCTGGAAGATAATTGGTTATAATAGAACAATTTACCCGTGCCACATTAAATTTCCTCTTACAAGCTATAAGAACACCACCTCCCCTATTTGCTTGCTTCTAAAATATCATAGTTCCTATCACATCGCAATACATTATATCTTTGATCAAAATATTCATAACTAGATATATCAGCAGTTAACCAACTTTCAGTGATAAAATAAAAATCATCCTCATTAGAACAAACATTTACATAAAATTCATCTACCTTTGTCCTTAAACCACGCGCGTTCTGATAATAAATTGAGTGAGTAGGTATGCTGGGCACTTCTAGTTTAAATTTATGATCAATGGCATACCATTAATGAATTTTATTCTTAAGTTTTCTTCACCATTTTCCAATCGTTTCCGAAGATCTTCTTTAACTGATTTATATTGTTGTATCTGCATAGGTGTTCTGTCCGGAGCTAAATTGATTTGTTTATATGTACCTGTTTTCAGTTTTTGCGAGTTTTTTAAATATTTAAATACATGTTGACTATCGGGAAGGATAACCTTTAAGGGCCGAGGTTTGGCACCTGTAACAAATTTTCCAAGCCTAAAATGTTTTAATTCAACGGCTAGAGGAATGTTCGAAGATACATGTTTTGAAATATTTTTAACCATTTGTGCATCAGCTTCATTTTTTTCTTGATTATTGATCCTATTAGTTTCTGGAACGTTAAACAACAAAAGATTGCATTGTCTCTTTTGTCTTTCATGGACCTCGTTCAAAATGTTTGTATTGTATTATTCTTTCGCTATGTGATAGGCCTTTTAAACAATTTACCTCTCAGTTAAAATTACCGTTTTTGGCACTAGTATTGTTCTTTTACTCACCGATTCAATTAATATATGTAAATATGGAACACAAAAGGTTTCCAAACAACATTCAGGCTGCTCTACTGAAAAGTTAACTAGAATGACATAGTGCAGTTTACCTCCGAACTATTGATATACATAATAAATAATTTTGAAAACTTTGACTTCATTCTTTTATTGTACCTATTTTTTTAGCCTTGATTATATTATTATTTGTATCTGTGTATATTGTAATTGGACTGTTCTTATCAAATATACATTTTAGTTCACTTGTTTTATTTGCCAATAAAAAGTATAAAAAAAATATATATATGTATTCAAGAAATGTTCAGTTAAGTTAAGGTATCTACCCTTTGGATGTCCTAACTGTTTCCAAGTCTATCCATGGTCCTCTTGTTTGTCAAAATCGCTTATAAAGACCCTTAAGCGTATTGTCCCTGTGAATCCCGAAATAATTAATAAAAAAAATAATTGAAACAAAAACAAATAAAAACAAAAGAAAACTAAAAAAATAAAAATGCTGTAATTTGGTTAAAAAAAACTTGTAAATACTGTATTATATTATTATTATTATAACTCTAATGTAAATAAAATTATTTGTAAAACTAGACGTAAGAGTATTATCCTTACTATATGATAAAAAACTAAAATAATTTAATCTATGTGGTTTGGCGAATGGACTTAGTTCCCGCAGTGAAAAAATTCAAATTAAAAAAATATATTATTTTATTTTACATGAGTGACAAATTGTGAAAATGATTGAATTTACAATAAAAACTGAAAAACGGTAGGTAAAATTTCATATAATAATAGCGTTTATTTTCAACTATATATGTACTAACGTCATTGAAGGTTGGGAAGTGTCACATTACACACCTCTACTTCCCGCCCTCACTTCCCGCCCTCATTTCATCTATTCTAGATGAATAATTTTTATATTTAAAAAAAAAATAACACATTTTTTTGATAAATTTTATAATACCTATTTAATGGCAAACAATAAAAAACAACAATGAACTAAAATTCAACAAACTACTTATTGATATTTATTTTTGGCGAATTTAATATACGGCTTTATTTGACATTTATTTATATTAGTGACAGTTGTTTACCCCGTAATCATAGTAACAATATATTTACTTGATTATTCTGAGAAAACCGCGCGCTTGGTAATTTGTCGTTAAATCTAATATTTTAGGTATGTTCAGAACGAAACAGAGATTTATTAACTTTGATCAAAATATGATGGTTGTAAATAAAATAGTATACAAACCTCGGTAGGAAATTTCATTCCTGTTTCAAGGTCATAGCTAACCTCGACGCTTCGCGTCTCGGTGATCTAACTAATCTCACGACAGGAATGAAACTCTTCCCACCTCGATGTGTAATATACTATACATAAAAATCAACAAGCTTTCTGCATAACCTGATAAATATTTAAAAATAATTTTAAAATATAACTAATAATGTTTTTAGATGATTTTTAACAATTTAAAAACAAAGCACATATTACAAAAACTAAAATATTCACTTTTTAAAGTAACAAAATACCTACCAATAAACCTATCTTTTCAATGTAAATCATTCGCTTGTGTTTACACTCCTCTAATTTATGGGTAACTCTGACTTTGATTCCACGTTGCCACATTTAGTAGATTTTTAATTTTTTTCTAGATTTTGTGAAGAATTTTGTTGTTTTTTGTTAAATTTCAGTAGATTTTTATAAATTAATATAAAAAATCTAATTACTCAAAACTTCCTATTTACATAATTGTTTAAAAACTTTAGGGGTTATAACTAGGTTTGGGCGATTAATAAAATAAATAATCGATTATAGATGACTTAAAATGATAGGTTATTTTTGTTTAATCGATTACCTAAAAATAATCTATTCTTTTCGATTAATCGATTATTTTAGAATCTCATTATTAGCGGACCATCCTGTAAATCGTTCTGTAATGTCTTGTAGGTAATAAATAAATTAGTAGCAATAACAATTTTTCGAACAAAAAATTGGAAAATATATCGACGAAAATTATTATGAACCGAATCCATGTACAAAACTAGCTATTTATTATACAATTGAGTAAAATAATGTTTTTGCGCACAAGTTGTATTTTACGACACGAGACAAAAAAGAGTTAAATAAGATCATACGGCCGAGAGCACACAACATTCTTCTTTGGGCGACTGTCCTAATCAAATAGATCCAAAATTTTTAAATTCTTGTTCCTGAAAAGAAACTTAAATGCATTAATAAATTTAAATTTTTATTGTTCGAATAAAAAACCTATTTTTAAGTATCAAAGATTTGTACAGAATCATTAACGTTAAGTATGATAAACGTATGTTTATAAATGGCGGCAGAAAAGTAAAAGCGGCCGAAACGGATGATAACAAATTCGTAAAAAAGACGAGTTCAGATAACTAAATTGTAAATATGTAGTTTTTGTACCGAATTTGTTTAAAAGAAAATTAAAATCTTATCTGTGTGAAAAGTTTTGTTATAACATTGGAGACTTAATAACTTTTTTGTCATATTTTTTATTTTTAATATAATTTTAACTTAAATTACTAATGGGTTTGTTTTGGTTCAAACAGAACCGCCAGTTCCAGTTCTCAAATACAGTTTATGAATTCATTTTTCAAGAATACGTCGCGATGATAATCAACGTATTGAGCTGAACGAGTGTAATTCACTGATTCTGAATTAGTTCGTGAAAGAACCAAAACAACCCTTATATTATCCCTCCTCAATTGACTGAATCAGACAACTATAAGTTATTATTATTTACCTTTATGGGTATATTCAGTCACTACTGGAATCTCCTATTCAATACGAGTTCAACCATATGTAACACTTATGATTTTATGTAGTCTGGAAGGTCTTAAATAAATAAAATAAGTCTGGCAACGCCTAATTGTCTCAATCATTTTTTTAATACAAACTATTTTCAACTACATTAAAACGTAACAATTGAAAGATTATACCATTTTTAACATAATGGTTACTTTATCAAGTGTTTAAAATGTGCTCCATTTGTGAGTTGACAGTACCCTAATCGATGGTAGAATGCGTCTACCACATTTCTCTATGAATGTTTTATTTATTTTAGACCTTCCAGACTACATATTCTTATAAGTTTACATATGGTTGAACTCGTATTGAATAGGAGATTCCAATAATGACTCAATATACACGGTGATGAATTTGAAAAACCAAAGTGACTAATAATATAAGTAAAACGGCAAATCTGGTGCATTTCAAATATTAAATCTGGAATCTTCGTATCCCATAATAGGTGTACCCCAAATTTTGTACAATTAGGATTAGCAATTTACGAGATAATTGGCCGTTTCCAGACTTTTGGGCCACTCCGTATATAAATATATTACATAAATTAACTTGTGCAACATTTCCTTGTTCCTATGTCGGTAGCATCATACGTAATTTCAAAGTTGGCCTAAAAGAACATAAACGCTGCCTTAACACAAACACCACGGGCTTTTCTCACTTCGATTCGCACCTTTTAGTAACAGGACACGATTTGAATTATTACGTGTGATTTCCAATATATTCCTTTGATAAACTAGAAATTTAAAAAAATAATAAATCCAGTCCCACGTATTCCTTGAACGCCCAAATCAAATTCATTATAATTCGGAACACACTGAGAATGCAGTATGGCCAAGCACAGGTAGACTGGCACACTGTGTTGCCGTTTTTCCTTTTAGCTGTGAGAGGATCGGCCCAGTAGTAGTCAATTTTATTGGAGCATGTATTCCTAATTGCATATATGAAGACCGTTTGTCCTTCTTGATGTCTAATTGGACAGCTTTCTGCAGGAAGGAAGCAACTCACAAATTTCTGGTACCTAGCGTTATTTGTTAGTCAATGAACCAACTGACTAAATTAATTAAGCAAGTAACCTGCCTGCAGAATCAATCCAAGCGGCTTGGTTGCTTTCTACATAATAGAAAACAGACTTGGTGACAGTTCTGTCAGAGTGAGTGTAAGGTATTAAAAATAAGAAATCGAATATTTTTGTAATAAATGTAAATAATAGTAGCATATCTCAAAGAATTCTTCTGATGACAAAAGCCATTGAATAGGAGAAGGAAAGCCCAAGCTTTGGTCAGGTAAATCGTGTATTGAGATAATAAATAGACAAATGTGGATGTTAAGAATAAAAAAGTTAGCTGTTTAAAAACACGTACGGTACATCTTGATAAAAAAAAATTATCAATTTGTCGTGTGCTGAAATGAACAGAAAAACAAATGGGTCGTCCGGCATTATTTAAAGACTTGCTAATACCACTGTGGCTTAAAGAAAAAAGTATAAAATTCAAAGATACTGGAAAAAAATCTGTGATTCACTTAATCCCGAAAGATTGCATGCAATTTTATATAACATGTAACTGGCACGGCACGGACATTGACAATATGGATGGATTCAGCTGAGCGCCGATTTTGAAATGGAACCTATGATGGTAGAATAAAGTAAAAAGACAATATTATGTATTTTTTACCTTCTTTTTTTAACAATAAAGTACCTTTAACCAAACAGTGCTGAAAGGACCCCGCACTTTTTATATTGATGATATGTTATTTTTCTTTAAAGGTAACTTCATTATGGACCTCAAGTAATTCTTGTTTTTTTCCATGAAACTTTACTCTTGTATATAGTTTGTTTATGCATACTCATACTTTGCAAGATAAATCATACAGCGGGTTCAAAAAAGTAGGAATATCAATTACCTACTGAAACATAAGTGCTATATAAACAACTAAGAATTATAGAAACGCATTTTACGAAAAACTTTTGTTTTGCTCAAATTATAAACATTTCAGATAAACAAATGAAATATAGATGTGTTACGGGCGCAATTTTACATAGACTTTGTTTGAAGCCAGTATCTATGAACTTTTGACAGCCGTGGTCCCCATGGGCGTATCAAATAGTTTTTTCATCAGAACCCAAAGCATTCTTTTGTAAATATTCTGTCAATAACAAATTTAAAGAACAATGCAACTCATGCATAAAATTTCATTTTACAAAAATTAAATTCTATTTTTTATTCAAATGTAATAAATGATACTTATAATTCAAATAATTACACTGTTAATATTGTTTATAGATAGATATCAGTAAACTGTGTATTTAAAATGGAACAACAATCCCTTGTGAAAAAAGTAAGCCAAACTGAATTTACCCATTAGGTCACAGGAGTACTGGTGAGATTGGTGCACAAAGTGCCTTTGCAGGTCCGTTTTAATCATTTCATCTTATTTTAAAACCAGGAGAAATTAATATTTCTGAAACTCAACAATAAAAAAAATCCAATTTACTTTTCCCTTATATACCTAAAGGTAACATTCTTACCACTTGAAGTGATAAATTTAATTTTTTTTAGCATATACGAGGGAGGTCAAAAAATAGGAATCAAGGCAGTTACTTATTTTTAAAAATATAAAAAAAATTATATGTAATAGATTTTATCATTTCTTAAGAATAAACAAACATATTATATGCTTTGAAAGTAATTTATAATGGATAGACACCAATCTATAAATTTGTTGAAACTTACCTTTAAGGTGGATTTATAAACTACGTTCAGTTCGCGCTCAGTTGCAGTTGGCAAGACATAACCACAAATTCCACAAAATAAAATTATTTTTTGGTGTTATTTTTGTTTTAATTATATTGGTAGATGGTGTTGGTTATAAAATAATTATGAATTTTGCTCTGTTTATGTTGAACTCGAACTGAGCATGAACTGAACGTAGTTTATGAATCCACCTTTATAGTCTGTAATCTTGTTCCAAGGAAGATCTAATGGAGACTGTTAATTAACAATAGATCTCTTTTTACAAACATATAAACTAGAAGCATAAAAAAGGTTGAAGTGACGAGGCCTTTAAACCTTGACTAACGTCATTAATTTTATTCGGATAATATATTTATATTTAAATAAAATGCTAAGATAAATTAACTGTAGCTTTATTAGTAAAATATTAACATTACAATTTTGTATAAATGCGTCCCCAACTCTAGCAACATTTTCACTGATTTGGTATCGATTCAGGTTTTATTTTTGTTCTTATAAACTAACATATTTCTTTATCATAAATAACAATTTTATAGATGAGAAATACATTTTTCATAAATTTTTAATGACATTTATAGAATTAAAATAGATATTTGTGTACCAAAGGCTGTAAGTATCGAGTTGATCTTTTACGGCCGAATCAGAAATTTACGGCCGAGGCCAAGTAACTTCTGGTAAGTAATATTACATCCATTTAACAACTTATGTAAGAATAGAAAATCCGTATCATGCATTCATTTTTCACGAGAGCAATTATTAATAATTCCAGATATTTGACGCCAGTATCTAGCTAGTTTATTCCTACATGGTATGTATAATTTCTGAAAAACCTCCTGTATACATCTAATAAATCACATAAATTAAATTTTGTCTATGTACAACTTGTGTGTGATAAAAATGTTTTATATATAAGACTCAATTTAGCTTCATCCAAAAATGTATTAACATAAAATTAACGCAAATTAGAAAACAATATAAAAAATAAATTATAAAAATTCAATATAAAATTAATAAAAAAAATATAAAAGTATCAAAAGTGGTAATTATAAATAAAAAAAAAAGGATAAAATTGGTGTCTATTTTCAAAGAAATATAATGGAAATCCCAATCACTGCACAAATGAACCAATAAAGAAACCGCTTCTGTTTCTTTCTCACGCTGTATTATTATTAAATATTATCTAATATTTAATGTAACAAATAAGTGATCAGAAGTCATGTTCTAATTATTATGGTAATACATGAAAATTCAACTTATTTTAGTAGTTATTATTCCTATTTTTCTAAACACTCAGTATTATTTATTTTACAAATTGGAAGTAGGAAGTATCAAACTATATACAAATGTAATACATGCATGGGCGTCGTTACACAATTCTATAGGGGGGGGCAAAATTTTGAAAAAATTTAATATGCTTATTTATTGAAAAACCAAGAAAATTAAACATAAAAGAGAATTTTCTTATGATGGATTTAATTATTCTGTGACGTCATGGCTTACTTCCGATTTTTCCAGAAATGACAGAAAATCACAATTTATTTTTTATTTTGAAATGAAAACCCTTTTTCTTATTGAAAATTTGAATTTCTGGTACATTTTTGTATAAGAAGCGTGTCTTTAAAATTTTTTCAGTAACATATTAAAAAAAATATGATGATCATTTTGACAGCTGACCAAAAATTTTCAAAACATGATTCTTATCAATAAATGTCCCTAAAATTCAAATTTTCAATAAAAACGGGGGCCATGACGTCACAGAACAATTGAATCCATCATAAGAAAGTCTTTCAAACAGAACAATTTTAATCCAATATCTCACTGAATAGCGAAGCTAAGGGGGAGTGGAACTGTAGTAGTAACCCTAACAATGTCACTGACTTATTTGACAGAACTGATACTTAAGTTGTCATAACAAGTCTCTAATAAATTAAATAATCCAACAAAAAAAGACAAAATGTATATGAATTTATAAAACAAGTGAAAAAATTATTATTATTATTATTATTATTATTATTATTATTATTACATATTTTTATTACTTCAGCTAAAAAAAGTAGTATAATCAATAAAAATTAATAATAAAACATAGGTAGATATTTACGAGAAAATGTATGAGATCTTGCCTAAGCCTAATAAATTGTCATTGAAGAATAGGTTAAATAATGTCAAAATAAAAACACTACTATTATATAATAACGTAGAATTAAAACGTATTAACAAAAATAATTGGTATATTTGCGATTGTAATTTATATTTTCTTCATTTTTAGTTCGAAAGAACCCATAGAAATTAATGATTAAAACTGGTTTCCTATCAATAAGTCATAAGATTGCATTTCAGCCATATACAATAATTAAAGGCAGAAATCTAATCATTTGCTAAACATTTAAGACTTAAGGGATGTTGAAGAATATCATAAAATAATAATTTATTGTTTATTTAAAACCTTTTCTGATGTCTATTATTTCCAGTATTACTCTTATTATTACAAAAATAAAGGTTTTTTTCTTCTTATTATACAGCTGTCTATTTATTTTTTTATTTAATTTTGATTTTGCTACTGAAAATTTATATAATTTACAGTTTTTTGCTAGTATAATTTGCAACATAGCAACTCCGGTTGCTCATTTTATTGTTTTTAACCTATTTTTTAGTAAAAAGTAAAATGTATACATGTATTTGATACTCCAAAATTACAAAATAACGCCCTAAACTACTCGAATTATCCGCAGCTTGCTCTAGTATCGCTTTTGCTTTCCTACTATGACTTCGCACTGATCGAATAGATCGCAGCTATGTTTTAACATGCCTTAGCGTGCTAAACGCTCTTTCGATTAACTCTGTCGTTGGTGGAAGAGCCATAAATATTTTTTTAAACCACTTTTTATGTCTGGATAAAACTCACAATGTTTGGATGTTATATCATTAATGAAAAGCTCATTGTGTGTAGAAAGCGCTTTCGTACTCCAGTTTGGTATTCAGCTTCAAAATTGTCGATTTTCTAATCGGTAGTGATAAAAGTATTGTTTTTATGCTTTTGGGATGTAACAGGCTTAAGAAAAATTAACAGAGTCTTTGGAAAAGCGTGATGTAAGCGACGTAATAAGGAAATCCAGATATCGTCGGCCTAAGATGCAAATGGCCTAACTCCACTTTTTACCAAAGGTACGTTTTATTGGCTACCCGTTAGTTTAAGATCTGTACTGTCGATTCGAAATGGCCTGCCAAGCCTATTTTAAATATTCGCGCCAAAAATTACATGACTCATTTTGTATAACCCCTTTACATTAAGGTTATGTATAAAAGATTTTTTGCTCAAAACTTTATATTTTAGGAGTTAGGCCATTTGCATCTTAGACCGACAATATTCAATAAATATATTCAACCTATAATATTCTTCAACTATATTAGCCTTAATATTATTATTTCTATATGAGATTGTTGTTCGTATGCATAATCTTACGCGTTGTTGATTAAGTCGCTAAAAGCCCCCCAACTGCCCCCCCTTTGCCCCCCCCCCCCCAAACGACGCCCATGAATACATGCTATAAGTTTCATATCAAAACATAAATTATTTAAGCGTAATAGAGATATACCTATGTGATAATATATTTTCTGCATTCCTTAGTTTTGGCTCCTTCTAACAAACTTGAGGTTCATCAGAAAGTTGCCCACAATGACCTGAAAAATAACACACTAAAATTTGAACAAATTCTGACAGAAAGAAGCCGACCCACAAAATATCTTCTTATTTTTTAACTTCGTAAAGCTAGCGCCACATTAGTCAGACTTTTAGCCACCAATTTTCAGCAGCAGAACGAATGCTGCAGATAAATTATATAATCTTTACTAACAATTCGTTAACTCGCATCATTGAGCTGAAGATCGGGTGAAACGCCTATTTAAAGCCCATCATTTTTTTATAATTATCAAAACTTTTTATTACTCAATAACGTTTTTTGGTGTTGGTTCAGTTTTAAACGCGGACAAATTCTTCATGCGAGTGCAACAATTGTGTTTTTTATTATGATTTGTTATTTAGTCAATGACGATAAATTGAGTGTGACTGCAGCGGTAAGTCGTTCTTTCAAAATGAGTGGGGTCAGTGAAAAAACAATTTATACTATCAAGAAAGAGAAGGAACAAAACAATGGCGAATTGAAATCTCCTGCAAACAGAAAAAAGCGGAAATGGCAGTCAAATTCTCACGAATATACATATGATGAGGGTTTTAAGAGCTTATTTAGAGGAATTGTGCACACTGATTTTTTAATAAACATTCCGCCAACTTTGAATGCAATTTATAATATTATTCGAAGGAATGAGAATTTGCCATCGTTCTTTTTTAGGACCCTATGTGGATTAATAAAAGACATTGGTCTTAAATATGTGAAACGTGGTCGTAAAAGTATAATGTTAGAACGAAACGACATGACTCATTGGCGGCACAAGTATTTAGAGCCATCAAATAATATTGCCAACAAAATTGTAACGTTATCTATTTAAATGAGACGTGGGTCAAACGGTTAACTGTACATGGTATGATAATATTATAAAACATCGTAGAGATCCTATTATAAAGGGTTTAATTACAGGCCTCAAAGCACCTATACAAACAAATGCACGTTTCGTTATTATTCATGCAGGATATAAAGGTGGATTTTTACCTGTCGTCGTGCGTTTTTTTTTTTTATAGCGATTATCATGACGAAATGAACACCGACTATTTTAAGCAATAGTGATTCCTGACTTACCCAAAAATGGACGAAGGAAACGTTATTATGGAAAACGCTTTGTATTATTTTTGAAAATTTAGTTTTAGAGCTACCTCATTTAACAAACCCTAAATAAAAAATTGGCTGTTTGAAAAAAACATTATAGGCCAGTCAGAATGTCTGTGATCAGGCGCAGATTATGTCTAGTCATAGTCAAGTATTTGTTTGCTATAGTGTTGTCAGGATAACTTGAGAGCTCCCTGGTAACTCTGCAGTTTCTTGTTTCATCTTATCTGCCCTTGAATTTAATAAGAAAATGTTCTTTAATTAGGTATGTCACAACCGATGTTGTTAGTCTAATAGAAGGAACATGTGCAAAAAGTATTTGGTTTGCTGCCTTCTTGGCTAGGGAATCAACAAGACGGTTACCTTTCGATGTAGCATGACCTTTGATCCATCTTAAGGTGACCACATTTTTAATGGATATTTCGGCTAAAGCTTCGTGACATTCTAGTAGTAACCCTTAGTAAATTCGTGGTCTATTCAGGGCGAGTAGTGCTTTTCTGCTGTCTGTATAGATAAAAAAGTTCCTTTCAGTGATATCGTTTATTGTGATTTATTTTACTGTTATGAGAATCTCCGTGAGCTCGGTTTGAGCTACAGTTCATTTTATTTAAAAATTTAAGAATCTGGAGTATATTCCACATCCTGTGCCTTGTTTTGTTTTAGAACCGTCATTGTAGCTAATAGGTAATGGATAAGTTGAAATATTATTAACCTTTGCGTGATCCTTAATTGTTCAATTTTCATTTTAGGTATTAAATATTTTTACTTTAAAATAAATTGACTCCATGACTATCAATTTAAGTGTGCCTGATGATGAAGTAACCTACTTTGAAACTGGTTGCTTTATATGACTTTGTAAGATGTAAAGGACTATTTGTACTTAATCCCTACATTCATATATGGCTAACCTCACCCTTAATATAATTTTAATATTTATGTATATGACCTATTTCTTTACTATTTATGATTTTGTCCATTTTTATACAATGTTAATTAAATTATCTTTAAAGAAGGTAAATAATTAAATAAAAAATATTGTCAAAGTGATGATTACTATTTACGTCGGAAATTAAGTACAGTTAAATCAAATATCGCAAGTAAGCAAAACAATTTCATTAATGGAACAAAGTCAGACGGCTACCGCAACCAACCTAATAGAATTCTGCATAGTTTGTCAGCCGTAGAAGATTAATTTTCGAGTTGAATTTGTTTTGCCCTTTAATGAATTTATAGATGAATAGCTTCCTTAAACGATCCAGTAATTAAGTATGTCCCTAATTCTCGAGAAACGGTACGTTTTGTGACTTATCCTGTCATGTTCTTGTCTTCTAAAATGTTCCTTTACATTGCCCTTCGGTGTTCTCATTGTTTGTTGTTATTTTCGATTGTGTAATTTCGCTTGAAATCTACCTGTCTATTTTGATGTTATTATGAATTTGCCTATGCTATTCGGAGCTTAATTTCTGTGGTGGAATTCCGTTTTACGATTTGGCCTTGAATTCCTGTATAAATCTCAAGTGAATTCATATAAAACTACGTGGAGCTTCTCCAAAAGTATGTTTTACAGAAAACAAAACGTTTAATAGTAATTTTTACAAATACAATACAGGGTGTCCTAAAATTCCGTCTACATAGAGCTACTATATGTTGGTGAGATCAAAATAGGTCGATTGAACCAATATTGCCAACATGACAAAGTGCTTCGTGTACCAGTTGAAAGTTGAAAGAAAATTTGTTTAATAACTCAAAAACGCTTCGTTCCCTTTTTATAAAATTTGGTATGTAGCTATTTTGAAGAGCCATTGTTCAAAGCAAAAATTACACCAACTGAGATCATGGAACGATGAAAATCACCCTAATCCTACCATAAATGACATCGTATTTTTGTTTGAGGGCCACCCCTGTTCCCTCAATTTTTTTTATGGAGAGCTCTATTCATTTGTAGCATTTTTTTGTCTCTTGCAAAAGCATGTATCTCTCATGGTATTTTGGGTAAATTTTTTTTTTTGACTGATGGTTAGTGACTTAATATTTTAAAGAAAACTAAGTTGGCGGTTATACCTACCGCAGCCCGTTATATATGTGAATATCACTTTTAACATTTTAAACAGAAAGGGGTATCATGTGATAGCTCTTCTTAAAGGTCTCTTTTTTTCCAATCTTTTGACACATTATTTTTTTAAATCGGATTAATTTTTCACCAAGTTATAACCTAGAAACCGGAAAAAATTAAAAATATTGAATTAAAATGCATGGGTATAAATACCGAGATAAACAAGTTAGCAAAAAGCCTTAAATGTTTTTTGCGTAAGAAATTTTTGACCGTAAATTAAAACAATTTATTATTAGTAGATTATTGGTTTCGTTGTGTACTGACAATTTAATTTTGACAATGGTTTATTCTTTACAAGAAAGAATTGAAATAATCTTTATTTGTGGTGAAGAACAACGCTGTGCATGCAGAACTGCTCGTGTTTTCAATCAGAGACATCCCGATAAAAATGTTGGGCATCAGTATGTGTTGGATTTAGTTCATAAATTTCAATAAACTGGAAGTGTGTGCAATAAAACTGTAAGGAATCGTAGAGTTTTAACTGAAGCTGCACAAGTTGAGATTTTAGGTCATTTTGCCATGGAACCTCAAACATTAATACCAAAAGTCTCCAGATTAACAAATATTTCCATTCTTTCCTTACAAAATACAGCTTTTACAACAGCTTGCTGAGGATGATTATGATAGAAGATTAGAATTATCGAATTAATGACTCAAAGGGCAAATGAAGACCATAATTTTATTAAAAATATTTGTTTTACTGACGAGGCAGGTTTCTTTTTAAATGGATTTGTCAATAAACATAATTGTAGGTACTGGGACAATATAAATCCACATGTTTTTCGGGAAGAGCACAGCCAATATCCTCAGAAAATCAACGTATGGGCCGGAATTCTTGGTAATAAAATTATTGGTCCTATTTTCATGGAGGAAAATTTAACTGGGGAATTGTATTTGAACTTATTAGAAAATCTGATAAATCCTCTTATAACCGAATCCTTTGAAAACCAAATAGATCAAGATGGAAATTTGTTACTAGACGAAGAAAACCTATTTTTTTACCAGGACGGAGCACCTCCACATTATGCCTTGCCTGTACGAAATTGGCTTAATGAGACATTTCCAGATAAATGGATCGGAAGAAGGGGCGATATAGAATGGGCAGCGAGATCACCCGACCTAACGCCCCTTGACTTTTTTTATGGGGACATCTAAAAACTGTGGTGTATAAAACTCAACCTCACGATATTCCTGAATAGTGAATAGTGAATAGTGGAGGAGTGTGAGCAGATTACACCAGAGACGCTTTAAAAAGTACGGGATGAATTCGAGCTGCGACTTTACCATTGCCTTGCCAACAATGGCGGACATTTTGAACATCTTATTTAGGTACAATGTAATTCTTATGCAAATAAAATATTAATAATGTAAATATAATGTAAATAATAATAATTTTAATTTAAAAGGTTAAAATGGCATAACTTGGTGAAAAATTAATCCGATTTAAAAAATGTGTCAAAAGATTGGAAAAAAATATACCTTTAAGAAGAGCTATCACATGATACCCCTTTCTATTTAAAATTTTAGAAGTGATATTCACCACCGCTTAGGGGATGAAACTGCACGGTTACAGATACTTGTAAAATGTGTCCACCCGTAAATATAAATTAACGTGTTTTTTTTTGTTTTAAAGATATTTTAAAAGTTATTTTGGGTGGCTAGTTTTGAAATGAAATCCCTGTATTACTATAGATAGGTGTACAAATTAAAACTTTTATAGGCAATATAAATAAATTATGATTGGATAAATAGATTTGTCCTTATCACTTCGTATTCCACTCGTATTCAGTGTTATTTTATTATTTTTTCTTTGTTTAAATAAATGCTTTTTAAATAACATTTCTTCTCCATAAATACGAGTTTCATGAGCGTACAGAATGTCAAAATTATTTAATGTAGGGTATGATTTTTTGAGTAATAAACATGTAATACTATTTTTATAAATTTTATATTATCAAGAATAAGACGTAAATAAGCTAATTAATTGAAGAAATTCTAAAATTATCAAAATAATCACACTCATATAATTCGGTTTTTAGTAATATGACTACGTTTAAGAACGCTCGTGAATATTCGGGACATTTTCAGATTAGTTAGGGACACTTGAATTAGTTAATAGTACTTTGACGAAAGACCAACGTCATTGATGACATATAACGGGATTTGTGTTAAAAATACTATATCTACTAAAAAATAACAATTCAACGAGAAGGATAATGTTTTTTATAATAAATGTTCAATATATCCACCTCCTTCGTTCATGCAAATTTTAATTCGGCGCAAGAAATTAAAGTGGTTTCCCAACATTTTGAATCATATCCCATAATTGTTCAATGTTGTCGATAGGAACTTCATAAACTTTGGTTTTCAAGTGACCCCAAATATTTACAAGGAAAACAGTCCAGTGATCGAGGTATCCACTGAATGGGAGGGCCTCGACCTCTGCCAATCCATCTTCCATAGTATTGTTCGTTTAAATAATCTCCCACAATGCGGAAAAATAAGGTGGTGCACCATCGTGCATGAAAAATATTTCACGGCGTAAATTGAGCGGTAAGTCTTCTAACAGTTGAGGCAAATTTTGACGTAGAAAATGCAAGTCACTGTCACCATTAAGACGAAATGTCAATCTAAATGGACCAATAGTGACCAATATACATATTTGTTATGTGCATTTGTTATACCATGTCGTGTGAAGCATGACTTGTCTTCAATAACTTGTACAAAATGCAAACTAGATCCTTAATCAGGAGGTAGGAGTTTCTGGACACTTTGAATGTGAAAGAGATAAATAAGTTGTTTTCTTATTATTCTGTTGGATGCACTTTTTGAAACTCCAGTTTAACGTACCAGTTGTCGGGTACTAATTTCGGGAATATTTTTTACTATTTCAAGTATTCCCTCTGCAGCAGGAGTTCTGGCTTGACGAGGTCGTCCAGCATTATTTCTGTTCGGCATTAGTTGACCAGTTACTATTGGTGATTTTTTTTTATTGTAATAATATTAAAAGCGATAGTGATCGGGTTGCGTTAGTTATAACTGCCATTTTTTCGAAAATTTTATGTCACTACCAATCAGTCCATAATTTTTTTTTACTCAAATACATGTTTTTTGCAAGAAACAAAAAATGCTACAAATAAATATAGTCTCCACAAAAAAATTAAAGGAAGAGGGGTGGCCCTCAAAAAAAAAAACGATGTCATTTATGGTAGGATTAGGGTGGTTTTACGCTCCCATGAGTTTAGTTAGTGTAATTTTGGCTCTTAAATTAAAATAGTTACATATCAAATTTTATAAAAATGGAATAAAGCGTTTTTGAGTTATTAAAAAAAAATAATTTTCTTTCAACTTTGAAGCTTCCTCACAGGCAAACAAAGCACTTTGTGATATAGGTAATTTTGGCTCAATTGACCTATTTTGATCTCACCAACATACACTAGCTCTATGTACACGAAATTTTGGGACACCCTGTATAAAATCATAAAAATTTACAAAAAATTCCAATTTCTTCTTATTGACAGTATTTACTAAATGCTGGTGCAATTTAAAATAAGCGAATAAAATTTTATTTTTAAATACTATGTATTCAGAAATCAGTCGATTTAAGTTTTGAGTAATAAACATGTAATACTATTTTTATAAATTTTATATTATCAAGAATAAGACGTAAATAAGCTAATTAATTGAAGAAATTCTAAAATTATCAAAATAATCACACTCATATAATTCGGTTTTTAGTAATATGACTACGTTTAAGAACGCTCGTGAATATTCGGGACATTTTCAGATTAGTTAGGGACACTTGAATTAGTTAATAGTACTTTGACGAAAGACCAACGTCATTGATGACATATAACGGGATTTGTGTTAAAAATACTATATCTACTAAAAAATAACAATTCAACGAGAAGGATAATGTTTTTTATAATAAATGTTCAATATATCCACCTCCTTCGTTCATGCAAATTTTAATTCGGCGCAAGAAATTAAAGTGGTTTCCCAACATTTTGAATCATATCCCATAATTGTTCAATGTTGTCGATAGGAACTTCATAAACTTTGGTTTTCAAGTGACCCCAAATATTTACAAGGAAAACAGTCCAGTGATCGAGGTATCCACTGAATGGGAGGGCCTCGACCTCTGCCAATCCATCTTCCATAGTATTGTTCGTTTAAATAATCTCCCACAATGCGGAAAAATAAGGTGGTGCACCATCGTGCATGAAAAATATTTCACGGCGTAAATTGAGCGGTAAGTCTTCTAACAGTTGAGGCAAATTTTGACGTAGAAAATGCAAGTCACTGTCACCATTAAGACGAAATGTCAATCTAAATGGACCAATAGTGACCAATATACATATTTGTTATGTGCATTTGTTATACCATGTCGTGTGAAGCATGACTTGTCTTCAATAACTTGTACAAAATGCAAACTAGATCCTTAATCAGGAGGTAGGAGTTTCTGGACACTTTGAATGTGAAAGAGATAAATAAGTTGTTTTCTTATTATTCTGTTGGATGCACTTTTTGAAACTCCAGTTTAACGTACCAGTTGTCGGGTACTAATTTCGGGAATATTTTTTACTATTTCAAGTATTCCCTCTGCAGCAGGAGTTCTGGCTTGACGAGGTCGTCCAGCATTATTTCTGTTCGGCATTAGTTGACCAGTTACTATTGGTGATTTTTTTTTATTGTAATAATATTAAAAGCGATAGTGATCGGGTTGCGTTAGTTATAACTGCCATTTTTTCGAAAATTTTATGTCACTACCAATCAGTCCATAATTTTTTTTTACTCAAATACATGTTTTTTGCAAGAAACAAAAAATGCTACAAATAAATATAGTCTCCACAAAAAAATTAAAGGAAGAGGGGTGGCCCTCAAAAAAAAAAACGATGTCATTTATGGTAGGATTAGGGTGGTTTTACGCTCCCATGAGTTTAGTTAGTGTAATTTTGGCTCTTAAATTAAAATAGTTACATATCAAATTTTATAAAAATGGAATAAAGCGTTTTTGAGTTATTAAAAAAAAATAATTTTCTTTCAACTTTGAAGCTTCCTCACAGGCAAACAAAGCACTTTGTGATATAGGTAATTTTGGCTCAATTGACCTATTTTGATCTCACCAACATACACTAGCTCTATGTACACGAAATTTTGGGACACCCTGTATAAAATCATAAAAATTTACAAAAAATTCCAATTTCTTCTTATTGACAGTATTTACTAAATGCTGGTGCAATTTAAAATAAGCGAATAAAATTTTATTTTTAAATACTATGTATTCAGAAATCAGTCGATTTAAGTTTTGGTCTACACACTCGATTTTTAGGCACAGGGATACCCCGTCTTTAAATAAGTTTTTCAGTTGTCTGTAGAAGGCACCCAGTGACAATATTTACTATTAGTTTTTGTTTTAGAAATACGGCTTTAGAAAGTGTAGAGATGCTCCAGAAAATCAAATCGTATATTAATATACTCTCAACTCATGCATGATAAATTGGTAAAGCATAAACAATTAATTGATTATTTATCGGCGTGAGCCTTATATTATTTAATAATATTTAATAAGTATTGTTTAAATATTTGATCGAATTTAAGCACTAAAGCCGGCCCTGTCATATATGGAGTCTTAGTTTTATTAGATTACAGCAAGGCATTCGACATGATCAATCATGACTAATAATTAACAATTTTAAATTTCATAGGATTCGAGAAAACAAATATAACTTTTTTTAGAAATTATTTAACAGGAAGGTGCCAAAGAGCAGAGCTGGGACGAATCCTCAATAAATAGATTCAAATCACGAATCCGAATCACGAGATATGACTCGAATCACGGATCCTATGTCCGAATCCTTTTTACAAAAAAAAAAGGATTCGAATCAACTGATTCGAATTCATTTTTTCGGATCACGAATACGAATCACTGTCAGTGTCATACCATGGTATTATGTATGCTTCCGAATCTAATGTTGTCTACTAGCAACTATGGGTCTATTACGGAATATGACGTGCATAAAATTTGTTTTTTATTATATGGTTTTGTTTCATCCGTGTATACGTGTATACGTGTATATACGTATTTTTTATTTTTATATTCTTTTTGTTTTACTTTCATTCAGTCTTCTGAGGAAGAACAGTTTTTAACCGATCAAAAGTCCTTTTGACCGTTTGTATGTTTTTTTTACATTGTATAGTTTTTTGTATTATTATTATTATTATTATTATTATTATTATTATTATTATTATTATTATTATTATTATTATTATTA
Organism: Psylliodes chrysocephalus; assembly: GCA_927349885.1. NCBI lineage: Eukaryota > Metazoa > Arthropoda > Insecta > Coleoptera > Chrysomelidae > Psylliodes > Psylliodes chrysocephalus. Next base: position 30,080,166 of record OV651815.1, on the reverse strand, counting down.
TTATTATTATTATTATTATTATTATTATTATTATTATTATTATTATTATTATTATTATTATTATTATTATTATTATTATTATTATTATTATTATTATTATTATTATTATTATTATTATTATTATTATTATTATTATTATTATTATTATTATTATTATTATTATTATTATTATTATTATTATTATTATTATTATTATTATTATTATTATTATTATTATTATTATTATTATTATTATTATTATTATTATTATTATTATTATTATTATTATTATTATTATTATTATTATTATTATTATTATTATTATTATTATTATTATTATTATTATTATTATTATTATTATTATTATTATTATTATTATTATTATTATTATTATTATTATTATTATTATTATTATTATTATTATTATTATTATTATTATTATTATTATTATTATTATTATTATTATTATTATTATTATTATTATTATTATTATTATTATTATTATTATTATTATTATTATTATTATTATTATTATTATTATTATTATTATTATTATTATTATTATTATTATTATTATTATTATTATTATTATTATTATTATTATTATTATTATTATTATTATTATTATTATTTTTTTTTTTTTTTTTTTTTTTTTTTTTTTTTTTTTTTTTTTTTTTTTTTTTAATCACGTGTGTGTCACGGTGGTTTTTTGCGGCCGGTGAGGTGAGTCACAAGGCTCGCAGGATTTTGGTTTTTTTTTGCTTATTTTTCTTGTTCTTTCGCAGGTTTGTTGAGTACTTTACGGACAACATTGCATGTTCCCAGGATCGCCGCTTTTTGTAGTTCTGTATGTATTCCGAACGGCTGGTCTAGAACTTGTAAGTACCTTTTTAGGTTTTTGGTAATTTCACCGGTTGCTCCAATTACTATAGGGATAACTCTCACACATGTAGCTTGCCAGGTTTCTTTCATGTCCTCAGATAGAAGTAAGTACTTATCAATTTTCTCTTTTTCTTTTTTATGTATGTTAGCAGGAGCCGGCACAGATATGTCAATTATTGTTATTTCTTTAGTCTGTTTGTCAAAGATTAGAATATCTGGCCTATTGTGTATTACCTCCCGATCTGTCTGAATTTCTCTGTCCCAATAGACCATAAAGTTGTTGTTCTCTGCTACATTTTTTGGGTTGTATTTGTAGTAGGGTGTTTTACAATCGATTACTTTGAGTTTGTAGCATATCTCTATGTGGAGTATCTTTGCGACGTTGTTGTGCCGATTTGTGTACTCTCGTGGTGCTAGGACTTCGCATGAGCTTATGAGGTGTTCGACATTTTCGTGTCCTTTATTACACATCCGACACTTGGTCGTCTTTATGTTTCCGTCCTTTACGATATATTTCAGGTAAGATCTAGTTGGTATTATTTGGTCCTGTATGGCACAAAGAAACCCTTCTGTCTCAGGAAATATTCCTCCTCTTGTCAACCAACTCAGAGTTGCTGTTTTATCAATGTTTTCATCGTTGTTAAGGATGTTATGGTATCTTCCATGAAGTTCTTTTTCTTTCCATGCGTTTTCAACGGACATTATAGTATTATTATTATTAGTATTATTATTATTATTATTATTATTATTATTATTATTATTATTATTATTATTATTATTATTATTATTATTATTATTATTATTATTATTATTATTATTATTATTATTATTATTATTATTATTATTATTATGATTATTATTATTATTATTATTATTATTATTATTATTATTATTATTATTATTATTATTATTATTATTATTATTATTATTATTATTATTATTATTATTATTATTATTATTATGATTATTATTATTATTATTATTATTATTATTATTATTATTATTATTATTATGATTATTATTATTATTATTATTATTATTATTATTATTATTATTATTATTATTATTATTATTATTATTATTATTATTATTATTATTATTATTATTATTATTATTATTATTATTATTATTATTATTATTATGATTATTATTATTTATTATTATTATTATTATTATTATTATTATTATTATTATTATTTATTATTATTATTATTATTATTATTATTATTATTATTATTATTATTATTATTATTATTATTATTATTATTATTATTATTATTATTATTATTATTATTATTATTATTATTATTATTATTTATTATTATTATTATTATTATTATTATTATTATTATTATTATTATTATTATTATTATTATTATTATTATTATTATTATTATTATTATTATTATTATTATTATTATTATTATTATTATTATTATTATTATTATTATTATTATTATTATTATTATTATTATTATTATTATTATTATTATTATTATTATTATTATTATTATTATTATTATTATTATTATTATTATTATTATTATTATTATTATTATTATTATTATTATTATTATTATTATTATTATTATTATTATTATTATTATTATTATTATTATTATTATTATTATTATTATTATTATTATTATTATTATTATTATTATTATTATTATTATTATTATTATTATTATTATTATTATTATTATTATTATTATTATTATTATTATTATTATTATTATTATTATTATTATTATTATTATTATTATTATTATTATTATTATTATTATTATTATTATTATTATTATTATTATTATTATTATTATTATTATTATTATTATTATTATTATTATTATTATTATTATTATTATTATTATTATTATTATTATTATTATTATTATTATTATTATTATTATTATTATTATTATTATTATTATTATTATTATTATTATTATTATTATTATTATTATTATTATTATTATTATTATTATTATTATTATTATTATTATTATTATTATTATTATTATTATTATTATTATTATTATTATTATTATTATTATTATTATTATTATTATTATTATTATTATTATTATTATTATTATTATTATTATTATTATTATTATTATTATTATTATTATTATTATTATTATTATTATTATTATTATTATTATTATTATTATTATTATTATTATTATTATTATTATTATTATTATTATTATTATTATTATTATTATTATTATTATTATTATTATTATTATTATTATTATTATTATTATTATTATTATTATTATTATTATTATTATTATTATTATTATTATTATTATTATTATTATTATTATTATTATTATTATTATTATTATTATTATTATTATTATTATTATTATTATTATTATTATTATTATTATTATTATTATTATTATTATTATTATTATTATTATTATTATTATTATTATTATTATTATTATTATTATTATTATTATTATTATTATTATTATTATTATTATTATTATTATTATTATTATTATTATTATTATTATTATTATTATTATTATTATTATTATTATTATTATTATTATTATTATTATTATTATTATTATTATTATTATTATTATTATTATTATTATTATTATTATTATTATTATTATTATTATTATTATTATACCGAAATGTGAAAGTTGATTACAAGTCGAAGCGCCCAAATTTTATGTAATTCTATTATATGGCAGAATTTTCTCTCTCTACTTTTAACCAATCGCAAGGAGCGTTACTCCGAAAATCTAGTCAATGGCTTTCAAGACAAGCCAAGCCATTGACGTCATAATAGTAGAAGTAGAAATAGCCTTAACGTAGAAGCTTTTTCTTATTTATGCGTCTCACATTGCAAACACAGTTCTTCTAGCACCACATTTCATATTTTATAAAAAACAGTTTTGAACTATGTCTACAGCTTCATTCAATGTAATCACATATGTATACCGTTACTTAATAATAATAATAATAATAAAAGCTTTTATTGGCAGAGAAAAAAAAAACATACAGATAAGCAAAATACAATATTTGCCAAAAGGCAGAGTTAGGTCTAATCCTTGCAAGCAAGGGTAAGTCCTCTCTTCCACTCAACCTATTTAATTAAACTACTTAATTAAAAATAATTATAATAATGATAATAATATAAGCTAGATAAAAACACGCGAAATTCAAGTTAATCCATGTTAATGACGCAGAAATAATAATATAATAAATAGAAAACGAAAATAAAGCACAAGTCTAGAATGTTAGTTCATTAGTAAATAGCAAGTTTTTTATTTTATTTTTTATAGTGCTCAATGAGCAAGTAAGAAGATGTCTCGGAAACCTGTTGTATAGCCTGGTTATATTATACGAAAAGGATGATTCGAAGAGGGAAGTAGAGTGAATAGGCGGCGTCAAGCAAGATCGAAAACGTACATTGATATGGTGTACGTCTGATCTAAATTGTATTTTGTTAAAAAGATACGATGGTTCTTTATAGATAATTAATTTATGATAAAATATAAAACAATGTAACAAGATTCGTTTTTCAATATTTAGCCACCCTAACTCAGCTAAAGCTTCAGAGATATGGTCGCGTCTTTTTAAACCAGAAATCAAACGCACACAAGAGTTCTGTACTAATTGGAGTCTTCGCAAATCACATTTTAGCAGTGCTGGACCATATACTACATCGGCAAAATTTAAATGTGAAAATACCAAAGCCTCACATAGAGTAATTTTACTTTTTCGGTCTAAAAGTCCCCTATTTGCATAAATTAACTTTAAGTTGCAGTAAGCTCTCTTAATAATTAAGTTTACATGTTGCGTATAATGCAAAGAGGTGTCCAGAATCAAACCAAGATTTTTTGAACTTTCAACTAATGGTATAGGTGTATCATTTATGTTTAAGATAACAGAGTCCAGAGTTCGTTTTCGCGGATTTTTTCTTCCAAAGAAGAGAACTTGGGATTTCGATGGGTTAAGACTGAGGCAAAAATGTCTGGCAGTATCCGCTAATGATTGGAGATCCCTATTTAACTGTTTTATTGCTAATTGAGTATTATTTTCCGGGAAAGAAATATAAAGTTGAGTATCGTCGGCATAGAAATGGCTAGTGGAGTACCTCAGTGATTTGTAAAATTCAAAAGTGTAGATATTGAAAAAGATCGGTCCCAAGACAGAGCCCTGGGGAACACCATTCTCAACTGTCAAATATTGTGATACTATTTTGTCCACAACAACAGCTTGCTCCCTTCCCTGAAGATAGCTGCTCAACAGCTCAACTGCATTATCGGAGAAACCAATGTAATGGAATATGGCTAGCAACAGTTCATGTTTTATTCTATCAAAAGCTTTGGTAAAATCTAATAGTACAAGTACTGTTAATTCATTACGATCAATTGCCCTAAGAATATCATCAGTAATGTTTAATAAAGCGGTAGTGCAACTATGTTTAGGTCTAAATCCTGATTGCTGTTGAGGTATAATAGTATAATTATTAATGTGTAAACTTATTTGTACATGAACAATTTTTTCGAAGCACTTTGCAAGAGCACATAATATACTAATAGGGCGAAGTGATTTATAATCTAACGGTTTACTAACTTTGGGCAGTGGATGGATTAGAGATTTTTTCCAGGTAGACGGAAAAACATTATGGGTAATGCAAGTGTTAAAAATGTGACAAATATATTTTAAAATAAATGGACAAGCGTACAGTAACATGTTAACACTTAAAAGATCTGGACCAACAGCTTTGGACTTAAACGATAATATAGTTCTATAGATTTCTAGTTCGTTCGTTAATGAAAAATTAAAAGAAATAATATTAGGCAATATATTATTTTTGTAATAGTCGACTGTTAAATTATTCACAGGAAAATCAGATTTCGATGCATTTACAAAATATTCGTTAATTTCTTTTGGATTTTTTTAGTTCTATTGGCAAGGAATGGTTCTTAGATTTAGAGTAAATATCTAGATTACGTAATTCTTTCCAGAATGTTTTCTGATTTCCGCAGTTTCTTAACTTAAATTCTAATTCTTATCGTTTTTATGGTTTAGGGATATTATATTTACTTCTTGTAAACAAAAGTATTAAGCTTGTGTTTCATAGGCAATTAAGTACTTACCTGCCTTTTATCAACTTCAAACGAACTTCGATATATCTTTTATGCATGAGTTCTGCATATTTTTACCGTTTCGGATATTCTGCGTATATTTTTTTTTGAGCTACAAATTATTATAAATTATGCATCACCCAAGAAAAAAATGTACAGAAAAGTAAAATATCGTGAAATAGTTCTCAGAACGCGCTATCAAGTCTAATAAAAAATTAAAATGTTCGGTAGTTTAGTTTTCTTTCTTATTTCGTTTTGATTTCGTTTGAATTGTTTCAGACAATGTCAAAGATATTATCCGGCGTACAAGACTTTTCACTTAAATAATACGATAAATATTGACAGCATTGCAAACCACAAGCATTGGGATGACTTGGCGATATTATTTTCGAATCTAACCAAAAGCGAATACGTTCTGGAAATATTGAGTCCTTCTTTACAACTTGGACTACAGGTAAGAGGATGATAACCTTTTTTTTTGTTATGAGATTATACGGCGCGATTTTCTAAAACCGAACCATTCGAAAAATTTATCAAAAATATCATATTATGACTTTGACTGAATGAAGGCCATTGCATACTCTCAATGTTGTTGGTTGAGTATTTGCTTGGGGTTTTGGCAGATATTGAGCACAATCTAAGAGCTTTCTTGCAATTATGACGGATATTGGGCATGATCTAAGAGGTCTTATATGCTCTGCATGACAGCTGTTTTAACTGTCTGAAAGATCCGCTATGGGTCGTTAGTATATAGTGTACACCAAATGAAAGCAAAGAATGATTAACTGTCAGAAATATTGATTTAATTTTAGCTAGCCTTATGGAGTGGAGAGATAAGGAAAACTATCTCCGTTTACAAGTGTCCCTCAAAATGTATAAAATTAAGATGGCGTACTGTACCAGCAGTGGCGGCTCGTGTGGTGGTTCACAGTGACAGAATATAGGTATCAGTAGAGATGTATGAAAAAACTTTCACAGCCGTATGCATAGTCGATCGCCAGCGATTCGCTGGCGATCCGCCGGCGAAAGCCCAAAAAGGTGGCGTCTCGCCGGAGATTGTCACCGAAATGTCATTTCACGCAAGTTTTTATTTTCTTTTATAGGGATTATCACCGGTATCTCTCGCATTTTATTCATAGTTCATTTCTTAAAACTCAAAAAATAATGAACGAATATTAAATTTTTCCCTTTAAAAGAACATGAAAACTTGCGTGAAATGACATTCCGGTGACAATCTCCGGCGAGTCGCCAGCTTTTGATCGACTATGCATACGGCTGTGACAGTTTTTTACCTGTATCTGTACCGGGATCTATATTCTGCTACTGTGAACCCCCAAAATTTTGGTCACGAGCCGCTCCTGAATACCAAAATGCCGTTTGAAAGTGCCGAAAGTTGTGACATCATACAATTACACCAATGATGTCTATAGCTCATCCATATGTAAATAAGAAAGTATAACCTAAAAACTACACCGTGAAAAGCGACTGAGCACATTATCGTAAAGAAACTTTGATAATAGACAACAATATTCAAATTTTATTGTATATATTTATTTCAATCAAAAGCTGTTAAAATTGTGACATAACATAACATTTTTTCATTATTTTTATTATTTGTTATAAATTTTAATGAATAATGTTAATTTTCCTTCAGTAAATTAATTAAATTATTAAAATTTCTGAGCAATCTATTTAACTGTATATCATTGGATATTGTTATTCTCGTACACATACACCATTCTGGTCACTTTCTGAAACCTTTTTACTGCTTTTGGATGGATATTATGAAGACTAGAGAAAAGAAGGCGAATCGACAATGATCAAATTTCAAATATCCGTCCTTCTTTTTATAACGTTAGCCAAATTGACTGTAGTTGGCAGGTCGAACGTCACTGCCGTTCATTTTCTATGTAAGTCAATCTAGAATAAAGCGATTTTTTAAAAAATTGGTAAAAAGAATCAAAATAATGTGAAAAAAGTACCTGAGTGCAAGTAAGATGACTGACAAATAACATCAAAGCAAGATTTACTTCATTCTAGATTGTAAAAAAGGATACAATTCTGTACCATCTGTGAATAAATCGGTAAGTCAAAAATTGAAGTTTTTCAGTATGGTCATTTTAAACATTTTGATGTTTTCGAAGAACAAATTTTAAGTTGAATTTCGTTTTTTTGAAATAGGTTGTTAATTATACAACCACCGATGTAAATAATTATGACCTGTGAAATTATATTACTTAATGGATAAAATCTGACTTGCCTATGTATTGACCTCAAATGTGTATGTTGTTGTTGAGTGACTGACTTATTCTAGTATAAATAAACAGGACAAATTTTTTTAATATTTTTATTTATTCATGAAAAAAGCAAAGTGAACTTATTTCAAATAACATACATTTTGATTGGAAAAGAAAACTAAAAAATGACTGATCATTTGTATAAACCTCTTCCAAATCCGGGGATAGCTGTAGTTAACCGGTTTTGGCACAAAAAATTGGAGAAATCCAACTATTCACAGTGTCCTCTAAAGTAAACTCATGGAGGAAGCTATTGCGAATTTGAATCACCCATTTATTCACCAAACAGAATGGGAAGAGCCCTTTAGATGTAGATATCCTATTTTTACTAAAATTTGACTTATCCACTTATTCACGGATGGTACAGAATTTAGACGTAAAACTAAAGAAACCACATGAAGAAATCAATTCAATCTCTTTTTAATGCTTCTAATGTAAGTAAAATACGAGCCCTAACACAAAAATGTTCGGACATCAACTGATTTTTGTAAAAGTTTGAAAATTTCCTTAAGGGATTCAATATCATTTTTTCATTTGTAAGACATAATATGTATTGTTTTACATCATATTTATGAAATTGTTTTCAAATAAACTAATATTGATTAATAAATGTCTTATAAATGAAAATGATATTGAATTCCTTAAGGAAATTTTCAAACTTTTTCGCAAAATCAGTTGATGTCCGAACATTTTTGTGTTAGGGCTCGTAATGTATTTATGTCTAAATGTAATATTTATTGTGAATCAGTCACAACACGTATCTTACGGAGTATAGTTAGTTTTATTAGTCTCTATAATATAAAATTTTACAGTCATAAATCCTGACTTACAGACAAAAATATTTACACATTAAATTTAACTAATTGGAAAAGAGAATTTGTTTTTTTTATAGTTTTATTGTTAGATAAATAGATTTTGTTGAAACCCAATTTTGTCATTGTAAATGTTTTTTATAGGATCGTAAACGCTTAAAACAGTGGCAACATATCGTTTCTAGGGTCGACAAAGCCATTTCTAGAAATAATGCTGTTCTACACTTTATTGAAGATATTTTCAAATATTACGAGACTCTTTTTACAGATGGTACTGTTACAAAATAAAAAGACGAAAGCCGAAATTAAAGGATGGGGGAATATCATGTACATTCCCAAATCTCCCTTTATGCTTGTATTATAACAGTACAAAATATGCTGTGTTTTATTTTGCGCTTAAAACTATATTTAAGTATATTTTAAAAAAAAATAGCCAAAAAATTGTACTTACCAAATTTCATCATTCAACAACTTTTTCGAATTTGGTCATACCTATCTAATTTGCATTTTATATAGATAAAATTAAATAATTTATCAATTAAAACATGCGAGACTTATTTAGAAATAAATGCAACAGTATATTATATGCTTCATTTGGCAATAAACACGTTTATTTTTATTATTTTGACAAAATTATTTAAAATTCTCATAAGAAGCCATATATTTTGAAAAGCGCTAGCAACACCGGCGCCCTTGCGGTGAATTTAAAAAGCTCAATTAACTTTCGTTTTTTGGGACAATATTTCAAGTATGCCGATTCGCATCCTTATCTTTAGTCTTCATAGTGGATACTTCTGGAGATATCATATTAGATTGTCCTCCTTTCCTCTACACTCCATAGCTTAGGTTCATGCGTTACGCGTTGGATGTCAGGAGGCCACATCCCTTTTCTGGGTTTATTGCAAGTAGATTTGTTCACAACAATGATAATAACGAATACCAATTTTTTTACACCCACATGGATATTATCTATTCTACGTACAGACTACAAAACGAAAAAGTATACCATTGCGTTCAGCTGAACGAATATATTTTATATCCATTCTACCTAGTAAGAACACTGTACAAATATGAAAACCATCATACAGTTCATATTTTGGTCACCTGGCTACTATTATTTTCTTTATATTTTAAAACTATACTATATTCGCATTTTAAATACGCCCGATGTCAACAGAATCACCTAAACAGAACAGGGCCGCATTAAGCTCGTGAACCACACGAAAAAATAAATTTTTGAATTTGTTTTTATTTTAATATTAATAAATCTTAAAATATGTATTGTACAAAATCGGGACCAGGACTGGACTGAGTGAACATTTTAATATGTATGCTATATTTTTTTAATAATTAGAAGCCATAACAACTTACTTTCGTACATTTAAGGGTCACTTTTTAAAATGAACGTTTTTTTAAAAAGTTTTTTTGGGACTATAGCTACTGACCTACTTAAATGTATTATTCTGACTCTAATTCTGATATGCTTGAGCTACTACTATCACCAACTGCTATTACAATTGGTTTAATTTAAAATTCCCTGATATTGTCTAGTTCCCACAGTTTTGGTTCTACCTTTTGACGTACATGTTCAATACAGCACTGCCATTTCTCTTGAGAAATTAATAATGCCGCCTCGTTAAAAAGAATTTTCATGTCGGCAAATTTAAAAGTTACGTTTCTGTCGGCCACGAAATTCTTCATATCTGCCCAAATTAATTCTATTGGATCATCATTAACCTCTTTTAAAACTTTATCGACTGTGGGAAGCTCATTCCTAAAAAAGAATTGATGCACTTTCCGTCTTAATGCAGCTTTATCGAAATCTTCTATGGAATCTAAGATTTGCGTATAGCGCAATTTTCTTTTTGGTTCCGAGAATGTTCTGTTTTGTTTATACTCCTTAACGATGTTAACCAGTTTTGCAACACACCTTTGTTCTATCTGCCACTCTTCTTTCAACTTCATTAACCACAATCCCAGGATTCTGTAGCCTTTCATGTTTATAAACATTGAGGATCATTTCTTTTGTTCGGGAGTCCAAATGTCCCTTTTTTGGACGTTTTTTGAGAGGGGTGAACGGTATGTTTTCACCTTCATCCGCGGTATCCGTGGAGGACATAGTAGTATAGTTTTATTAAATAAAGCAGTCCAGCAAAACGAAATTAATAACAACAATAACAACAAACAACAAGAAACAACAACAAACAACAACAAACAACAACAAACAACAACAAACAACAACAAACAACAACAAACAACAACAAACAACAACAAACAACAACAAACAACAACAAACAACAACAAACAACAACAAACAACAACAAACAACAACAAACAACAACAAACAACAACAAACAACAACAAACAACAACAAACAACAACAAACAACAACAAACAACAACAAACAACAACAAACAACAACAAACAACAACAAACAACAACAAACAACAACAAACAACAACAAACAACAACAAACAACAACAAACAACAACAAACAACAACAAACAACAACAAACAACAACAAACAACAACAAACAACAACAAACAACAACAAACAACAACAAACAACAACAAACAACAACAAACAACAACAAACAACAACAAACAACAACAAACAACAACAAACAACAACAAACAACAACAAACAACAACAAACAACAACAAACAACAACAAACAACAACAAACAACAACAAACAACAACAAACAACAACAAACAACAACAAACAACAACAAACAACAACAAACAACAACAAACAACAACAAACAACAACAAACAACAACAAACAACAACAAACAACAACAAACAACAACAAACAACAACAAACAACAACAAACAACAACAAACAACAACAAACAACAACAAACAACAACAAACAACAACAAACAACAACAAACAACAACAAACAACAACAAACAACAACAAACAACAACAAACAACAACAAACAACAACAAACAACAACAAACAACAACAAACAACAACAAACAACAACAAACAACAACAAACAACAACAAACAACAACAAACAACAACAAACAACAACAAACAACAACAAACAACAACAAACAACAACAAACAACAACAAACAACAACAAACAACAACAAACAACAACAAACAACAACAAACAACAACAAACAACAACAAACAACAACAAACAACAACAAACAACAACAAACAACAACAAACAACAACAAACAACAACAAACAACAACAAACAACAACAAACAACAACAAACAACAACAAACAACAACAAACAACAACAAACAACAACAAACAACAACAAACAACAACAAACAACAACAAACAACAACAAACAACAACAAACAACAACAAACAACAACAAACAACAACAAACAACAACAAACAACAACAAACAACAACAAACAACAACAAACAACAACAAACAACAACAAACAAAACAACAACAAACAACACGTACTTTGTGGAATAAAACTAAACGCTTGTTCAACCAAAACCAAGAATAACACAAAGCTTTACACTATAAAATATTTACTGTTACGCAGCCAAAGCCAACTGAGCCGAATACAACAATGGTCAAATCGGTCATCTGGAGTTGAAGCACGTTCGTGTTTGATCGCCCAATAATGTTGCGAGAATTGGGAAACACGTGGCTAGCACGCACTGATCACGCGCTGGTCACTGTTTACATCGGGCGTATTTGAAATGTGAATAGACTTTTTTTTAATGTCAGTATTTTTTTTTGTTATTGAGAATAAATCAATAAAATTACACGAAATCAATTTAATTACGAGTATTAAAACTGAAATGGTAGGAGTGTCGATGGAGCTGAGACTAGTGCATTTGGCTGTCATCTGAGAGATCCCGGATGCATATTTACACATCCTCCTATATGACGGCACCGGAGTGCTGAAACCTGTTCGCCTTTGTAGCCTACAAGTACGCTACAAAAGCTTATTGATTTAGACACCCATACAAATTGTATGTTATGTGAGACTTTACTTTTCAATTTTAGCTGTGTCCAGGCCGATGGCGTCTATGCCGGTAGGCGTAGCCAGGTATGGGTTGAAATTTTTGGTGACGGCGAAGCCGCCACCCTACGACAAGTCGTTGCTTCGTTTTCTTCTTGTATATTTTCTTTTTTTTTATATCCCAAAACACTTTAAATGCGTCATTTGAATGACATCATGTCTATTAACAGCATTTTAGTACACGACCGTTTAACGGCAGTTTAAGTACAGCCGTTTCATAGAATGCAGATAAGCTTGCGCACTGATTCCAGCAATAAAAGAGGCCTCATGCATTGGTGCCTAAATCAATGAGCTTGTGTAGCGTACTTGTAGGTTACAAAGGCGAACAGATTTCAGCACTCCGGTGCCGTCATATAGGAGGATGTGTAAATATGCATCCCGGGTTAAAATCTACAATTAAAGACTAATTAAATTAAATCGTTCTTTTCTGGGTTATTCTATTTTATAACTTAGTAAAAGTCATAAAGTATTTCTAAATTAGTTATTTCATCTTAATAACCTAAAATAATGTTTAAAATTTGAAAATTTTCATTAGTAGGTCTTAGAAAAAATATATTGTACGACTCGAGTGGATTATTCATGTCCACTCTTGTTGCAAAAAATACTATTACCGCGTTTGTTGCAAAATATTTTCCTATTTTCATTGGGTTGGAGCAGGAGGGTGTTACATGAGATAGAAGATTTATTGAAATGTTTGACTGTTGCTATGCATTGGGTCCTTTTTTATTATCAGCAAGAAATATGTTTTAGTTATTACGAGAGAAAGAATGTTACTTAAGAGATAGATGATATTTATTGAAATGTGAAAATGGGCGCTATTCGCGATTCAAATTAATTTTCGCGCGCCTTTCATTTGTCACCTATAAGTAGGATGTTTGTTTATTTACATGTGTTTGTCTTGGGCGGATTTTGTATTTGTGATTTTTTAACTGTTATTTAAGTTTATTTCTCGTGCTTTCGTCATAAATATAACATTTATCATGTGTAATTTGTTGGAAATATTCACCGATTGATTGCTATAAGAACATCTAGAAATATTTATTTACTAAACCCAGGAAATGTTTTATTATGTTGTTTAAAGGACATTTCAGGTACCAAACGTTTATTATTGATAAACTTATTTAAAAATCTTACTAACCTTATTCTTATATTATGAAGTGAATTGTGTATTACTTTGTATACATGTATACATGTAAAACCGTCAAAAATCAGATTACAGTTTGATTCTAAACAAAAATTTGCAAAATTTCAATATTGTTAATTTGTAGACATCCATTTATCGTAAGAAACAAAATTTTACGACTTGCACTTGGAAAATAATGAATACTTCAGTTTTGATTTTGACATTAACATCATATAGATTGCAATTTGCTGGCGGCTTTTTCGCAGATTTTATTTTTAATATAAACTATGTGATAGTGTTTATATAAGAAATAAACAAATTTAAAGCTAAAAAGTAAGAAAAAACTCTAATTGTAATTGATGCAAATTAAAATGTAAACAATGAACATGAACGCCATTGTACTAAATAAATGAACTGAAATTTAAAAAATATCAATATAATAAATCTGTTTTATAAAAAAATCCTAACATAATTCTATAGTATGATTACATATTACTAGGCACAAATTTTGATTCTTAAATAAAAGGTCTTATCCACTCCTTCAAGAGCTAAAATCCAACGACGTAGCGAAATTTTGCTACTTCTGGCAACACTGAACGGATATCCTACTTATAGAGACCTTCTAGAGATTTCCTCCAGAGGGCGTATCACTTAGTTAGAATCGTGAATAATCGCGCTCTTGGTGCAGGTGTTCTCTTATGCACAGAGCCGGTTTAGGTATGATATTTTTAATTAAGAGACAGTTACTTTAAAGTAACTATTTTTACTTTCCTATCTGTATACAGATATAAGGAAAGTATAGGAATCATGATTTTTTTCGACCTCGAGTTTTCGACGGATTTTTACGTTTTGAGGTCCCCTGAATCCGTTTTGACTATTTTTGCGATGATGTCTGTCTCTGTGTGTGTGTGTGTGTGTGTGTGTGTGTGTGTGTGTGTGTGTGTGTGTGTGTGTGTGTGTGTGTGTGTGTGTGT